>OZ020490.1:26290811-26890811 GCA_963971405.1 Psococerastis gibbosa | reverse complement strand
CGTGTCATATCAAGACCTTTAAAAAAAATAAAATAAGTAAATAGCTATTTTTCGTATTCTTGCCGTATGAATTTTTTTAAGCTACATTTACACCGAGGAACACGCAGGAGCAATTGCTCAATATTTAATACAATACATTGAGCCAAAATAAGCAAAATTAAGACACCTATATCTTTTAAAGACCTTTAAAAAAAAAAAGAAGTATATAGCTATTTTTCTTATTCTTGACGAATGAATTTTTTTTAGCTACATTTACACCGATGAACACGCAGGAGCACTTGCTCAATGTTAATTACAATACAATGAGCCAAAATAAGCCAAATTAAGACACCCGTGTCATATCAAGACCTTTAAAAAAAATAAAATAAGTATTTAGCTATTTTTCGTATTCTTGTCGAATGAATTTTTTGTAGCTACATTTACACCGATGAACACGCAGGAGCAAGTGGTCAATGTTAAGAACAATACAATGAGCCAAAATAAGGAAAATTAAGACACCTATATCTTTTTAAAACCTTTAAAAAAAATAAAATAAGTAAATAGCTATTTTTCTTATTCTTGCCGAATGAATTTTTTTTAGCTACATTTACATCGATGAACACGCAGGAACAATTGCTCAATGTTAAGCACAATACATTGAGCCAAAATAAGCAAAATTAAGGCACCTATATCTTTTTAAAACCTTTAAAAAAATAAAATAAGTCAATAGCTATTTTTCTTATTCTTGTCGAATGAATTTTTTTTAGCTACATTTACACCGATGAACACGCAGGAGCAATTGCTCAATGTTAAGTACAATACAATGAGCCAAAATAAGCAAAATTAAGACACCCTTATCATATCAAGACCTTTAAAAAAAATAAAATAAGTAAATAGCTATTTTTCGTATTCTTGTCGAATGAATTTTTTGTAGCTACATTTACACCGATGAACACGCTGGAGCAATTGCCTAATGTTAGATACAGTACAGTGAGCCAAAATAAGCAAAATTAAGACACCCATATCATTCAAGACCTTTAAAAAAAAAAAAATAAGTAAATAGCTATTTATCGTATTCTTGTCGAATGAATTATTTTCAGCTACATTTGCACCGATGAACACGCAGCAGCTATTGCTAAATGTTGAGTACAATACATTGAGCCAAAATAAGTAAAATTTAGACACCCATATCATTCCAGACCTTTAAAAAAAATAAAATAAGTAAATAGCTATTTTTCTTATTCATGCCGAATGAATTTTTTTAAGCTACATTTACACCGATGAACACGCAGGAGCAATTTCTCAATGTAAAGTACAATACAATGAGCCAAAATAAGCAAAATTAAGACACCCATATTATTTCAAGACCTTTAAAAAAATAAAATATGTGAATAGCTATTTTTCGTATTCTTGTCGAATGATTTTTTTACGCTACATTTACACAGACGAACACGCAAGAGCGATTGCTCAATGTTAAGTACAATGCAATGAGCCAAAATAAGCAAAATTAAGACACCCATATTATTTCAAGACCTTTAAAAAAAATAAAAAATGTAAATAGCTATTTTTCGAATTCTTGTCAAATGAATTTTTTTTAGCTACATTTACACCGATGAACACGCAGGTGCAATTGCACAATGTTAAGTACAATACATTGAGCCAAAATAAGCAAAATTTAGACACCCTTATCATATCAAGACCTTTAAAAAAATAATATAAGTAAATAGCTATTTTTTTTATTCTTGTCGAATGAATTTTTTTTAGCAACATTTAAACCGATGAACACGCAGGAGCAATTGCTCAATGTCAAGTACAATACAATGAGCCAAAATAAGCAAAATTAAGACACCTATATCTTTTTAAGACCTTTAAAAAAAATAAAATAAGTATAGCTATTTTTCTTATTCTTGTCGATTGAATTTTTTCAAGCTACATTTACACCGACGAACACGCAGGAGCAATTGCTCAATATTAAATACAATACATTGACCTTTAAAACCCAATTTTTAAGACCCAATACAAGACCTTTAAAAAAAAAAAGAAGTATATAGCTATTTTTCTTATTCTTGTCGAATGAATTTTTTTTAGCTACATTTACACCGATGAACACGCAGGAGCAATTGCTCAATGTTAAGTACAATACAATGAGCCAAAATAAGGAAAATTAAGACACCTATATCTTTTTAAAACCTTTAAAAAAAATAAAATAAGTAAATAGCTATTTTTCTTATTCTTGTCGAATGAATTTTTTTTAGCTACATTTACACCGATGAACACGCAGGAGCAATTGCTCAATGTTAACTACAATACAGTGAGCCAAAATAAGCCAAATTAAGACACCCGTGTCATATCAAGACCTTTAAAAAAAATAAAATAAGTATATAGCTATTTTTCGTATTCTTGTCGAATGAATTTTTTGTAGCTACATTTACACCGATGAACACCTAGGAGCAAGTGGTAAATGTTAAGTACAATACAATGAGCCTAAATAAGCCAAATTAAGACACCCGTGTCATATCAAGACCTTTAAAAAAAATAAAATAAGTATATAGCTAATTTTCTTATTCTTGTCGAATGAATTTTTTTTAGCTACATTTACACCGATGAACACGCAGGTGCAATTGCACAATGTTAAGTACAATACATTGAGCCAAAATAAGCAAAATTTAGACACCCTTATCATATCAAGACCTTTAAAAAAAATAATATAAGTAAATAGCTATTTTTTTTATTCTTGTCGAATGAATTTTTTTTAGCAACATTTAAACCGATGAACACGCAGGAGCAATTGCTCAATGTCAAAAACAATACAATGAGCCAAAATAAGTAAAATAAAGACACCTATATCTTTTTAAAACCTTTAAAAAAATAAAATAAGTAAATAGCCATTTTTCTTATTCATGTCGAATGAATTTTTTTTAGCTACATTTACACCGATGAACACGCAGGAGCAATTGCTCAATGTTAACTACAATACAATGAGCCAAAATAAGCCAAATTAAGACACCCGTGTCACATCAAGACCTTTAAAAAAAATAAAATAAGTATATAGCTATTTTTCGTATTCTTGTCGAATGAATTTTTTGTAGCTACATTTACACCGATGAACACGCAGGAGCAAGTGGTCAATGTTTAGTACAATACAGTGAGCCTAAATAAGCAAAATTAAGACACCTATATCTTTTTAAGACCTTTAAAAAAAATAAAATAAGTATAGCTATTTTTCTTATTCTTGTCGATTGAATTTTTTCAAGCTACATTTACACCGACGAACACGCAGGAGCAATTGCTCAATATTAACTACAATACATTGACCTTTAAAACCCAATTTTTAAGACCCAATACAAGACCTTTAAAAAAAAAAAGAAGTATATAGCTATTTTTCTTATTCTTGTCGAATGAATTTTTTTTAGCTACATTTACACCGATGAACACGCAGGAGCAATTGCTCAATGTTAACTACAATACAATGAGCCAAAATAAGCCAAATTAAGACACCCGTGTCATATCAAGACCTTTAAAAAAAATAAAATAAGTAAATAGCTATTTTTCTTATTCTTGCCGAATGAATTTTTTTTAGCTACATTTACATCGATGAACACGCAGGAGCAATTGCTCAATATTTAATACAATACATTGAGCCAAAATAAGCAAAATTAAGACACCTATATCTTTTAAAGACCTTTAAAAAAAAAAAGAAGTATATAGCTATTTTTCTTATTCTTGACGAATGAATTTTTTTTAGCTACATTTACACCGATGAACACGCAGGAGCACTTGCTCAATGTTAATTACAATACAATGAGCCAAAATAAGCCAAATTAAGACACCCGTGTCATATCAAGACCTTTAAAAAAAATAAAATAAGTAAATAGCTATTTTTCTTATTCTTGCCGAATGAATTTTTTTTAGCTACATTTACATCGATGAACACGCAGGAACAATTGCTCAATGTTAAGCACAATACATTGAGCCAAAATAAGCAAAATTAAGGCACCTATATCTTTTTAAAACCTTTAAAAAAATAAAATAAGTCAATAGCTATTTTTCTTATTCTTGTCGAATGAATTTTTTTTAGCTACATTTACACCGATGAACACGCAGGAGCAATTGCTCAATGTTAAGTACAATACAATGAGCCAAAATAAGCAAAATTAAGACACCCTTATCATATCAAGACCTTTAAAAAAAATAAAATAAGTAAATAGCTATTTTTCTTATTCTTGTCGAATGAATTTTTTGTAGCTACATTTACACCGATGAACACGCTGGAGCAATTGCCTAATGTTAGATACAGTACAGTGAGCCAAAATAAGCAAAATTAAGACACCCATATCATTCAAGACCTTTAAAAAAAAAAAAATAAGTAAATAGCTATTTTTCGTATTCTTGTCGAATGAATTATTTTCAGCTACATTTGCACCGATGAACACGCAGCAGCTATTGCTAAATGTTGAGTACAATACATTGAGCCAAAATAAGTAAAATTTAGACACCCATATCATTCCAGACCTTTAAAAAAAATAAAATAAGTAAATAGCTATTTTTCTTATTCATGCCGAATGAATTTTTTTAAGCTACATTTACACCGATGAACACGCAGGAGCAATTGTTCAATGTAAAGTACAATACAATGAGCCAAAATAAGCAAAATTAAGACACCCATATTATTTCAAGACCTTTAAAAAAATAAAATATGTGAATAGCTATTTTTCGTATTCTTGTCGAATGATTTTTTTACGCTACATTTACACAGACGAACACGCAAGAGCGATTGCTCAATGTTAAGTACAATGCAATGAGCCAAAATAAGCAAAATTAAGACACCCATATTATTTCAAGACCTTTAAAAAAAATAAAAAATGTAAATAGCTATTTTTCGAATTCTTGTCAAATGAATTTTTTTTAGCTACATTTACACCGATGAACACGCAGGTGCAATTGCACAATGTTAAGTACAATACATTGAGCCAAAATAAGCAAAATTTAGACACCCTTATCATATCAAGACCTTTAAAAAAATAATATAAGTAAATAGCTATTTTTTTTATTCTTGTCGAATGAATTTTTTTTAGCAACATTTAAACCGATGAACACGCAGGAGCAATTGCTCAATGTCAAGTACAATACAATGAGCCAAAATAAGTAAAATAAAGACACCTATATCTTTTTAAAACCTTTAAAAAAATAAAATAAGTAAATAGCCATTTTTCTTATTCATGTCGAATGAATTTTTTTTAGCTACATTTACACCGATGAACACGCAGGAGCAATTGCTCAATGTTAACTACAATACAATGAGCCAAAATAAGCCAAATTAAGACACCCGTGTCATATCAAGACCTTTAAAAAAAATAAAATAAGTATATGGCTATTTTTCGTATTCCTGTCGAATGAATTTTTTGTAGCTACATTTACACCGATGAACACGCAGGAGCAAGTGGTCAATGTTAAGTACAATACAGTGAGCCTAAATAAGCAAAATTAAGACACCTATATCTTTTTAAGACCTTTAAAAAAAATAAAATAAGTATAGCTATTTTTCTTATTCTTGTCGATTGAATTTTTTCAAGCTACATTTACACCGACGAACACGCAGGAGCAATTGCTCAATATTAAATACAATACATTGACCTTTAAAACCCAATTTTTAAGACCCAATACAAGACCTTTAAAAAAAAAAAGAAGTATATAGCTATTTTTCTTATTCTTGTCGAATGAATTTTTTTTAGCTACATTTACACCGATGAACACGCAGGAGCAATTGCTCAATGTTAAGTACAATACAATGAGCCAAAATAAGGAAAATTAAGACACCTATATCTTTTTAAAACCTTTAAAAAAAATAAAATAAGTAAATAGCTATTTTTCTTATTCTTGTCGAATGAATTTTTTTTAGCTACATTTACACCGATGAACACGCAGGAGCAATTGCTCAATGTTAACTCCAATACAATGAGCCAAAATAAGCCAAATTAAGACACCCGTGTCATATCAAGACCTTTAAAAAAAATAAAATAAGTATATAGCTATTTTTCGTATTCTTGTCGATTGAATTTTTTCAAGCTACATTTACACCGACGAACACGCAGGAGCAATTGCTCAATATTAACTACAATACATTGACCTTTAAAACCCAATTTTTAAGACCCAATACAAGACCTTTAAAAAAAAAAAGAAGTATATAGCTATTTTTCTTATTCTTGTCGAATGAATTTTTTTTAGCTACATTTACACCGATGAACACGCAGGAGCAATTGCTCAATGTTAACTACAATACAATGAGCCAAAATAAGCCAAATTAAGACACCCGTGTCATATCAAGACCTTTAAAAAAAATAAAATAAGTAAATAGCTATTTTTCGTATTCTTGCCGTATGAATTTTTTTAAGCTACATTTACACCGAGGAACACGCAGGAGCAATTGCTCAATATTTAATACAATACATTGAGCCAAAATAAGCAAAATTAAGACACCTATATCTTTTAAAGACCTTTAAAAAAAAAAAGAAGTATATAGCTATTTTTCTTATTCTTGACGAATGAATTTTTTTTAGCTACATTTACACCGATGAACACGCAGGAGCACTTGCTCAATGTTAATTACAATACAATGAGCCAAAATAAGCCAAATTAAGACACCCGTGTCATATCAAGACCTTTAAAAAAAATAAAATAAGTATTTAGCTATTTTTCGTATTCTTGTCGAATGAATTTTTTGTAGCTACATTTACACCGATGAACACGCAGGAGCAAGTGGTCAATGTTAAGAACAATACAATGAGCCAAAATAAGGAAAATTAAGACACCTATATCTTTTTAAAACCTTTAAAAAAAATAAAATAAGTAAATAGCTATTTTTCTTATTCTTGCCGAATGAATTTTTTTTAGCTACATTTACATCGATGAACACGCAGGAACAATTGCTCAATGTTAAGCACAATACATTGAGCCAAAATAAGCAAAATTAAGGCACCTATATCTTTTTAAAACCTTTAAAAAAATAAAATAAGTCAATAGCTATTTTTCTTATTCTTGTCGAATGAATTTTTTTTAGCTACATTTACACCGATGAACACGCAGGAGCAATTGCTCAATGTTAAGTACAACACAATGAGCCAAAATAAGCAAAATTAAGACACCCTTATCATATCAAGACCTTTAAAAAAAATAAAATAAGTAAATAGCTATTTTTCTTATTCTTGTCGAATGAATTTTTTGTAGCTACATTTACACCAATGAACACGCAGGAGCAATTGCCTGATGTTAGATACAGTACAATGAGCCAAAATAAGCAATATTAAGACACCCATATCTTTTCAAGACCTTTAAAAAAAATAAAATAAGTAATTAGCTATTTTTCGTATTCTTGCCGTATGAATTTTTTTAAGCTACATTTACACCGATGAACACGCAGGAGCAATTGCTCAATATTAAATACAATACATTGAGCCAAAATAAGCAAAATTAAGACACCTATATCTTTAAAGACCTTTAAAAAAAAAGAAGTATATAGCTATTTTTTGTATTCTTGTCGAATGAATTTTTTTTAGCTACATTTACACCGATGAACAATCAGGAGCAATTGCTCAATGTTAAGTTCAATACATTGAGCCAAAATAAGCAATATTAAGACACCGTTATCATATCAAGACCTTTAAAAAAAAAAAAATAAGTAAATAGCTATTTTTTTTATTCTTGTCGAATGAATTTTTTTAGCAACATTTAAACCGATGAACACGCAGGAGCAATTGCTCAATGTCAAGTACAATACAGTGAGCCAAAATAAGCAAAAGTAAGGCACCTATATCTTTTTAAAACCTTTAAAAAAAATAAAATAAGTAAATAGCTATTTTTCTTATTCTTGTCGAATGAATTTTTTTTAGCTACATTTACACCGATGAACACGCAGGTGCAATTGCTCAATGTTAAGTACAATACATTGAGCCAAAATAAGCAAAATTTAGACACCCTTATCATATCAAGACCTTTAAAAAAAATAATATAAGTAAATAGCTATTTTTTTTATTCTTGTCGAATGAATTTTTTTTAGCAACATTTAAACCGATGAACACGCAGGAGCAATGGCTCAATGTCAAGTACAATACAATGAGCCACAATAAGCAAAATAAAGACACCTATATCTTTTTAAAACCTTTAAAAAAATAAAATAAGTAAATAGCCATTTTTCTTATTCATGTCGAATGAATTTTTTTTAGCTACATTTACACCGATGAACACGCAGGAGCAATTGCTCAATGTTAACTACAATACAATGAGCCAAAATAAGCCAAATTAAGACACCCGTGTCATATCAAGACCTTTAAAAAAAATAAAATAAGTATATAGCTATTTTTCGTATTCTTGTCGAATGAATTTTTTTTAGCTACATTTACACCGATGAACACGCAGGAGCAATTGCTCAATGTTAAGTACAATACAGTGAGCCTAAATAAGCAAAATTAAGACACCTATATCTTTTTAAGACCTTTAAAAAAAATAAAATAAGTATAGCTATTTTTCTTATTCTTGTCGATTGAATTTTTTCAAGCTACATTTACACCGACGAACACGCAGGAGCAATTGCTCAATATTAAATACAATACATTGAGCCAAAATAAGCAAAATTTAGACACCCTTATCATATCAAGACCTTTAAAAAAAATAATATAAGTAAATAGCTATTTTTTTTATTCTTGTCGAATGAATTTTTTTTAGCAACATTTAAACCGATGAACACGCAGGAGCAATTGCTCAATGTCAAGTACAATACAATGAGCCAAAATAAGCAAAATAAAGACACCTATATCTTTTTAAAACCTTTAAAAAAATAAAATAAGTAAATAGCCATTTTTCTTATTCATGTCGAATGAATTTTTTTTAGCTACATTTACACCGATGAACACGCAGGAGCAATTGCTCAATGTTAACTACAATACAATGAGCAAAAATAAGCCAAATTAAGACACCCCTGTCATATCAAGACCTTTAAAAAAAATAAAATAAGTATATAGCTATTTTTCGTATTCTTGTCGAATGAATTTTTTGTAGCTACATTTACACCGATGAACACGCAGGAGCAAGTGGTCAATGTTAAGTACAATACAGTGAGCCTAAATAAGCAAAATTAAGACACCTATATCTTTTTAAGACCTTTAAAAAAAATAAAATAAGTATAGCTATTTTTCTTATTCTTGTCGATTGAATTTTTTCAAGCTACATTTACACCGACGAACACGCAGGAGCAATTGCTCAATATTAAATACAATACATTGACCTTTAAAACCCAATTTTTAAGACCCAATACAAGACCTTTAAAAAAAAAAGAAGTATATAGCTATTTTTCTTATTCTTGTCGAATGAATTTTTTTTAGCTACATTTACACCGATGAACACGCAGGAGCAATTGCTCAATGTTAATTACAATACAATGAGCCAAAATAAGCCAAATTAAGACACCCGTGTCATATCAAGACCTTTAAAAAAAATAAAATAAGTATATGGCTATTTTTCGTATTCTTGTCGAATGAATTTTTTGTAGCTACATTTACACCGATGAACACGCTGGAGCAAGTGGTCAATGTTAAGTACAATACAGTGAGCCTAAATAAGCAAAATTAAGACACCTATATCTTTTTAAGACCTTTAAAAAAAATAAAATAAGTATAGCTATTTTTCTTATTCTTGTCGATTGAATTTTTTCAAGCTACATTTACACCGACGAACACGCAGGAGCAATTGCTCAATATTAAATACAATACATTGACCTTTAAAACCCAATTTTTAAGACCCAATACAAGACCTTTAAAAAAAAAAAGAAGTATATAGCTATTTTTCTTATTCTTGTCGAATGAATTTTTTTTAGCTACATTTACACCGATGAACACGCAGGAGCAATTGCTCAATGTTAAGTACAATACAATGAGCCAAAATAAGGAAAATTAAGACACCTATATCTTTTTAAAACCTTTAAAAAAAATAAAATAAGTAAATAGCTATTTTTCTTATTCTTGTCGAATGAATTTTTTTTAGCTACATTTACACCGATGAACACGCAGGAGCAATTGCTCAATGTTAACTACAATACAATGAGCCAAAATAAGCCAAATTAAGACACCCGTGTCATATCAAGACCTTTAAAAAAAATAAAATAAGTATATAGCTATTTTTCGTATTCTTGTCGAATGAATTTTTTGTAGCTACATTTACACCGATGAACACCTAGGAGCAAGTGGTAAATGTTAAGTACAATACAATGAGCCTAAATAAGCCAAATTAAGACACCCGTGTCATATCAAGACCTTTAAAAAAAATAAAATAAGTATATAGCTAATTTTCTTATTCTTGTCGAATGAATTTTTTTTAGCTACATTTACACCGATGAACACGCAGGTGCAATTGCACAATGTTAAGTACAATACATTGAGCCAAAATAAGCAAAACTTAGACACCCTTATCATATCAAGACCTTTAAAAAAAATAATATAAGTAAATAGCTATTTTTTTTATTCTTGTCGAATGAATTTTTTTTAGCAACATTTAAACCGATGAACACGCAGGAGCAATTGCTCAATGTCAAGTACAATACAATGAGCCAAAATAAGTAAAATAAAGACACCTATATCTTTTTAAAACCTTTAAAAAAATAAAATAAGTAAATAGCCATTTTTCTTATTCATGTCGAATGAATTTTTTTTAGCTACATTTACACCGATGAACACGCAGGAGCAATTGCTCAATGTTAACTACAATACAATGAGCCAAAATAAGCCAAACTAAGACACCCGTGTCACATCAAGACCTTTAAAAAAAATAAAATAAGTATATAGCTATTTTTCGTATTCTTGTCGAATGAATTTTTTGTAGCTACATTTACACCGATGAACACGCAGGAGCAAGTGGTCAATGTTAAGTACAATACAGTGAGCCTAAATAAGCAAAATTAAGACACCTATATCTTTTTAAGACCTTTAAAAAAAATAAAATAAGTATAGCTATTTTTCTTATTCTTGTCGATTGAATTTTTTCAAGCTACATTTACACCGACGAACACGCAGGAGCAATTGCTCAATATTAACTACAATACATTGACCTCTAAAACCCAATTTTTAAGACCCAATACAAGACCTTTAAAAAAAAAAAGAAGTATATAGCTATTTTTCTTATTCTTGTCGAATGAATTTTTTTTAGCTACATTTACACCGATGAACACGCAGGAGCAATTGCTCAATGTTAACTACAATACAATGAGCCAAAATAAGCCAAATTAAGACACCCGTGTCATATCAAGACCTTTAAAAAAAATAAAATAAGTAAATAGCTATTTTTCGTATTCTTGCCGTATGAATTTTTTTAAGCTACATTTACACCGAGGAACACGCAGGAGCAATTGCTCAATATTTAATACAATACATTGAGCCAAAATAAGCAAAATTAAGACACCTATATCTTTTAAAGACCTTTAAAAAAAAAAAGAAGTATATAGCTATTTTTCTTATTCTTGACGAATGAATTTTTTTTAGCTACATTTACACCGATGAACACGCAGGAGCACTTGCTCAATGTTAATTACAATACAATGAGCCAAAATAAGCCAAATTAAGACACCCGTGTCATATCAAGACCTTTAAAAAAAATAAAATAAGTATTTAGCTATTTTTCGTATTCTTGTCGAATGAATTTTTTGTAGCTACATTTACACCGATGAACACGCAGGAGCAAGTGGTCAATGTTAAGAACAATACAATGAGCCAAAATAAGGAAAATTAAGACACCTATATCTTTTTAAAACCTTTAAAAAAAATAAAATAAGTAAATAGCTATTTTTCTTATTCTTGCCGAATGAATTTTTTTTAGCTACATTTACATCGATGAACACGCAGGAACAATTGCTCAATGTTAAGCACAATACATTGAGCCAAAATAAGCAAAATTAAGGCACCTATATCTTTTTAAAACCTTTAAAAAAATAAAATAAGTCAATAGCTATTTTTCTTATTCTTGTCGAATGAATTTTTTTTAGCTACATTTACACCGATGAACACGCAGGAGCAATTGCTCAATGTTAAGTACAATACAATGAGCCAAAATAAGCAAAATTAAGACACCCTTATCATATCAAGACCTTTAAAAAAAATAAAATAAGTAAATAGCTATTTTTCGTATTCTTGTCGAATGAATTTTTTGTAGCTACATTTACACCGATGAACACGCTGGAGCAATTGCCTAATGTTAGATACAGTACAGTGAGCCAAAATAAGCAAAATTAAGACACCCATATCATTCAAGACCTTTAAAAAAAAAAAAATAAGTAAATAGCTATTTATCGTATTCTTGTCGAATGAATTATTTTCAGCTACATTTGCACCGATGAACACGCAGCAGCTATTGCTAAATGTTGAGTACAATACATTGAGCCAAAATAAGTAAAATTTAGACACCCATATCATTCCAGACCTTTAAAAAAAATAAAATAAGTAAATAGCTATTTTTCTTATTCATGCCGAATGAATTTTTTTAAGCTACATTTACACCGATGAACACGCAGGAGCAATTTCTCAATGTAAAGTACAATACAATGAGCCAAAATAAGCAAAATTAAGACACCCATATTATTTCAAGACCTTTAAAAAAATAAAATATGTGAATAGCTATTTTTCGTATTCTTGTCGAATGATTTTTTTACGCTACATTTACACAGACGAACACGCAAGAGCGATTGCTCAATGTTAAGTACAATGCAATGAGCCAAAATAAGCAAAATTAAGACACCCATATTATTTCAAGACCTTTAAAAAAAATAAAAAATGTAAATAGCTATTTTTCGAATTCTTGTCAAATGAATTTTTTTTAGCTACATTTACACCGATGAACACGCAGGTGCAATTGCACAATGTTAAGTACAATACATTGAGCCAAAATAAGCAAAATTTAGACACCCTTATCATATCAAGACCTTTAAAAAAATAATATAAGTAAATAGCTATTTTTTTTATTCTTGTCGAATGAATTTTTTTTAGCAACATTTAAACCGATGAACACGCAGGAGCAATTGCTCAATGTCAAGTACAATACAATGAGCCAAAATAAGCAAAATTAAGACACCTATATCTTTTTAAGACCTTTAAAAAAAATAAAATAAGTATAGCTATTTTTCTTATTCTTGTCGATTGAATTTTTTCAAGCTACATTTACACCGACGAACACGCAGGAGCAATTGCTCAATATTAAATACAATACATTGACCTTTAAAACCCAATTTTTAAGACCCAATACAAGACCTTTAAAAAAAAAAAGAAGTATATAGCTATTTTTCTTATTCTTGTCGAATGAATTTTTTTTAGCTACATTTACACCGATGAACACGCAGGAGCAATTGCTCAATGTTAAGTACAATACAATGAGCCAAAATAAGGAAAATTAAGACACCTATATCTTTTTAAAACCTTTAAAAAAAATAAAATAAGTAAATAGCTATTTTTCTTATTCTTGTCGAATGAATTTTTTTTAGCTACATTTACACCGATGAACACGCAGGAGCAATTGCTCAATGTTAACTACAATACAGTGAGCCAAAATAAGCCAAATTAAGACACCCGTGTCATATCAAGACCTTTAAAAAAAATAAAATAAGTATATAGCTATTTTTCGTATTCTTGTCGAATGAATTTTTTGTAGCTACATTTACACCGATGAACACCTAGGAGCAAGTGGTAAATGTTAAGTACAATACAATGAGCCTAAATAAGCCAAATTAAGACACCCGTGTCATATCAAGACCTTTAAAAAAAATAAAATAAGTATATAGCTAATTTTCTTATTCTTGTCGAATGAATTTTTTTTAGCTACATTTACACCGATGAACACGCAGGTGCAATTGCACAATGTTAAGTACAATACATTGAGCCAAAATAAGCAAAATTTAGACACCCTTATCATATCAAGACCTTTAAAAAAAATAATATAAGTAAATAGCTATTTTTTTTATTCTTGTCGAATGAATTTTTTTTAGCAACATTTAAACCGATGAACACGCAGGAGCAATTGCTCAATGTCAAAAACAATACAATGAGCCAAAATAAGTAAAATAAAGACACCTATATCTTTTTAAAACCTTTAAAAAAATAAAATAAGTAAATAGCCATTTTTCTTATTCATGTCGAATGAATTTTTTTTAGCTACATTTACACCGATGAACACGCAGGAGCAATTGCTCAATGTTAACTACAATACAATGAGCCAAAATAAGCCAAATTAAGACACCCGTGTCACATCAAGACCTTTAAAAAAAATAAAATAAGTATATAGCTATTTTTCGTATTCTTGTCGAATGAATTTTTTGTAGCTACATTTACACCGATGAACACGCAGGAGCAAGTGGTCAATGTTTAGTACAATACAGTGAGCCTAAATAAGCAAAATTAAGACACCTATATCTTTTTAAGACCTTTAAAAAAAATAAAATAAGTATAGCTATTTTTCTTATTCTTGTCGATTGAATTTTTTCAAGCTACATTTACACCGACGAACACGCAGGAGCAATTGCTCAATATTAACTACAATACATTGACCTTTAAAACCCAATTTTTAAGACCCAATACAAGACCTTTAAAAAAAAAAAGAAGTATATAGCTATTTTTCTTATTCTTGTCGAATGAATTTTTTTTAGCTACATTTACACCGATGAACACGCAGGAGCAATTGCTCAATGTTAACTACAATACAATGAGCCAAAATAAGCCAAATTAAGACACCCGTGTCATATCAAGACCTTTAAAAAAAATAAAATAAGTAAATAGCTATTTTTCTTATTCTTGCCGAATGAATTTTTTTTAGCTACATTTACATCGATGAACACGCAGGAGCAATTGCTCAATATTTAATACAATACATTGAGCCAAAATAAGCAAAATTAAGACACCTATATCTTTTAAAGACCTTTAAAAAAAAAAAGAAGTATATAGCTATTTTTCTTATTCTTGACGAATGAATTTTTTTTAGCTACATTTACACCGATGAACACGCAGGAGCACTTGCTCAATGTTAATTACAATACAATGAGCCAAAATAAGCCAAATTAAGACACCCGTGTCATATCAAGACCTTTAAAAAAAATAAAATAAGTAAATAGCTATTTTTCGTATTCTTGTCGAATGAATTTTTTGTAGCTACATTTACACCGATGAACACGCTGGAGCAATTGCCTAATGTTAGATACAGTACAGTGAGCCAAAATAAGCAAAATTAAGACACCCATATCATTCAAGACCTTTAAAAAAAAAAAAATAAGTAAATAGCTATTTATCGTATTCTTGTCGAATGAATTATTTTCAGCTACATTTGCACCGATGAACACGCAGCAGCTATTGCTAAATGTTGAGTACAATACATTGAGCCAAAATAAGTAAAATTTAGACACCCATATCATTCCAGACCTTTAAAAAAAATAAAATAAGTAAATAGCTATTTTTCTTATTCATGCCGAATGAATTTTTTTAAGCTACATTTACACCGATGAACACGCAGGAGCAATTTCTCAATGTAAAGTACAATACAATGAGCCAAAATAAGCAAAATTAAGACACCCATATTATTTCAAGACCTTTAAAAAAATAAAATATGTGAATAGCTATTTTTCGTATTCTTGTCGAATGATTTTTTTACGCTACATTTACACAGACGAACACGCAAGAGCGATTGCTCAATGTTAAGTACAATGCAATGAGCCAAAATAAGCAAAATTAAGACACCCATATTATTTCAAGACCTTTAAAAAAAATAAAAAATGTAAATAGCTATTTTTCGAATTCTTGTCAAATGAATTTTTTTTAGCTACATTTACACCGATGAACACGCAGGTGCAATTGCACAATGTTAAGTACAATACATTGAGCCAAAATAAGCAAAATTTAGACACCCTTATCATATCAAGACCTTTAAAAAAATAATATAAGTAAATAGCTATTTTTTTTATTCTTGTCGAATGAATTTTTTTTAGCAACATTTAAACCGATGAACACGCAGGAGCAATTGCTCAATGTCAAGTACAATACAATGAGCCAAAATAAGCAAAATTAAGACACCTATATCTTTTTAAGACCTTTAAAAAAAATAAAATAAGTATAGCTATTTTTCTTATTCTTGTCGATTGAATTTTTTCAAGCTACATTTACACCGACGAACACGCAGGAGCAATTGCTCAATATTAAATACAATACATTGACCTTTAAAACCCAATTTTTAAGACCCAATACAAGACCTTTAAAAAAAAAAAGAAGTATATAGCTATTTTTCTTATTCTTGTCGAATGAATTTTTTTTAGCTACATTTACACCGATGAACACGCAGGAGCAATTGCTCAATGTTAAGTACAATACAATGAGCCAAAATAAGGAAAATTAAGACACCTATATCTTTTTAAAACCTTTAAAAAAAATAAAATAAGTAAATAGCTATTTTTCTTATTCTTGTCGAATGAATTTTTTTTAGCTACATTTACACCGATGAACACGCAGGAGCAATTGCTCAATGTTAACTACAATACAGTGAGCCAAAATAAGCCAAATTAAGACACCCGTGTCATATCAAGACCTTTAAAAAAAATAAAATAAGTATATAGCTATTTTTCGTATTCTTGTCGAATGAATTTTTTGTAGCTACATTTACACCGATGAACACCTAGGAGCAAGTGGTAAATGTTAAGTACAATACAATGAGCCTAAATAAGCCAAATTAAGACACCCGTGTCATATCAAGACCTTTAAAAAAAATAAAATAAGTATATAGCTAATTTTCTTATTCTTGTCGAATGAATTTTTTTTAGCTACATTTACACCGATGAACACGCAGGTGCAATTGCACAATGTTAAGTACAATACATTGAGCCAAAATAAGCAAAATTTAGACACCCTTATCATATCAAGACCTTTAAAAAAAATAATATAAGTAAATAGCTATTTTTTTTATTCTTGTCGAATGAATTTTTTTTAGCAACATTTAAACCGATGAACACGCAGGAGCAATTGCTCAATGTCAAAAACAATACAATGAGCCAAAATAAGTAAAATAAAGACACCTATATCTTTTTAAAACCTTTAAAAAAATAAAATAAGTAAATAGCCATTTTTCTTATTCATGTCGAATGAATTTTTTTTAGCTACATTTACACCGATGAACACGCAGGAGCAATTGCTCAATGTTAACTACAATACAATGAGCCAAAATAAGCCAAATTAAGACACCCGTGTCACATCAAGACCTTTAAAAAAAATAAAATAAGTATATAGCTATTTTTCGTATTCTTGTCGAATGAATTTTTTGTAGCTACATTTACACCGATGAACACGCAGGAGCAAGTGGTCAATGTTTAGTACAATACAGTGAGCCTAAATAAGCAAAATTAAGACACCTATATCTTTTTAAGACCTTTAAAAAAAATAAAATAAGTATAGCTATTTTTCTTATTCTTGTCGATTGAATTTTTTCAAGCTACATTTACACCGACGAACACGCAGGAGCAATTGCTCAATATTAACTACAATACATTGACCTTTAAAACCCAATTTTTAAGACCCAATACAAGACCTTTAAAAAAAAAAAGAAGTATATAGCTATTTTTCTTATTCTTGTCGAATGAATTTTTTTTAGCTACATTTACACCGATGAACACGCAGGAGCAATTGCTCAATGTTAACTACAATACAATGAGCCAAAATAAGCCAAATTAAGACACCCGTGTCATATCAAGACCTTTAAAAAAAATAAAATAAGTAAATAGCTATTTTTCTTATTCTTGCCGAATGAATTTTTTTTAGCTACATTTACATCGATGAACACGCAGGAGCAATTGCTCAATATTTAATACAATACATTGAGCCAAAATAAGCAAAATTAAGACACCTATATCTTTTAAAGACCTTTAAAAAAAAAAAGAAGTATATAGCTATTTTTCTTATTCTTGACGAATGAATTTTTTTTAGCTACATTTACACCGATGAACACGCAGGAGCACTTGCTCAATGTTAATTACAATACAATGAGCCAAAATAAGCCAAATTAAGACACCCGTGTCATATCAAGACCTTTAAAAAAAATAAAATAAGTAAATAGCTATTTTTCTTATTCTTGCCGAATGAATTTTTTTTAGCTACATTTACATCGATGAACACGCAGGAACAATTGCTCAATGTTAAGCACAATACATTGAGCCAAAATAAGCAAAATTAAGGCACCTATATCTTTTTAAAACCTTTAAAAAAATAAAATAAGTCAATAGCTATTTTTCTTATTCTTGTCGAATGAATTTTTTTTAGCTACATTTACACCGATGAACACGCAGGAGCAATTGCTCAATGTTAAGTACAATACAATGAGCCAAAATAAGCAAAATTAAGACACCCTTATCATATCAAGACCTTTAAAAAAAATAAAATAAGTAAATAGCTATTTTTCTTATTCTTGTCGAATGAATTTTTTGTAGCTACATTTACACCGATGAACACGCTGGAGCAATTGCCTAATGTTAGATACAGTACAGTGAGCCAAAATAAGCAAAATTAAGACACCCATATCATTCAAGACCTTTAAAAAAAAAAAAATAAGTAAATAGCTATTTTTCGTATTCTTGTCGAATGAATTATTTTCAGCTACATTTGCACCGATGAACACGCAGCAGCTATTGCTAAATGTTGAGTACAATACATTGAGCCAAAATAAGTAAAATTTAGACACCCATATCATTCCAGACCTTTAAAAAAAATAAAATAAGTAAATAGCTATTTTTCTTATTCATGCCGAATGAATTTTTTTAAGCTACATTTACACCGATGAACACGCAGGAGCAATTGTTCAATGTAAAGTACAATACAATGAGCCAAAATAAGCAAAATTAAGACACCCATATTATTTCAAGACCTTTAAAAAAATAAAATATGTGAATAGCTATTTTTCGTATTCTTGTCGAATGATTTTTTTACGCTACATTTACACAGACGAACACGCAAGAGCGATTGCTCAATGTTAAGTACAATGCAATGAGCCAAAATAAGCAAAATTAAGACACCCATATTATTTCAAGACCTTTAAAAAAAATAAAAAATGTAAATAGCTATTTTTCGAATTCTTGTCAAATGAATTTTTTTTAGCTACATTTACACCGATGAACACGCAGGTGCAATTGCACAATGTTAAGTACAATACATTGAGCCAAAATAAGCAAAATTTAGACACCCTTATCATATCAAGACCTTTAAAAAAATAATATAAGTAAATAGCTATTTTTTTTATTCTTGTCGAATGAATTTTTTTTAGCAACATTTAAACCGATGAACACGCAGGAGCAATTGCTCAATGTCAAGTACAATACAATGAGCCAAAATAAGTAAAATAAAGACACCTATATCTTTTTAAAACCTTTAAAAAAATAAAATAAGTAAATAGCCATTTTTCTTATTCATGTCGAATGAATTTTTTTTAGCTACATTTACACCGATGAACACGCAGGAGCAATTGCTCAATGTTAACTACAATACAATGAGCCAAAATAAGCCAAATTAAGACACCCGTGTCATATCAAGACCTTTAAAAAAAATAAAATAAGTATATGGCTATTTTTCGTATTCCTGTCGAATGAATTTTTTGTAGCTACATTTACACCGATGAACACGCAGGAGCAAGTGGTCAATGTTAAGTACAATACAGTGAGCCTAAATAAGCAAAATTAAGACACCTATATCTTTTTAAGACCTTTAAAAAAAATAAAATAAGTATAGCTATTTTTCTTATTCTTGTCGATTGAATTTTTTCAAGCTACATTTACACCGACGAACACGCAGGAGCAATTGCTCAATATTAAATACAATACATTGACCTTTAAAACCCAATTTTTAAGACCCAATACAAGACCTTTAAAAAAAAAAAGAAGTATATAGCTATTTTTCTTATTCTTGTCGAATGAATTTTTTTTAGCTACATTTACACCGATGAACACGCAGGAGCAATTGCTCAATGTTAAGTACAATACAATGAGCCAAAATAAGGAAAATTAAGACACCTATATCTTTTTAAAACCTTTAAAAAAAATAAAATAAGTAAATAGCTATTTTTCTTATTCTTGTCGAATGAATTTTTTTTAGCTACATTTACACCGATGAACACGCAGGAGCAATTGCTCAATGTTAACTCCAATACAATGAGCCAAAATAAGCCAAATTAAGACACCCGTGTCATATCAAGACCTTTAAAAAAAATAAAATAAGTATATAGCTATTTTTCGTATTCTTGTCGATTGAATTTTTTCAAGCTACATTTACACCGACGAACACGCAGGAGCAATTGCTCAATATTAACTACAATACATTGACCTTTAAAACCCAATTTTTAAGACCCAATACAAGACCTTTAAAAAAAAAAAGAAGTATATAGCTATTTTTCTTATTCTTGTCGAATGAATTTTTTTTAGCTACATTTACACCGATGAACACGCAGGAGCAATTGCTCAATGTTAACTACAATACAATGAGCCAAAATAAGCCAAATTAAGACACCCGTGTCATATCAAGACCTTTAAAAAAAATAAAATAAGTAAATAGCTATTTTTCGTATTCTTGCCGTATGAATTTTTTTAAGCTACATTTACACCGAGGAACACGCAGGAGCAATTGCTCAATATTTAATACAATACATTGAGCCAAAATAAGCAAAATTAAGACACCTATATCTTTTAAAGACCTTTAAAAAAAAAAAGAAGTATATAGCTATTTTTCTTATTCTTGACGAATGAATTTTTTTTAGCTACATTTACACCGATGAACACGCAGGAGCACTTGCTCAATGTTAATTACAATACAATGAGCCAAAATAAGCCAAATTAAGACACCCGTGTCATATCAAGACCTTTAAAAAAAATAAAATAAGTATTTAGCTATTTTTCGTATTCTTGTCGAATGAATTTTTTGTAGCTACATTTACACCGATGAACACGCAGGAGCAAGTGGTCAATGTTAAGAACAATACAATGAGCCAAAATAAGGAAAATTAAGACACCTATATCTTTTTAAAACCTTTAAAAAAAATAAAATAAGTAAATAGCTATTTTTCTTATTCTTGCCGAATGAATTTTTTTTAGCTACATTTACATCGATGAACACGCAGGAACAATTGCTCAATGTTAAGCACAATACATTGAGCCAAAATAAGCAAAATTAAGGCACCTATATCTTTTTAAAACCTTTAAAAAAATAAAATAAGTCAATAGCTATTTTTCTTATTCTTGTCGAATGAATTTTTTTTAGCTACATTTACACCGATGAACACGCAGGAGCAATTGCTCAATGTTAAGTACAACACAATGAGCCAAAATAAGCAAAATTAAGACACCCTTATCATATCAAGACCTTTAAAAAAAATAAAATAAGTAAATAGCTATTTTTCTTATTCTTGTCGAATGAATTTTTTGTAGCTACATTTACACCAATGAACACGCAGGAGCAATTGCCTGATGTTAGATACAGTACAATGAGCCAAAATAAGCAATATTAAGACACCCATATCTTTTCAAGACCTTTAAAAAAAATAAAATAAGTAATTAGCTATTTTTCGTATTCTTGCCGTATGAATTTTTTTAAGCTACATTTACACCGATGAACACGCAGGAGCAATTGCTCAATATTAAATACAATACATTGAGCCAAAATAAGCAAAATTAAGACACCTATATCTTTAAAGACCTTTAAAAAAAAAGAAGTATATAGCTATTTTTTGTATTCTTGTCGAATGAATTTTTTTTAGCTACATTTACACCGATGAACAATCAGGAGCAATTGCTCAATGTTAAGTTCAATACATTGAGCCAAAATAAGCAATATTAAGACACCGTTATCATATCAAGACCTTTAAAAAAAAAAAATAAGTAAATAGCTATTTTTTTTATTCTTGTCGAATGAATTTTTTTAGCAACATTTAAACCGATGAACACGCAGGAGCAATTGCTCAATGTCAAGTACAATACAGTGAGCCAAAATAAGCAAAAGTAAGGCACCTATATCTTTTTAAAACCTTTAAAAAAAATAAAATAAGTAAATAGCTATTTTTCTTATTCTTGTCGAATGAATTTTTTTTAGCTACATTTACACCGATGAACACGCAGGTGCAATTGCTCAATGTTAAGTACAATACATTGAGCCAAAATAAGCAAAATTTAGACACCCTTATCATATCAAGACCTTTAAAAAAAATAATATAAGTAAATAGCTATTTTTTTTATTCTTGTCGAATGAATTTTTTTTAGCAACATTTAAACCGATGAACACGCAGGAGCAATGGCTCAATGTCAAGTACAATACAATGAGCCACAATAAGCAAAATAAAGACACCTATATCTTTTTAAAACCTTTAAAAAAATAAAATAAGTAAATAGCCATTTTTCTTATTCATGTCGAATGAATTTTTTTTAGCTACATTTACACCGATGAACACGCAGGAGCAATTGCTCAATGTTAACTACAATACAATGAGCCAAAATAAGCCAAATTAAGACACCCGTGTCATATCAAGACCTTTAAAAAAAATAAAATAAGTATATAGCTATTTTTCGTATTCTTGTCGAATGAATTTTTTTTAGCTACATTTACACCGATGAACACGCAGGAGCAATTGCTCAATGTTAAGTACAATACAGTGAGCCTAAATAAGCAAAATTAAGACACCTATATCTTTTTAAGACCTTTAAAAAAAATAAAATAAGTATAGCTATTTTTCTTATTCTTGTCGATTGAATTTTTTCAAGCTACATTTACACCGACGAACACGCAGGAGCAATTGCTCAATATTAAATACAATACATTGAGCCAAAATAAGCAAAATTTAGACACCCTTATCATATCAAGACCTTTAAAAAAAATAATATAAGTAAATAGCTATTTTTTTTATTCTTGTCGAATGAATTTTTTTTAGCAACATTTAAACCGATGAACACGCAGGAGCAATTGCTCAATGTCAAGTACAATACAATGAGCCAAAATAAGCAAAATAAAGACACCTATATCTTTTTAAAACCTTTAAAAAAATAAAATAAGTAAATAGCCATTTTTCTTATTCATGTCGAATGAATTTTTTTTAGCTACATTTACACCGATGAACACGCAGGAGCAATTGCTCAATGTTAACTACAATACAATGAGCAAAAATAAGCCAAATTAAGACACCCCTGTCATATCAAGACCTTTAAAAAAAATAAAATAAGTATATAGCTATTTTTCGTATTCTTGTCGAATGAATTTTTTGTAGCTACATTTACACCGATGAACACGCAGGAGCAAGTGGTCAATGTTAAGTACAATACAGTGAGCCTAAATAAGCAAAATTAAGACACCTATATCTTTTTAAGACCTTTAAAAAAAATAAAATAAGTATAGCTATTTTTCTTATTCTTGTCGATTGAATTTTTTCAAGCTACATTTACACCGACGAACACGCAGGAGCAATTGCTCAATATTAAATACAATACATTGACCTTTAAAACCCAATTTTTAAGACCCAATACAAGACCTTTAAAAAAAAAAGAAGTATATAGCTATTTTTCTTATTCTTGTCGAATGAATTTTTTTTAGCTACATTTACACCGATGAACACGCAGGAGCAATTGCTCAATGTTAATTACAATACAATGAGCCAAAATAAGCCAAATTAAGACACCCGTGTCACATCAAGACCTTTAAAAAAAATAAAATAAGTATATAGCTATTTTTCGTATTCTTGTCGAATGAATTTTTTGTAGCTACATTTACACCGATGAACACGCAGGAGCAAGTGGTCAATGTTAAGTACAATACAGTGAGCCTAAATAAGCAAAATTAAGACACCTATATCTTTTTAAGACCTTTAAAAAAAATAAAATAAGTATAGCTATTTTTCTTATTCTTGTCGATTGAATTTTTTCAAGCTACATTTACACCGACGAACACGCAGGAGCAATTGCTCAATATTAACTACAATACATTGACCTTTAAAACCCAATTTTTAAGACCCAATACAAGACCTTTAAAAAAAAAAAGAAGTATATAGCTATTTTTCTTATTCTTGTCGAATGAATTTTTTTTAGCTACATTTACACCGATGAACACGCAGGAGCAATTGCTCAATGTTAACTACAATACAATGAGCCAAAATAAGCCAAATTAAGACACCCGTGTCATATCAAGACCTTAAAAAAAATAAAATAAGTAAATAGCTATTTTTCGTATTCTTGCCGTATGAATTTTTTTAAGCTACATTTACACCGAGGAACACGCAGGAGCAATTGCTCAATATTTAATACAATACATTGAGCCAAAATAAGCAAAATTAAGACACCTATATCTTTTAAAGACCTTTAAAAAAAAAAAGAAGTATATAGCTATTTTTCTTATTCTTGACGAATGAATTTTTTTTAGCTACATTTACACCGATGAACACGCAGGAGCACTTGCTCAATGTTAATTACAATACAATGAGCCAAAATAAGCCAAATTAAGACACCCGTGTCATATCAAGACCTTTAAAAAAAATAAAATAAGTATTTAGCTATTTTTCGTATTCTTGTCGAATGAATTTTTTGTAGCTACATTTACACCGATGAACACGCAGGAGCAAGTGGTCAATGTTAAGAACAATACAATGAGCCAAAATAAGGAAAATTAAGACACCTATATCTTTTTAAAACCTTTAAAAAAAATAAAATAAGTAAATAGCTATTTTTCTTATTCTTGCCGAATGAATTTTTTTTAGCTACATTTACATCGATGAACACGCAGGAACAATTGCTCAATGTTAAGCACAATACATTGAGCCAAAATAAGCAAAATTAAGGCACCTATATCTTTTTAAAACCTTTAAAAAAATAAAATAAGTCAATAGCTATTTTTCTTATTCTTGTCGAATGAATTTTTTTTAGCTACATTTACACCGATGAACACGCAGGAGCAATTGCTCAATGTTAA
Organism: Psococerastis gibbosa; assembly: GCA_963971405.1. Lineage (NCBI taxonomy): Eukaryota > Metazoa > Arthropoda > Insecta > Psocodea > Psocidae > Psococerastis > Psococerastis gibbosa. The sequence continues at coordinate 26,865,858 of OZ020490.1, read as the reverse complement.
GTACAATACAATGAGCCAAAATAAGCAAAATTAAGACACCCTTATCATATCAAGACCTTTAAAAAAAATAAAATAAGTAAATAGCTATTTTTCTTATTCTTGTCGAATGAATTTTTTGTAGCTACATTTACACCGATGAACACGCTGGAGCAATTGCCTAATGTTAGATACAGTACAGTGAGCCAAAATAAGCAAAATTAAGACACCCATATCATTCAAGACCTTTAAAAAAAAAAAAATAAATAAATAGCTATTTTTCGTATTCTTGTCGAATGAATTATTTTCAGCTACATTTGCACCGATGAACACGCAGCAGCTATTGCTAAATGTTGAGTACAATACATTGAGCCAAAATAAGTAAAATTTAGACACCCATATCATTCCAGACCTTTAAAAAAAATAAAATAAGTAAATAGCTATTTTTCTTATTCATGCCGAATGAATTTTTTTAAGCTACATTTACACCGATGAACACGCAGGAGCAATTGCTCAATGTAAAGTACAATACAATGAGCCAAAATAAGCAAAATTAAGACACCCATATTATTTCAAGACCTTTAAAAAAATAAAATATGTGAATAGCTATTTTTCGTATTCTTGTCGAATGATTTTTTTACGCTACATTTACACAGACGAACACGCAAGAGCGATTGCTCAATGTTAAGTACAATGCAATGAGCCAAAATAAGCAAAATTAAGACACCCATATTATTTCAAGACCTTTAAAAAAAATAAAAAATGTAAATAGCTATTTTTCGAATTCTTGTCAAATGAATTTTTTTTAGCTACATTTACACCGATGAACACGCAGGTGCAATTGCACAATGTTAAGTACAATACATTGAGCCAAAATAAGCAAAATTTAGACACCCTTATCATATCAAGACCTTTAAAAAAATAATATAAGTAAATAGCTATTTTTTTTATTCTTGTCGAATGAATTTTTTTTAGCAACATTTAAACCGATGAACACGCAGGAGCAATTGCTCAATGTCAAGTACAATACAATGAGCCAAAATAAGCAAAATTAAGACACCTATATCTTTTTAAGACCTTTAAAAAAAATAAAATAAGTATAGCTATTTTTCTTATTCTTGTCGATTGAATTTTTTCAAGCTACATTTACACCGACGAACACGCAGGAGCAATTGCTCAATATTAAATACAATACATTGACCTTTAAAACCCAATTTTTAAGACCCAATACAAGACCTTTAAAAAAAAAAAAGAAGTATATAGCTATTTTTCTTATTCTTGTCGAATGAATTTTTTTTAGCTACATTTACACCGATGAACACGCAGGAGCAATTGCTCAATGTTAAGTACAATACAATGAGCCAAAATAAGCAAAATTAAGACACCTATATCTTTTTAAGACCTTTAAAAAAAATAAAATAAGTATAGCTATTTTTCTTATTCTTGTCGATTGAATTTTTTTTAGCTACATTTACACCGATGAACACGCAGGAGCAATTGCTCAATGTTAACTACAATACAATGAGCCAAAATAAGCCAAATTAAGACACCCGTGTCATATCAAGACCTTTAAAAAAAATAAAATAAGTATATAGCTATTTTTCGTATTCTTGTCGAATGAATTTTTTGTAGCTACATTTACACCGATGAACACCTAGGAGCAAGTGGTAAATGTTAAGTACAATACAATGAGCCTAAATAAGCCAAATTAAGACACCCGTGTCATATCAAGACCTTTAAAAAAAATAAAATAAGTATATAGCTAATTTTCTTATTCTTGTCGAATGATTTTTTTTTAGCTACATTTACACCGATGAACACGCAGGTGCAATTGCACAATGTTAAGTACAATACATTGAGCCAAAATAAGCAAAATTTAGACACCCTTATCATATCAAGACCTTTAAAAAAAATAATATAAGTAAATAGCTATTTTTTTTATTCTTGTCGAATGAATTTTTTTTAGCAACATTTAAACCGATGAACACGCAGGAGCAATTGCTCAATGTCAAGTACAATACAATGAGCCAAAATAAGTAAAATAAAGACACCTATATCTTTTTAAAACCTTTAAAAAAATAAAATAAGTAAATAGCCATTTTTCTTATTCATGTCGAATGAATTTTTTTTAGCTACATTTACACCGATGAACACGCAGGAGCAATTGCTCAATGTTAACTACAATACAATGAGCCAAAATAAGCCAAATTAAGACACCCGTGTCACATCAAGACCTTTAAAAAAAATAAAATAAGTATATAGCTATTTTTCGTATTCTTGTCGAATGAATTTTTTGTAGCTACATTTACACCGATGAACACGCAGGAGCAAGTGGTCAATGTTTAGTACAATACAGTGAGCCTAAATAAGCAAAATTAAGACACCTATATCTTTTTAAGACCTTTAAAAAAAATAAAATAAGTATAGCTATTTTTCTTATTCTTGTCGATTGAATTTTTTCAAGCTACATTTACACCGACGAACACGCAGGAGCAATTGCTCAATATTAACTACAATACATTGACCTTTAAAACCCAATTTTTAAGACCCAATACAAGACCTTTAAAAAAAAAAAAAAGTATATAGCTATTTTTCTTATTCTTGTCGAATGAATTTTTTTTAGCTACATTTACACCGGTGAACACGCAGGAGCAATTGCTCAATGTTAACTACAATACAATGAGCCAAAATAAGCCAAATTAAGACACCCGTGTCAAATCAAGACCTTTAAAAAAAATAAAATAAGTAAATAGCTATTTTTCGTATTCTTGCCGTATGAATTTTTTTAAGCTACATTTACACCGAGGAACACGCAGGAGCAATTGCTCAATATTTAATACAATACATTGAGCCAAAATAAGCAAAATTAAGACACCTATATCTTTTAAAGACCTTTAAAAAAAAAAAGAAGTATATAGCTATTTTTCTTATTCTTGTCGAATGAATTTTTTTTAGCTACATTTACACCGATGAACACGCAGGAGCAATTGCTCAATGTTAACTACAATACAATGAGCCAAAATAAGCCAAATTAAGACACCCGTGTCATATCAAGACCTTAAAAAAAATAAAATAAGTAAATAGCTATTTTTCGTATTCTTGCCGTATGAATTTTTTTAAGCTACATTTACACCGAGGAACACGCAGGAGCAATTGCTCAATATTTAATACAATACATTGAGCCAAAATAAGCAAAATTAAGACACCTATATCTTTTAAAGACCTTTAAAAAAAAAAAGAAGTATATAGCTATTTTTCTTATTCTTGACGAATGAATTTTTTTTAGCTACATTTACACCGATGAACACGCAGGAGCACTTGCTCAATGTTAATTACAATACAATGAGCCAAAATAAGCCAAATTAAGACACCCGTGTCATATCAAGACCTTTAAAAAAAATAAAATAAGTATTTAGCTATTTTTCGTATTCTTGTCGAATGAATTTTTTGTAGCTACATTTACACCGATGAACACGCAGGAGCAAGTGGTCAATGTTAAGAACAATACAATGAGCCAAAATAAGGAAAATTAAGACACCTATATCTTTTTAAAACCTTTAAAAAAAATAAAATAAGTAAATAGCTATTTTTCTTATTCTTGCCGAATGAATTTTTTTTAGCTACATTTACATCGATGAACACGCAGGAACAATTGCTCAATGTTAAGCACAATACATTGAGCCAAAATAAGCAAAATTAAGGCACCTATATCTTTTTAAAACCTTTAAAAAAATAAAATAAGTCAATAGCTATTTTTCTTATTCTTGTCGAATGAATTTTTTTTAGCTACATTTACACCGATGAACACGCAGGAGCAATTGCTCAATGTTAAGTACAATACAATGAGCCAAAATAAGCAAAATTAAGACACCCTTATCATATCAAGACCTTTAAAAAAAATAAAATAAGTAAATAGCTATTTTTCTTATTCTTGTCGAATGAATTTTTTGTAGCTACATTTACACCGATGAACACGCTGGAGCAATTGCCTAATGTTAGATACAGTACAGTGAGCCAAAATAAGCAAAATTAAGGCACCCATATCATTCAAGACCTTTAAAAAAAAAAAAAATAATAAATAGCTATTTTTCGTATTCTTGTCGAATGAATTATTTTCAGCTACATTTGCACCGATGAACACGCAGCAGCTATTGCTAAATGTTGAGTACAATACATTGAGCCAAAATAAGTAAAATTTAGACACCCATATCATTCCAGACCTTTAAAAAAAATAAAATAAGTAAATAGCTATTTTTCTTATTCATGCCGAATGAATTTTTTTAAGCTACATTTACACCGATGAACACGCAGGAGCAATTGCTCAATGTAAAGTACAATACAATGAGCCAAAATAAGCAAAATTAAGACACCCATATTATTTCAAGACCTTTAAAAAAATAAAATATGTGAATAGCTATTTTTCGTATTCTTGTCGAATGATTTTTTTACGCTACATTTACACAGACGAACACGCAAGAGCGATTGCTCAATGTTAAGTACAATGCAATGAGCCAAAATAAGCAAAATTAAGACACCCATATTATTTCAAGACCTTTAAAAAAAATAAAAAATGTAAATAGCTATTTTTCGAATTCTTGTCAAATGAATTTTTTTTAGCTACATTTACACCGATGAACACGCAGGTGCAATTGCACAATGTTAAGTACAATACATTGAGCCAAAATAAGCAAAATTTAGACACCCTTATCATATCAAGACCTTTAAAAAAATAATATAAGTAAATAGCTATTTTTTTTATTCTTGTCGAATGAATTTTTTTTAGCAACATTTAAACCGATGAACACGCAGGAGCAATTGCTCAATGTCAAGTACAATACAATGAGCCAAAATAAGCAAAATTAAGACACCTATATCTTTTTAAGACCTTTAAAAAAAATAAAATAAGTATAGCTATTTTTCTTATTCTTGTCGATTGAATTTTTTCAAGCTACATTTACACCGACGAACACGCAGGAGCAATTGCTCAATATAAAATACAATACATTGACCTTTAAAACCCAATTTTTAAGACCCAATACAAGACCTTTAAAAAAAAAAAGAAGTATATAGCTATTTTTCTTATTCTTGTCGAATGAATTTTTTTTAGCTACATTTACACCGATGAACACGCAGGAGCAATTGCTCAATGTTAAGTACAATACAATGAGCCAAAATAAGGAAAATTAAGACACCTATATCTTTTTAAAACCTTTAAAAAAAATAAAATAAGTAAATAGCTATTTTTCTTATTCTTGTCGAATGAATTTTTTTTAGCTACATTTACACCGATGAACACGCAGGAGCAATTGCTCAATGTTAACTACAATACAATGAGCCAAAATAAGCCAAATTAAGACACCCGTGTCATATCAAGACCTTTAAAAAAAATAAAATAAGTATATAGCTATTTTTCGTATTCTTGTCGAATGAATTTTTTGTAGCTACATTTACACCGATGAACACCTAGGAGCAAGTGGTAAATGTTAAGTACAATACAATGAGCCTAAATAAGCCAAATTAAGACACCCGTGTCATATCAAGACCTTTAAAAAAAATAAAATAAGTATATAGCTAATTTTCTTATTCTTGTCGAATGAATTTTTTTTAGCTACATTTACACCGATGAACACGCAGGTGCAATTGCACAATGTTAAGTACAATACATTGAGCCAAAATAAGCAAAATTTAGACACCCTTATCATATCAAGACCTTTAAAAAAAATAATATAAGTAAATAGCTATTTTTTTTATTCTTGTCGAATGAATTTTTTTTAGCAACATTTAAACCGATGAACACGCAGGAGCAATTGCTCAATGTCAAGTACAATACAATGAGCCAAAATAAGTAAAATAAAGACACCTATATCTTTTTAAAACCTTTAAAAAAATAAAATAAGTAAATAGCCATTTTTCTTATTCATGTCGAATGAATTTTTTTTAGCTACATTTACACCGATGAACACGCAGGAGCAATTGCTCAATGTTAACTACAATACAATGAGCCAAAATAAGCCAAATTAAGACACCCGTGTCACATCAAGACCTTTAAAAAAAATAAAATAAGTATATAGCTATTTTTCGTATTCTTGTCGAATGAATTTTTTGTAGCTACATTTACACCGATGAACACGCAGGAGCAAGTGGTCAATGTTTAGTACAATACAGTGAGCCTAAATAAGCAAAATTAAGACACCCGTGTCACATCAAGACCTTTAAAAAAAATAAAATAAGTATATAGCTATTTTTCTTATTCTTGTCGATTGAATTTTTTCAAGCTACATTTACACCGACGAACACGCAGGAGCAATTGCTCAATATTAACTACAATACATTGACCTTTAAAACCCAATTTTTAAGACCCAATACAAGACCTTTAAAAAAAAAAAAAAGTATATAGCTATTTTTCTTATTCTTGTCGAATGAATTTTTTTTAGCTACATTTACACCGATGAACACGCAGGAGCAATTGCTCAATGTTAACTACAATACAATGAGCCAAAATAAGCCAAATTAAGACACCCGTGTCATATCAAGACCTTTAAAAAAAATAAAATAAGTAAATAGCTATTTTTCGTATTCTTGCCGTATGAATTTTTTTAAGCTACATTTACACCGAGGAACACGCAGGAGCAATTGCTCAATATTTAATACAATACATTGAGCCAAAATAAGCAAAATTAAGACACCTATATCTTTTAAAGACCTTTAAAAAAAAAAAGAAGTATATAGCTATTTTTCTTATTCTTGACGAATGAATTTTTTTTAGCTACATTTACACCGATGAACACGCAGGAGCACTTGCTCAATGTTAATTACAATACAATGAGCCAAAATAAGCCAAATTAAGACACCCGTGTCATATCAAGACCTTTAAAAAAAATAAAATAAGTATTTAGCTATTTTTCGTATTCTTGTCGAATGAATTTTTTGTAGCTACATTTACACCGATGAACACGCAGGAGCAAGTGGTCAATGTTAAGAACAATACAATGAGCCAAAATAAGGAAAATTAAGACACCTATATCTTTTTAAAACCTTTAAAAAAAATAAAATAAGTAAATAGCTATTTTTCTTATTCTTGCCGAATGAATTTTTTTTAGCTACATTTACATCGATGAACACGCAGGAACAATTGCTCAATGTTAAGCACAATACATTGAGCCAAAATAAGCAAAATTAAGGCACCTATATCTTTTTAAAACCTTTAAAAAAATAAAATAAGTCAATAGCTATTTTTCTTATTCTTGTCGAATGAATTTTTTTTAGCTACATTTACACCGATGAACACGCAGGAGCAATTGCTCAATGTTAAGTACAATACAATGAGCCAAAATAAGCAAAATTAAGACACCCTTATCATATCAAGACCTTTAAAAAAAATAAAATAAGTAAATAGCTATTTTTCTTATTCTTGTCGAATGAATTTTTTGTAGCTACATTTACACCGATGAACACGCTGGAGCAATTGCCTAATGTTAGATACAGTACAGTGAGCCAAAATAAGCAAAATTAAGACACCCATATCATTCAAGACCTTTAAAAAAAAAAAAAATAAGTAAATAGCTATTTTTCGTATTCTTGTCGAATGAATTATTTTCAGCTACATTTGCACCGATGAACACGCAGCAGCTATTGCTAAATGTTGAGTACAATACATTGAGCCAAAATAAGTAAAATTTAGACACCCATATCATTCCAGACCTTTAAAAAAAATAAAATAAGTAAATAGCTATTTTTCTTATTCATGCCGAATGAATTTTTTTAAGCTACATTTACACCGATGAACACGCAGGAGCAATTGCTCAATGTAAAGTACAATACAATGAGCCAAAATAAGCAAAATTAAGACACCCATATTATTTCAAGACCTTTAAAAAAATAAAATATGTGAATAGCTATTTTTCGTATTCTTGTCGAATGATTTTTTTACGCTACATTTACACAGACGAACACGCAAGAGCGATTGCTCAATGTTAAGTACAATGCAATGAGCCAAAATAAGCAAAATTAAGACACCCATATTATTTCAAGACCTTTAAAAAAAATAAAAAATGTAAATAGCTATTTTTCGAATTCTTGTCAAATGAATTTTTTTTAGCTACATTTACACCGATGAACACGCAGGTGCAATTGCACAATGTTAAGTACAATACATTGAGCCAAAATAAGCAAAATTTAGACACCCTTATCATATCAAGACCTTTAAAAAAATAATATAAGTAAATAGCTATTTTTTTTATTCTTGTCGAATGAATTTTTTTTAGCAACATTTAAACCGATGAACACGCAGGAGCAATTGCTCAATGTCAAGTACAATACAATGAGCCAAAATAAGCAAAATTAAGACACCTATATCTTTTTAAGACCTTTAAAAAAAATAAAATAAGTATAGCTATTTTTCTTATTCTTGTCGATTGAATTTTTTCAAGCTACATTTACACCGACGAACACGCAGGAGCAATTGCTCAATGTTAACTACAATACAATGAGCCAAAATAAGCCAAATTAAGACACCCGTGTCATATCAAGACCTTTAAAAAAAATAAAATAAGTATATGGCTATTTTTCGTATTCTTGTCGAATGAATTTTTTGTAGCTACATTTACACCGATGAACACGCAGGAGCAAGTGGTCAATGTTAAGTACAATACAGTGAGCCTAAATAAGCAAAATTAAGACACCTATATCTTTTTAAGACCTTTAAAAAAAATAAAATAAGTATAGCTATTTTTCTTATTCTTGTCGATTGAATTTTTTCAAGCTACATTTACACCGACGAACACGCAGGAGCAATTGCTCAATATTAAATACAATACATTGACCTTTAAAACCCAATTTTTAAGACCCAATACAAGACCTTTAAAAAAAAAAAGAAGTATATAGCTATTTTTCTTATTCTTGTCGAATGAATTTTTTTTAGCTACATTTACACCGATGAACACGCAGGAGCAATTGCTCAATGTTAAGTACAATGCAATGAGCCAAAATAAGGAAAATTAAGACACCTATATCTTTTTAAAACCTTTAAAAAAAATAAAATAAGTAAATAGCTATTTTTCTTATTCTTGTCGAATGAATTTTTTTTAGCTACATTTACACCGATGAACACGCAGGAGCAATTGCTCAATGTTAACTACAATACAATGAGCCAAAATAAGCCAAATTAAGACACCCGTGTCATATCAAGACCTTTAAAAAAAATAAAATAAGTATATAGCTATTTTTCGTATTCTTGTCGATTGAATTTTTTCAAGCTACATTTACACCGACGAACACGCAGGAGCAATTGCTCAATATTAACTACAATACATTGACCTTTAAAACCCAATTTTTAAGACCCAATACAAGACCTTTAAAAAAAAAAAGAAGTATATAGCTATTTTTCTTATTCTTGTCGAATGAATTTTTTTTAGCTACATTTACACCGATGAACACGCAGGAGCAATTGCTCAATGTTAACTACAATACAATGAGCCAAAATAAGCCAAATTAAGACACCCGTGTCATATCAAGACCTTTAAAAAAAATAAAATAAGTAAATAGCTATTTTTCGTATTCTTGCCGTATGAATTTTTTTAAGCTACATTTACACCGAGGAACACGCAGGAGCAATTGCTCAATATTTAATACAATACATTGAGCCAAAATAAGCAAAATTAAGACACCTATATCTTTTAAAGACCTTTAAAAAAAAAAAGAAGTATATAGCTATTTTTCTTATTCTTGACGAATGAATTTTTTTTAGCTACATTTACACCGATGAACACGCAGGAGCACTTGCTCAATGTTAATTACAATACAATGAGCCAAAATAAGCCAAATTAAGACACCCGTGTCATATCAAGACCTTTAAAAAAAATAAAATAAGTATTTAGCTATTTTTCGTATTCTTGTCGAATGAATTTTTTGTAGCTACATTTACACCGATGAACACGCAGGAGCAAGTGGTCAATGTTAAGAACAATACAATGAGCCAAAATAAGGAAAATTAAGACACCTATATCTTTTTAAAACCTTTAAAAAAAATAAAATAAGTAAATAGCTATTTTTCTTATTCTTGCCGAATGAATTTTTTTTAGCTACATTTACATCGATGAACACGCAGGAACAATTGCTCAATGTTAAGCACAATACATTGAGCCAAAATAAGCAAAATTAAGGCACCTATATCTTTTTAAAACCTTTAAAAAAATAAAATAAGTCAATAGCTATTTTTCTTATTCTTGTCGAATGAATTTTTTTTAGCTACATTTACACCGATGAACACGCAGGAGCAATTGCTCAATGTTAAGTACAATACAATGAGCCAAAATAAGCAAAATTAAGACACCCTTATCATATCAAGACCTTTAAAAAAAATAAAATAAGTAAATAGCTATTTTTCTTATTCTTGTCGAATGAATTTTTTGTAGCTACATTTACACCAATGAACACGCAGGAGCAATTGCCTGATGTTAGATACAGTACAATGAGCCAAAATAAGCAATATTAAGACACCCATATCTTTTCAAGACCTTTAAAAAAAATAAAATAAGTAATTAGCTATTTTTCGTATTCTTGCCGTATGAATTTTTTTAAGCTACATTTACACCGATGAACACGCAGGAGCAATTGCTCAATATTAAATACAATACATTGAGCCAAAATAAGCAAAATTAAGACACCTATATCTTTAAAGACCTTTAAAAAAAAAGAAGTATATAGCTATTTTTTGTATTCTTGTCGAATGAATTTTTTTTAGCTACATTTACACCGATGAACAATCAGAAGCAATTGCTCAATGTTAAGTTCAATACATTGAGCCAAAATAAGCAATATTAAGACACCGTTATCATATCAAGACCTTTAAAAAAAAAAATAAGTAAATAGCTATTTTTTTTATTCTTGTCGAATGAATTTTTTTAGCAACATTTAAACCGATGAACACGCAGGAGCAATTGCTCAATGTCAAGTACAATACAGTGAGCCAAAATAAGCAAAAGTAAGGCACCTATATCTTTTTAAAACCTTTAAAAAAAATAAAATAAGTAAATAGCTATTTTTCTTATTCTTGTCGAATGAATTTTTTTTAGCTACATTTACACCGATGAACACGCAGGTGCAATTGCTCAATGTTAAGTACAATACATTGAGCCAAAATAAGCAAAATTTAGACACCCTTATCATATCAAGACCTTTAAAAAAAATAATATAAGTAAATAGCTATTTTTTTTATTCTTGTCGAATGAATTTTTTTTAGCAACATTTAAACCGATGAACACGCAGGAGCAATGGCTCAATGTCAAGTACAATACAATGAGCCACAATAAGCAAAATAAAGACACCTATATCTTTTTAAAACCTTTAAAAAAATAAAATAAGTAAATAGCCATTTTTCTTATTCATGTCGAATGAATTTTTTTTAGCTACATTTACACCGATGAACACGCAGGAGCAATTGCTCAATGTTAACTACAATACAATGAGCCAAAATAAGCCAAATTAAGACACCCGTGTCATATCAAGACCTTTAAAAAAAATAAAATAAGTATATAGCTATTTTTCGTATTCTTGTCGAATGAATTTTTTTTAGCTACATTTACACCGATGAACACGCAGGAGCAATTGCTCAATGTTAAGTACAATACAGTGAGCCTAAATAAGCAAAATTAAGACACCTATATCTTTTTAAGACCTTTAAAAAAAATAAAATAAGTATAGCTATTTTTCTTATTCTTGTCGATTGAATTTTTTCAAGCTACATTTACACCGACGAACACGCAGGAGCAATTGCTCAATATTAAATACAATACATTGAGCCAAAATAAGCAAAATTTAGACACCCTTATCATATCAAGACCTTTAAAAAAAATAATATAAGTAAATAGCTATTTTTTTTATTCTTGTCGAATGAATTTTTTTTAGCAACATTTAAACCGATGAACACGCAGGAGCAATTGCTCAATGTCAAGTACAATACAATGAGCCAAAATAAGCAAAATAAAGACACCTATATCTTTTTAAAACCTTTAAAAAAATAAAATAAGTAAATAGCCATTTTTCTTATTCATGTCGAATGAATTTTTTTTAGCTACATTTACACCGATGAACACGCAGGAGCAATTGCTCAATGTTAACTACAATACAATGAGCAAAAATAAGCCAAATTAAGACACCCCTGTCATATCAAGACCTTTAAAAAAAATAAAATAAGTATATAGCTATTTTTCGTATTCTTGTCGAATGAATTTTTTGTAGCTACATTTACACCGATGAACACGCAGGAGCAAGTGGTCAATGTTAAGTACAATACAGTGAGCCTAAATAAGCAAAATTAAGACACCTATATCTTTTTAAGACCTTTAAAAAAAATAAAATAAGTATAGCTATTTTTCTTATTCTTGTCGATTGAATTTTTTCAAGCTACATTTACACCGACGAACACGCAGGAGCAATTGCTCAATATTAAATACAATACATTGACCTTTAAAACCCAATTTTTAAGACCCAATACAAGACCTTTAAAAAAAAAAAGAAGTATATAGCTATTTTTCTTATTCTTGTCGAATGAATTTTTTTTAGCTACATTTACACCGATGAACACGCAGGAGCAATTGCTCAATGTTAATTACAATACAATTAGCCAAAATAAGCCAAATTAAGACACCCGTGTCATATCAAGACCTTTAAAAAAAATAAAATAAGTAAATAGCTATTTTTCGTATTCTTGCCGTATGAATTTTTTTAAGCTACATTTACACCGAGGAACACGCAGGAGCAATTGCTCAATACTTAATACAATACATTGAGCCAAAATAAGCAAAATTAAGGCACCTATATCTTTTTAAAACCTTTAAAAAAAATAAAATAGGTAAATAGCTATTTTTCTTATTCTTGTCGAATGAATTTATTTTAGCTACATTTACACCGATGAACACGCAGGAGCAATTGCTCAATGTTAAGTACAATACAATGAGCCAAAATAAGCAAAATTAAGACACTCATATCATATCAAGACCTTTAAAAAAAAAAATAAGTATATAGCTATTTTTCGTATTCTTGTCGAATGAATTTTTTGTAGCAACATTTACACCGATGAACACGCTGGAGCAACTGCCTAATGTTAGATTCAGTACAGTGAGCCAAAATAAGCAATATTAAGACACCCATATCTTTTCAAGACCTTTAAAAAAAATAAAATAAGTAAATAGCTATTTTTCGTATTCTTGCCGTATGAATTTTTTTAAGCTACATTTACATCGACGAACACGCAGGAGCAATTGCTCAATATTTAATACAATACATTGAGCCAAAATAAGCAAAATTAAGACACCTATATCTTTTAAAGACCTTAAAAAAAAAAAAAGAAGTATATAGCTATTTTTCTTATTCTTGTCGAATGAATTTTTTTTAGCTACATTTACACCGATGAACACGCAGGAGCAATTGCTCAATGTTAATTACAATACAATGAGCCAAATTAAGCCAAATTAAGACACCCGTGTCATATCAAGACCTTTAAAATTAATAAAATAAGTATTTAGCTATTTTTCGTATTCTTGTCGAATGAATTTTTTGTAGCTACATTTACACCGATGAACACGCTGGAGCAATTCCCTAATGTTAGATACAGTACAGTGAGCCAAAATAAGCAATATTAAGACACCCATATCTTTTCAAGACCTTTAAAAAAAATAAAATAAGTAAATAGCTATTTTTCGTATTCTTGCCGTATGAATTTTTTTAAGCTACATTTACACCGACGAACACGCAGGAGCAATTGCTCAATATTTAATACAATACATTGAGCCAAAATAAGCAAAATTAAGACACCTATATCTTTTAAAGACCTTTAAAAAAAAAAGAAGTATATAGCTATTTCTCTTATTCTTGTCGAATGTATTTTTTTTTAGCTACATTTACACCGATGAACACGCAGGAACAATTGCTCAATGTTAAGTACAATACATTGAGCCAAAATAAGCAAAATTAAGGCACCTATATCTTTTTAAAACCTTTAAAAAAAATAAAATAAGTAAATAGCTATTTTTCTTATTCTTGTCGAATGAATTTTTTTTAGCTACATTTACACCGATGAACACGCAGGAGCAATTGCTCAATGTTAAGTACAATACAATGAGCCAAAATAAGCAAAATTAAGGCACCTATATCTTTTTAAAACCTTTAAAAAAAATAAAATAAGTATATAGCTATTTTTCGTATTCTTGTCGAATGAATTTTTTTTAGCTACATTTACACCGATGAACACGCAGGAGCAAGTGGTCAATGTTAAGTACAATACAATGAGCCAAAATAAGGAAAATTAAGACACCTATATCTTTTTAAAACCTTTAAAAAAAATAAAATAAGTAAATAGCTATTTTTCTTATTCTTGTCGAATGAATTTTTTTTAGCTACATTTACACCGATGAACACGCAGGAGCAATTGCTCAATGTTAACTACAATACAATGAGCCAAAATAAGCCAAATTAAGACACCCGTGTCATATCAAGACCTTTAAAAAAAATAAAATAAGTATATAGCTATTTTTCGTATTCTTGTCGATTGAATTTTTTCAAGCTACATTTACACCGACGAACACGCAGGAGCAATTGCTCAATATTAACTACAATACATTGACCTTTAAAACCCAATTTTTAAGACCCAATACAAGACCTTTAAAAAAAAAAAGAAGTATATAGCTATTTCTCTTATTCTTGTCGAATGTATTTTTTTTTAGCTACATTTACACCGATGAACACGCAGGAACAATTGCTCAATGTTAAGTACAATACATTGAGCCAAAATAAGCAAAATTAAGGCACCTATATCTTTTTAAAACCTTTAAAAAAAATAAAATAAGTAAAGAGCTATTTTTCTTATTCTTGTCGAATGAATTTTTTTTAGCTACATTTACACCGAGGAACACGCAGGAGCAATTGCTCAATATTTAATACAATACATTGAGCCAAAATAAGCAAAATTAAGACACCTATATCTTTTAAAGACCTTTAAAAAAAAAAAGAAGTATATAGCTATTTTTCTTATTCTTGACGAATGAATTTTTTTTAGCTACATTTACACCGATGATCACGCAGGAGCACTTGCTCAATGTTAATTACAATACAATGAGCCAAAATAAGCCAAATTAAGACACCCGTGTCATATCAAGACCTTTAAAAAAAATAAAATAAGTATTTAGCTATTTTTCGTATTCTTGTCGAATGAATTTTTTGTAGCTACATTTACACCGATGAACACGCAGGAGCAAGTGGTCAATGTTAAGAACAATACAATGAGCCAAAATAAGGAAAATTAAGACACCTATATCTTTTTAAAACCTTTAAAAAAAATAAAATAAGTAAATAGCTATTTTTCTTATTCTTGCCGAATGAATTTTTTTTAGCTACATTTACATCGATGAACACGCAGGAACAATTGCTCAATGTTAAGCACAATACATTGAGCCAAAATAAGCAAAATTAAGGCACCTATATCTTTTTAAAACCTTTAAAAAAATAAAATAAGTCAATAGCTATTTTTCTTATTCTTGTCGAATGAATTTTTTTTAGCTACATTTACACCGATGAACACGCAGGAGCAATTGCTCAATGTTAAGTACAATACAATGAGCCAAAATAAGCAAAATTAAGACACCCTTATCATATCAAGACCTTTAAAAAAAATAAAATAAGTAAATAGCTATTTTTCTTATTCTTGTCGAATGAATTTTTTGTAGCTACATTTACACCAATGAACACGCAGGAGCAATTGCCTGATGTTAGATACAGTACAATGAGCCAAAATAAGCAATATTAAGACACCCATATCTTTTCAAGACCTTTAAAAAAAATAAAATAAGTAATTAGCTATTTTTCGTATTCTTGCCGTATGAATTTTTTTAAGCTACATTTACACCGATGAACACGCAGGAGCAATTGCTCAATATTAAATACAATACATTGAGCCAAAATAAGCAAAATTAAGACACCTATATCTTTAAAGACCTTTAAAAAAAAAGAAGTATATAGCTATTTTTTGTATTCTTGTCGAATGAATTTTTTTTAGCTACATTTACACCGATGAACAATCAGGAGCAATTGCTCAATGTTAAGTTCAATACATTGAGCCAAAATAAGCAATATTAAGACACCGTTATCATATCAAGACCTTTAAAAAAAAAAAATAAGTAAATAGCTATTTTTTTTATTCTTGTCGAATGAATTTTTTTAGCAACATTTAAACCGATGAACACGCAGGAGCAATTGCTCAATGTCAAGTACAATACAGTGAGCCAAAATAAGCAAAAGTAAGGCACCTATATCTTTTTAAAACCTTTAAAAAAAATAAAATAAGTAAATAGCTATTTTTCTTATTCTTGTCGAATGAATTTTTTTTAGCTACATTTACACCGATGAACACGCAGGTGCAATTGCTCAATGTTAAGTACAATACATTGAGCCAAAATAAGCAAAATTTAGACACCCTTATCATATCAAGACCTTTAAAAAAAATAATATAAGTAAATAGCTATTTTTTTTATTCTTGTCGAATGAATTTTTTTTAGCAACATTTAAACCGATGAACACGCAGGAGCAATGGCTCAATGTCAAGTACAATACAATGAGCCACAATAAGCAAAATAAAGACACCTATATCTTTTTAAAACCTTTAAAAAAATAAAATAAGTAAATAGCCATTTTTCTTTTTCATGTCGAATGAATTTTTTTTAGCTACATTTACACCGATGAACACGCAGGAGCAATTGCTCAATGTTAACTACAATACAATGAGCCAAAATAAGCCAAATTAAGACACCCGTGTCATATCAAGACCTTTAAAAAAAATAAAATAAGTATATAGCTATTTTTCGTATTCTTGTCGAATGAATTTTTTGTAGCTACATTTACACCGATGAACACGCAGGAGCAAGTGGTCAATGTTAAGTACAATACAGTGAGCCTAAATAAGCAAAATTAAGACACCTATATCTTTTTAAGACCTTTAAAAAAAATAAAATAAGTATAGCTATTTTTCTTATTCTTGTCGATTGAATTTTTTCAAGCTACATTTACACCGACGAACACGCAGGAGCAATTGCTCAATATTAAATACAATACATTGAGCCAAAATAAGCAAAATTTAGACACCCTTATCATATCAAGACCTTTAAAAAAAATAATATAAGTAAATAGCTATTTTTTTTATTCTTGTCGAATGAATTTTTTTTAGCTACATTTACACCGAGGAACACGCAGGAGCAATTGCTCAATATTTAATACAATACATTGAGCCAAAATAAGCAAAATTAAGACACCTATATCTTTTAAAGACCTTTAAAAAAAAAAAGAAGTATATAGCTATTTTTCTTATTCTTGACGAATGAATTTTTTTTAGCTACATTTACACCGATGATCACGCAGGAGCACTTGCTCAATGTTAATTACAATACAATGAGCCAAAATAAGCCAAATTAAGACACCCGTGTCATATCAAGACCTTTAAAAAAAATAAAATAAGTATTTAGCTATTTTTCGTATTCTTGTCGAATGAATTTTTTGTAGCTACATTTACACCGATGAACACGCAGGAGCAAGTGGTCAATGTTAAGAACAATACAATGAGCCAAAATAAGGAAAATTAAGACACCTATATCTTTTTAAAACCTTTAAAAAAAATAAAATAAGTAAATAGCTATTTTTCTTATTCTTGCCGAATGAATTTTTTTTAGCTACATTTACATCGATGAACACGCAGGAACAATTGCTCAATGTTAAGCACAATACATTGAGCCAAAATAAGCAAAATTAAGGCACCTATATCTTTTTAAAACCTTTAAAAAAATAAAATAAGTCAATAGCTATTTTTCTTATTCTTGTCGAATGAATTTTTTTTAGCTACATTTACACCGATGAACACGCAGGAGCAATTGCTCAATGTTAAGTACAATACAATGAGCCAAAATAAGCAAAATTAAGACACCCTTATCATATCAAGACCTTTAAAAAAAATAAAATAAGTAAATAGCTATTTTTCTTATTCTTGTCGAATGAATTTTTTGTAGCTACATTTACACCAATGAACACGCAGGAGCAATTGCCTGATGTTAGATACAGTACAATGAGCCAAAATAAGCAATATTAAGACACCCATATCTTTTCAAGACCTTTAAAAAAAATAAAATAAGTAATTAGCTATTTTTCGTATTCTTGCCGTATGAATTTTTTTAAGCTACATTTACACCGATGAACACGCAGGAGCAATTGCTCAATATTAAATACAATACATTGAGCCAAAATAAGCAAAATTAAGACACCTATATCTTTAAAGACCTTTAAAAAAAAAGAAGTATATAGCTATTTTTTGTATTCTTGTCGAATGAATTTTTTTTAGCTACATTTACACCGATGAACAATCAGGAGCAATTGGTCAATGTTAAGTTCAATACATTGAGCCAAAATAAGCAATATTAAGACACCGTTATCATATCAAGACCTTTAAAAAAAAAAAATAAGTAAATAGCTATTTTTTTTATTCTTGTCGAATGAATTTTTTTAGCAACATTTAAACCGATGAACACGCAGGAGCAATTGCTCAATGTCAAGTACAATACAGTGAGCCAAAATAAGCAAAAGTAAGGCACCTATATCTTTTTAAAACCTTTAAAAAAAATAAAATAAGTAAATAGCTATTTTTCTTATTCTTGTCGAATGAATTTTTTTTAGCTACATTTACACCGATGAACACGCAGGTGCAATTGCTCAATGTTAAGTACAATACATTGAGCCAAAATAAGCAAAATTTAGACACCCTTATCATATCAAGACCTTTAAAAAAAATAATATAAGTAAATAGCTATTTTTTTTATTCTTGTCGAATGAATTTTTTTTAGCAACATTTAAACCGATGAACACGCAGGAGCAATGGCTCAATGTCAAGTACAATACAATGAGCCACAATAAGCAAAATAAAGACACCTATATCTTTTTAAAACCTTTAAAAAAATAAAATAAGTAAATAGCCATTTTTCTTTTTCATGTCGAATGAATTTTTTTTAGCTACATTTACACCGATGAACACGCAGGAGCAATTGCTCAATGTTAACAACAATACAATGAGCCAAAATAAGCCAAATTAAGACACCCGTGTCATATCAAGACCTTTAAAAAAAATAAAATAAGTATATAGCTATTTTTCGTATTCTTGTCGAATGAATTTTTTGTAGCTACATTTACACCGATGAACACGCAGGAGCAAGTGGTCAATGTTAAGTACAATACAGTGAGCCTAAATAAGCAAAATTAAGACACCTATATCTTTTTAAGACCTTTAAAAAAAATAAAATAAGTATAGCTATTTTTCTTATTCTTGTCGATTGAATTTTTTCAAGCTACATTTACACCGACGAACACGCAGGAGCAATTGCTCAATATTAAATACAATACATTGAGCCAAAATAAGCAAAATTTAGACACCCTTATCATATCAAGACCTTTAAAAAAAATAATATAAGTAAATAGCTATTTTTTTTATTCTTGTCGAATGAATTTTTTTTAGCAACATTTAAACCGATGAACACGCAGGAGCAATTGCTCAATGTCAAGTACAATACAATGAGCCAAAATAAGCAAAATAAAGACACCTATATCTTTTTAAAACCTTTAAAAAAATAAAATAAGTAAATAGCCATTTTTCTTATTCATGTCGAATGAATTTTTTTTAGCTACATTTACACCGATGAACACGCAGGAGCAATTGCTCAATGTTAACTACAATACAATGAGCAAAAATAAGCCAAATTAAGACACCCCTGTCATATCAAGACCTTTAAAAAAAATAAAATAAGTATATAGCTATTTTTCGTATTCTTGTCGAATGAATTTTTTGTAGCTACATTTACACCGATGAACACGCAGGAGCAAGTGGTCAATGTTAAGTACAATACAGTGAGCCTAAATAAGCAAAATTAAGACACCTATATCTTTTTAAGACCTTTAAAAAAAATAAAATAAGTATAGCTATTTTTCTTATTCTTGTCGATTGAATTTTTTCAAGCTACATTTACACCGACGAACACGCAGGAGCAATTGCTCAATATTAAATACAATACATTGACCTTTAAAACCCAATTTTTAAGACCCAATACAAGACCTTTAAAAAAAAAAAGAAGTATATAGCTATTTTTCTTATTCTTGTCGAATGAATTTTTTTTAGCTACATTTACACCGATGAACACGCAGGAGCAATTGCTCAATGTTAATTACAATACAATGAGCCAAAATAAGCCAAATTAAGACACCCGTGTCATATCAAGACCTTTAAAAAAAATAAAATAAGTAAATAGCTATTTTTCGTATTCTTGCCGTATGAATTTTTTTAAGCTACATTTACACCGAGGAACACGCAGGAGCAATTGCTCAATATTTAATACAATACATTGAGCCAAAATAAGCAAAATTAAGGCACCTATATCTTTTTAAAACCTTTAAAAAAAATAAAATAGGTAAATAGCTATTTTTCTTATTCTTGTCGAATGAATTTATTTTAGCTACATTTACACCGATGAACACGCAGGAGCAATTGCTCAATGTTAAGTACAATACAATGAGCCAAAATAAGCAAAATTAAGACACTCATATCATATCAAGACCTTTAAAAAAAAAAATAAGTATATAGCTATTTTTCGTATTCTTGTCGAATGAATTTTTTGTAGCAACATTTACACCGATGAACACGCTGGAGCAACTGCCTAATGTTAGATTCAGTACAGTGAGCCAAAATAAGCAATATTAAGACACCCATATCTTTTCAAGACCTTTAAAAAAAATAAAATAAGTAAATAGCTATTTTTCGTATTCTTGCCGTATGAATTTTTTTAAGCTACATTTACACCGATGAACACGCAGGAGCAATTGCTCAATATTTAATACAATACATTGAGCCAAAATAAGCAAAATTAAGACACCTATATCTTTTAAAGACCTTTAAAAAAAAAAAGAAGTATATAGCTATTTTTCTTATTCTGGACGAATGAATTTTTTTTAGCTACATTTACACCGATGAACACGCAGGAGCAATTGCTCAATGTTAATTACAATACAATGAGCCAAATTAAGCCAAATTAAGACACCCGTGTCATATCAAGACCTTTAAAATTAATAAAATAAGTATTTAGCTATTTTTCGTATTCTTGTCGAATGAATTTTTTGTAGCTACATTTACACCGATGAACACGCTGGAGCAATTCCCTAATGTTAGATACAGTACAGTGAGCCAAAATAAGCAATATTAAGACACCCATATCTTTTCAAGACCTTTAAAAAAAATAAAATAAGTAAATAGCTATTTTTCGTATTCTTGCCGTATGAATTTTTTTAAGCTACATTTACACCGACGAACACGCAGGAGCAATTGCTCAATATTTAATACAATACATTGAGCCAAAATAAGCAAAATTAAGAAACCTATATCTTTTAAAGACCTTTAAAAAAAAAAGAAGTATATAGCTATTTCTCTTATTCTTGTCGAATGTATTTTTTTTAGCTACATTTACACCGATGAACACGCAGGAACAATTGCTCAATGTTAAGTACAATACATTGAGCCAAAATAAGCAAAATTAAGGCACCTATATCTTTTTAAAACCTTTAAAAAAAATAAAATAAGTAAATAGCTATTTTTCTTATTCTTGTCGAATGAATTTTTTTTAGCTACATTTACACCGATGAACACGCAGGAACAATTGCTCAATGTTAAGTACAATACAGTGAGCCAAAATAAGGAAAATCAAGACACCTATATCTTTTTTAAACCTTTAAAAAAAATAAAATAAGTAAATAGCTATTTTTCTTATTCTTGTCGAATGAATTTTTTTTAGCTACATTTACACCGATGAACACGCTGGAGCAATTGCCTTATGTTAGATACAGTACAGTGAGCCAAAATAAGCAATATTAAGACACCCATATCTTTTCAAGACCTTTAAAAAAAATGAGATAAGTAAATAGCTATTTTTCGTATTCTTGCCGTATGAATTTTTTTATGCTACATTTACACCGACGAACACGCAGGAGCAATTGCTCAATATTTAATACAATACATTGAGCCAAAATAAGCAAAATTAAGACACCTATATCTTTTTAAAACCTTTAAAAAAAATAAAATAAGTAAATAGCTATTTTTCTTATTCTTGTCGAATGAATTTTTTTTAGCTACATTTACACCGATGAACACGCAGAAGCAATTGCTCAATGTTAAGTACAATACAATGAGCCAAAATAAGCAAAATTAAGACACTCATTTCATATCAAGACCTTTAAAAAAAAAAAATAATTATATAGCTATTTTTCGTATTCTTGTCGAATGAATTTTTTGTAGCTACATTTACACCGATGAACACGCTGGAGCAATTGCCTAATGTTAGATACAGTACAGTGAGCCAAAATAAGCAATATTAAGACACCCTTATCATATCAAGACCTTTAAAAAAAATAATATAAGTAAATAGCTATTT
This sequence comes from Psococerastis gibbosa, assembly GCA_963971405.1. Classification (NCBI taxonomy): domain Eukaryota; kingdom Metazoa; phylum Arthropoda; class Insecta; order Psocodea; family Psocidae; genus Psococerastis; species Psococerastis gibbosa. Next base: position 26,843,389 of record OZ020490.1, on the reverse strand, counting down.
TTTTTATTCTTGTCGAATGAATTTTTTTTAGCAACATTTAAACCGATGAACACGAAGGAGCAATTGCTCAATGTTAAGTACAATACAATGAGCCAAAATAAGGAAAATTAAGACACCTATATCTTTTTAAAACCTTTAAAAAAAATAAAATAAGTAAATAGCTATTTTTCTTATTCTTGTCGAATGAATTTTTTTTAGCTACATTTACACCGATGAACACGCAGGAGCAATTGCTCAATGTTAAGTACAATACAATGAGCCAAAATAAGCAAAATTAAGACACTCATATCATATCATATCATAGCTACATTTACACCGATGAACACGCAGGAGCAAGTGGTCAATGTTAAGTACAATACAGTGAGCCTAAATAAGCAAAATTAAGACACCTATATCTTTTTAAGACCTTTAAAAAAAATAAAATAAGTATAGCTATTTTTCTTATTCTTGTCGATTGAATTTTTTCAAGCTACATTTACACCGACGAACACGCAGGAGCAATTGCTCAATATTAAATACAATACATTGACCTTTAAAACCCAATTTTTAAGACCCAATACAAGACCTTTAAAAAAAAAAAGAAGTATATAGCTATTTTTCTTATTCTTGTCGAATGAATTTTTTTTAGCTACATTTACACCGATGAACACGCAGGAGCAATTGCTCAATGTTAAGTACAATACAATGAGCCAAAATAAGGAAAATTAAGACACCTATATCTTTTTAAAACCTTTAAAAAAAATAAAATAAGTAAATAGCTATTTTTCTTATTCTTGTCGAATGAATTTTTTTTAGCTACATTTACACCGATGAACACGCAGGAGCAATTGCTCAATGTTAACTACAATACAATGAGCCAAAATAAGCCAAATTAAGACACCCGTGTCATATCAAGACCTTTAAAAAAAATAAAATAAGTATATAGCTATTTTTCGTATTCTTGTCGAATGAATTTTTTGTAGCTACATTTACACCGATGAACACCTAGGAGCAAGTGGTAAATGTTAAGTACAATACAATGAGCCTAAATAAGCCAAATTAAGACACCCGTGTCATATCAAGACCTTTAAAAAAAAAAAAAATAAGTATATAGCTAATTTTCTTATTCTTGTCGAATGAATTTTTTTTAGCTACATTTACACCGATGAACACGCAGGTGCAATTGCACAATGTTAAGTACAATACATTGAGCCAAAATAAGCAAAATTTAGACACCCTTATCATATCAAGACCTTTAAAAAAAATAATATAAGTAAATAGCTATTTTTTTTATTCATGTCGAATGAATTTTTTTTAGCAACATTTAAACCGATGAACACGCAGGAGCAATTGCTCAATGTCAAGTACAATACAATGAGCCAAAATAAGTAAAATAAAGACACCTATATCTTTTTAAAACCTTTAAAAAAATAAAATAAGTAAATAGCCATTTTTCTTATTCATGTCGAATGAATTTTTTTTAGCTACATTTACACCGATGAACACGCAGGAGCAATTGCTCAATGTTAACTACAATACAATGAGCCAAAATAAGCCAAATTAAGACACCCGTGTCATATCAAGACCTTTAAAAATAATAAAATAAGTACATAGCTATTTTTCGTATTCTTGTCGAATGAATTTTTTGTAGCTACATTTACACCGATGATCACGCAGGAACAATTGCTCAATGTTAAGTACAATACAATGAGCCAAAATAAGGAAAATTAAGACACCTATATCTTTTTAAAACCTTTAAAAAATAAAATAAGTAAATAGCTATTTTTCTTATTCTTGTCGAATGAATTTTTTTTAGCTACATTTACACCGATGTTCACGCAGGAACAATTGCTCAATGTTAAGTACAATACAATGAGCCAAAATAAGGAAAATTAAGACACCTATATCTTTTTAAAACCTTTAAAAAAAATAAAATAAGTAAATAGCTATTTTTCTTATTCTTGTCGAATGAATTTTTTTTAGCTACATTTACACCGATGAACACGCAGGAGCAATTGCTCAATGTTAAGTACAATACAATGAGCCAAAATAAGCAAAATTAAGACACTCATATCATATCAAGACCTTTAAAAAAAAAAAATAATTATATAGCTATTTTTCGTATTCTTGTCGAATGAATTTTTTGTAGCTACATTTACACCGATGAACACGCTGGAGCAATTGCCTAATGTTAGATACAGTACAGTGAGCCAAAATAAGCAAAATTAAGACACCCATATCATTCAAGACCTTTAAAAAAAAAAAAATAAGTAAATAGCTATTTTTCGTATTCTTGTCGAATGAATTATTTTCAGCTACATTTGCACCGATGAACACGCAGCAGCTATTGCTAAATGTTGAGTACAATACATTGAGCCAAAATAAGTAAAATTTAGACACCCATATCATTCCAGACCTTTAAAAAAAATAAAATAAGTAAATAGCTATTTTTCTTATTCATGCCGAATGAATTTTTTTAAGCTACATTTACACCGATGAACACGCAGGAGCAATTGCTCAATGTAAAGTACAATACAATGAGCCAAAATAAGCAAAATTAAGACACCCATATTATTTCAAGACCTTTAAAAAAAATAAAATATGTGAATAGCTATTTTTCGTATTCTTGTCGAATGATTTTTTTACGCTACATTTACACAGACGAACACGCAAGAGCGATTGCTCAATGTTAAGTACAATGCAATGAGCCAAAATAAGCAAAATTAAGACACCCATATTATTTCAAGACCTTTAAAAAAAATAAAAAATGTAAATAGCTATTTTTCGATTTCTTGTCAGATGAATTTTTTTCAGCTACATTTACGCAGATGAACACGCAAGAGCAATTGCTCAATGTTAAGTACAATGCAATGAGCCAAAATAAGTAAAATTTAGACACCTATGTCATTTCCAGACCTTTAAAAAAAATAAAATAAGTAAATAGCTATATTTCGTATTCTTGCCGAATGAATTTTTTCAAGCTACATTTACACCGATGAACACGCAGGAGCAATTGCTCATTGTGAAGTACAATACAATGAGCCAAAATAAGCAAAATTAAGACACCCATATTATTTCAAGACCTTTAAAAAAAATAAAATATATAAATTGCTATTTTTCGTATTCTTGTCGAATGAATTTTTTTAAGCTACATTTACACCGATGACCACGCAAGAGCGATTGCTCAATGTTAAGTACAATACAATGAGCCAAAATAAGCAAAATTAAGACACCCATATTATTTCAAGACCTTTAAAAAAAATAAAAAAAGTAAATAGCTATTTTTCGAATTCTTGTCAAATGAATTTTTTTCAGCTACATTTACGCAGATGAACACGCAGGAGCAATTGCTCAATGTTAAGTATAATACAATGAGCCAAATTATGCAAAATTAAGACACCCATATCATTCAAGACCTTTAAAAAAAAAAAATAAGTAAATAGCTATTTTTCGTATTCTTGTCGAATGAATTATTTTCAGCTACATTTGCACCGATGAACACGCAGCAGCTATTGCTAAATGTTGAGTACAATACATTGAGCCAAAATAAGTAAAATTTAGACACCCATATCATTCCAGACCTTTAAAAAAAATAAAATAAGTAAATAGCTATTTTTCTTATTCATGCCGAATGAATTTTTTTAAGCTACATTTACACCGATGAACACGCAGGAGCAATTGCTCAATGTAAAGTACAATACAATGAGCCAAAATAAGCAAAATTAAGACACCCATATTATTTCAAGACCTTTAAAAAAAATAAAATATGTGAATAGCTATTTTTCGTATTCTTGTCGAATGATTTTTTTCAGCTACATTTACACCGATGAACACGCAAGAGCGATTGTTCAATGTTAAGTACAATACAATGAGCCAAAATAAGCAAAATTAAGACACCCATATTATTTCAAGACCTTCAAAAAAAATAAAAAAAGTAAATAGCTATTTTTCGAATTCTTGTCAAATGAATTTTTTTCAGCTACATTTACGCAGATGAACACGCAGGAGCAATTGCTCAATGTTAGGTACAATACAATGAGCCAAAATATGCAAAATTAAGACACCCATATCATTCAAGACCTTTAAAAAAAAAAAAATAAGTAAATAGTTATTTTTCGTATTCTTGCCGAATGAATTTTTTTAAGCTACATTTACACCGATGAACACGCAGGAGCAATTGCTCATTGTTGAGTACAATACAATGAGCCAAAATAAGCAAAATTAAGACACTCATTTCATATCAAGACCTTTAAAAAAAAAAAATAATTATATAGCTATTTTTCGTATTCTTGTCGAATGAATTTTTTGTAGCTACATTTACACCGATGAACACGCTGGAGCAATTGCTCAATGTTAAGTACAATACATTGAGCCAAAATAAGCAAAATTAAGGCACCTATATCTTTTTAAAACCTTTAAAAAAAATAAAATAAGTAAATAGCTATTTTTCGTATTCTTGTCGAATGAATTTTTTGTAGCTACATTTACACCGATGAACACGCTGGAGCAATTGCCTAATGTTAGATACAGTACAGTGAGCCAAAATAAGCAATATTAAGACACCCTTATCATATCAAGACCTTTAAAAAAAATAATATAAGTAAATAGCTATTTTTTTTATTCTAGTCGAATGAATTTTTTTTAGCAACATTTAAACCGATGAACACGAAGGAGCAATTGCTCAATGTCAAGTACAATACAATGAACCAAAATAAGCAAAATTAAGACACCTATATCTTTTTAAAACCTTTAAAAAATAAAATAAGTAAATAGCTATTTTTCTTATTCTTGTCGAATGAATTTTTTTTAGCTACATTTACACCGATGATCACGCAGGAACAATTGCTCAATGTTAAGTACAATACAATGAGCCAAAATAAGGAAAATTAAGACACCTATATCTTTTTAAAACCTTTAAAAAAAATAAAATAAGTAAATAGCTATTTTTCTTATTCTTGTCGAATGAATTTTTTTTAGCTACATTTACACCGATGAACACGCAGGAGCAATTGCTCAATGTTAAGTACAATACAATGAGCCAAAATAAGCAAAATTAAGACACTCATATCATATCATATCATAGCTACATTTACACCGATGAACACGCAGGAGCAAGTGGTCAATGTTAAGTACAATACAGTGAGCCTAAATAAGCAAAATTAAGACACCTATATCTTTTTAAGACCTTTAAAAAAAATAAAATAAGTATAGCTATTTTTCTTATTCTTGTCGATTGAATTTTTTCAAGCTACATTTACACCGACGAACATGCAGGAGCAATTGCTCAATATTAAATACAATACATTGACCTTTAAAACCCAATTTTTAAGACCCAATACAAGACCTTTAAAAAAAAAAAAGAAGTATATAGCTATTTTTCTTATTCTTGTCGAATGAATTTTTTTTAGCTACATTTACACCGATGAACACGCAGGAGCAATTGCTCAATGTTAAGTACAATACAATGAGCCAAAATAAGGAAAATTAAGACACCTATATCTTTTTAAAACCTTTAAAAAAAATAAAATAAGTAAATAGCTATTTTTCTTATTCTTGTCGAATGAATTTTTTTTAGCTACATTTACACCGATGAACACGCAGGAGCAATTGCTCAATGTTAACTACAATACAATGAGCCAAAATAAGCCAAATTAAGACACCCGTGTCATATCAAGACCTTTAAAAAAAATAAAATAAGTATATAGCTATTTTTCGTATTCTTGTCGAATGAATTTTTTGTAGCTACATTTACACCGATGAACACCTAGGAGCAAGTGGTAAATGTTAAGTACAATACAATGAGCCTAAATAAGCCAAATTAAGACACCCGTGTCATATCAAGACCTTTAAAAAAAAAAAAAATAAGTATATAGCTAATTTTCTTATTCTTGTCGAATGAATTTTTTTTAGCTACATTTACACCGATGAACACGCAGGTGCAATTGCACAATGTTAAGTACAATACATTGAGCCAAAATAAGCAAAATTTAGACACCCTTATCATATCAAGACCTTTAAAAAAAATAATATAAGTAAATAGCTATTTTTTTTATTCATGTCGAATGAATTTTTTTTAGCAACATTTAAACCGATGAACACGCAGGAGCAATTGCTCAATGTCAAGTACAATACAATGAGCCAAAATAAGTAAAATAAAGACACCTATAACTTTTTAAAACCTTTAAAAAAATAAAATAAGTAAATAGCCATTTTTCTTATTCATGTCGAATGAATTTTTTTTAGCTACATTTACACCGATGAACACGCAGGAGCAATTGCTCAATGTTAACTACAATACAATGAGCCAAAATAAGCCAAATTAAGACACCCGTGTCATATCAAGACCTTTAAAAAAAATAAAATAAGTACATAGCTATTTTTCGTATTCTTGTCGAATGAATTTTTTGTAGCTACATTTACACCGATGATCACGCAGGAACAATTGCTCAATGTTAAGTACAATACAATGAGCCAAAATAAGGAAAATTAAGACACCTATATCTTTTTAAAACCTTTAAAAAATAAAATAAGTAAATAGCTATTTTTCTTATTCTTGTCGAATGAATTTTTTTTAGCTACATTTACACCGATGATCACGCAGGAACAATTGCTCAATGTTAAGTACAATACAATGAGCCAAAATAAGGAAAATTAAGACACCTATATCTTTTTAAAACCTTTAAAAAAAATAAAATAAGTAAATAGCTATTTTTCTTATTCTTGTCGAATGAATTTTTTTTAGCTACATTTACACCGATGAACACGCAGGAGCAATTGCTCAATGTTAAGTACAATACAATGAGCCAAAATAAGCAAAATTAAGACACTCATATCATATCAAGACCTTTAAAAAAAAAAATAATTATATAGCTATTTTTCGTATTCTTGTCGAATGAATTTTTTGTAGCTACATTTACACCGATGAACACGCTGGAGCAATTGCCTAATGTTAGATACAGTACAGTGAGCCAAAATAAGCAAAATTAAGACACCCATATCATTCAAGACCTTTAAAAAAAAAAAAATAAGTAAATAGCTATTTTTCGTATTCTTGTCGAATGAATTATTTTCAGCTACATTTGCACCGATGAACACGCAGCAGCTATTGCTAAATGTTGAGTACAATACATTGAGCCAAAATAAGTAAAATTTAGACACCCATATCATTCCAGACCTTTAAAAAAAATAAAATAAGTAAATAGCTATTTTTCTTATTCATGCCGAATGAATTTTTTTAAGCTACATTTACACCGATGAACACGCAGGAGCAATTGCTCAATGTAAAGTACAATACAATGAGCCAAAATAAGCAAAATTAAGACACCCATATTATTTCAAGACCTTTAAAAAAAATAAAATATGTGAATAGCTATTTTTCGTATTCTTGTCGAATGATTTTTTTACGCTACATTTACACAGACGAACACGCAAGAGCGATTGCTCAATGTTAAGTACAATGCAATGAGCCAAAATAAGCAAAATTAAGACACCCATATTATTTCAAGACCTTTAAAAAAAATAAAAAATGTAAATAGCTATTTTTCGATTTCTTGTCAGATGAATTTTTTTCAGCTACATTTACGCAGATGAACACGCAAGAGCAATTGCTCAATGTTAAGTACAATGCAATGAGCCAAAATAAGTAAAATTTAGACACCTATGTCATTTCCAGACCTTTAAAAAAAATAAAATAAGTAAATAGCTATATTTCGTATTCTTGCCGAATGAATTTTTTTAACCTACATTTACACCGATGAACACGCAGGAGCAATTGCTCATTGTTAAGTACAATACAATGAGCCAAAATAAGCAAAATTAAGACACTCATTTCATATCAAGACCTTTAAAAAAAAAAAATAATTATATAGCTATTTTTCGTATTCTTGTCGAATGAATTTTTTGTAGCTACATTTACACCGATGAACACGCTGGAGCAATTGCCTAATGTTAGATACAGTACATTGAGCCAAAATAAGCAATATTAAGACACCCTTATCATATCAAGACCTTTAAAAAAAATAATATAAGTAAATAGCTATTTTTCGTATTCTTGTCGAATGATTTTTTTCAGCTACATTTACACCGATGAACACGCAAGAGCGATTGCTCAATGTTAAGTACAATACAATGAGCCAAAATAAGCAAAATTAAGACACCCATATTATTTCAAGACCTTCAAAAAAAAAAAAATAAGTAAATAGCTATTTTTCGTATTCTTGCCGAATGAATTTTTTTAAGCTACATTTACACCGATGAACACGCAGGAGCAATTGCTCATTGTTAAGTACAATACAATGAGCCAAAATAAGCAAAATTAAGACACTCATTTCATATCAAGACCTTTAAAAAAAAAAAATAATTATATAGCTATTTTTCGTATTCTTGTCGAATGAATTTTTTGTAGCTACATTTACACCGATGAACACGCTGGAGCAATTGCCTAATGTTAGATACAGTACATTGAGCCAAAATAAGCAATATTAAGACACCCTTATCATATCAAGACCTTTAAAAAAAATAATATAAGTAAATAGCTATTTTTTTTATTCTTGTCGAATGAATTTTTTTTAGCAACATTTAAACCGATGAACACGAAGGAGCAATTGCTCAATGTCAAGTACAATACAATGAACCAAAATAAGCAAAATTAAGACACCTATATCTTTTTAAAACCTTTAAAAAATAAAATAAGTAAATAGCTATTTTTCTTATTCTTGTCGAATGAATTTTTTTTAGCTACATTTACACCGATGATCACGCAGGAACAATTGCTCAATGTTAAGTACAATACAATGAGCCAAAATAAGGAAAATTAAGACACCTATATCTTTTTAAAACCTTTAAAAAAAATAAAATAAGTAAATAGCTATTTTTCTTATTCTTGTCGAATGAATTTTTTTTAGCTACATTTACACCGATGAACACGCAGGAGCAATTGCTCAATGTTAAGTACAATACAATGAGCCAAAATAAGCAAAATTAAGACACTCATATCATATCATATCATAGCTACATTTACACCGATGAACACGCAGGAGCAAGTGGTCAATGTTAAGTACAATACAGTGAGCCTAAATAAGCAAAATTAAGACACCTATATCTTTTTAAGACCTTTAAAAAAAATAAAATAAGTATAGCTATTTTTCTTATTCTTGTCGATTGAATTTTTTCAAGCTACATTTACACCGACGAACACGCAGGAGCAATTGCTCAATATTAAATACAATACATTGACCTTTAAAACCCAATTTTTAAGACCCAATACAAGACCTTTAAAAAAAAAAAGAAGTATATAGCTATTTTTCTTATTCTTGTCGAATGAATTTTTTTTAGCTACATTTACACCGATGAACACGCAGGAGCAATTGCTCAATGTTAAGTACAATACAATGAGCCAAAATAAGGAAAATTAAGACACCTATATCTTTTTAAAACCTTTAAAAAAAATAAAATAAGTAAATAGCTATTTTTCTTATTCTTGTCGAATGAATTTTTTTTAGCTACATTTACACCTATGAACACGCAGGAGCAATTGCTCAATGTTAACTACAATACAATGAGCCAAAATAAGCCAAATTAAGACACCCGTGTCATATCAAGACCTTTAAAAAAAATAAAATAAGTATATAGCTATTTTTCGTATTCTTGTCGAATGAATTTTTTGTAGCTACATTTACACCGATGAACACCTAGGAGCAAGTGGTAAATGTTAAGTACAATACAATGAGCCTAAATAAGCCAAATTAAGACACCCGTGTCATATCAAGACCTTTAAAAAAAAAAAAAATAAGTATATAGCTAATTTTCTTATTCTTGTCGAATGAATTTTTTTTAGCTACATTTACACCGATGAACACGCAGGTGCAATTGCACAATGTTAAGTACAATACATTGAGCCAAAATAAGCAAAATTTAGACACCCTTATCATATCAAGACCTTTAAAAAAAATAATATAAGTAAATAGCTATTTTTTTTATTCATGTCGAATGAATTTTTTTTAGCAACATTTAAACCGATGAACACGCAGGAGCAATTGCTCAATGTCAAGTACAATACAATGAGCCAAAATAAGTAAAATAAAGACACCTATATCTTTTTAAAACCTTTAAAAAAATAAAATAAGTAAATAGCCATTTTTCTTATTCATGTCGAATGAATTTTTTTTAGCTACATTTACACCGATGAACACGCAGGAGCAATTGCTCAATGTTAACTACAATACAATGAGCCAAAATAAGCCAAATTAAGACACCCGTGTCATATCAAGACCTTTAAAAAAAATAAAATAAGTACATAGCTATTTTTCGTATTCTTGTCGAATGAATTTTTTGTAGCTACATTTACACCGATGATCACGCAGGAACAATTGCTCAATGTTAAGTACAATACAATGAGCCAAAATAAGGAAAATTAAGACACCTATATCTTTTTAAAACCTTTAAAAAATAAAATAAGTAAATAGCTATTTTTCTTATTCTTGTCGAATGAATTTTTTTTAGCTACATTTACACCGATGATCACGCAGGAACAATTGCTCAATGTTAAGTACAATACAATGAGCCAAAATAAGGAAAATTAAGACACCTATATCTTTTTAAAACCTTTAAAAAAAATAAAATAAGTAAATAGCTATTTTTCTTATTCTTGTCGAATGAATTTTTTTTAGCTACATTTACACCGATGAACACGCAGGAGCAATTGTTCAATGTTAAGTACAATACAATGAGCCAAAATAAGCAAAATTAAGACACTCATATCATATCAAGACCTTTAAAAAAAAAAAATAATTATATAGCTATTTTTCGTATTCTTGTCGAATGAATTTTTTGTAGCTACATTTACACCGATGAACACGCTGGAGCAATTGCCTAATGTTAGATACAGTACAGTGAGCCAAAATAAGCAAAATTAAGACACCCATATCATTCAAGACCTTTAAAAAAAAAAAAATAAGTAAATAGCTATTTTTCGTATTCTTGTCGAATGAATTATTTTCAGCTACATTTGCACCGATGAACACGCAGCAGCTATTGCTAAATGTTGAGTACAATACATTGAGCCAAAATAAGTAAAATTTAGACACCCATATCATTCCAGACCTTTAAAAAAAATAAAATAAGTAAATAGCTATTTTTCTTATTCATGCCGAATGAATTTTTTTAAGCTACATTTACACCGATGAACACGCAGGAGCAATTGCTCAATGTAAAGTACAATACAATGAGCCAAAATAAGCAAAATTAAGACACCCATATTATTTCAAGACCTTTAAAAAAAATAAAATATGTGAATAGCTATTTTTCGTATTCTTGTCGAATGATTTTTTTACGCTACATTTACACAGACGAACACGCAAGAGCGATTGCTCAATGTTAAGTACAATGCAATGAGCCAAAATAAGCAAAATTAAGACACCCATATTATTTCAAGACCTTTAAAAAAAATAAAAAATGTAAATAGCTATTTTTCGATTTCTTGTCAGATGAATTTTTTTCAGCTACATTTACGCAGATGAACACGCAAGAGCAATTGCTCAATGTTAAGTACAATGCAATGAGCCAAAATAAGTAAAATTTAGACACCTATGTCATTTCCAGACCTTTAAAAAAAATAAAATAAGTAAATAGCTATATTTCGTATTCTTGCCGAATGAATTTTTTTAAGCTACATTTACACCGATGAACACGCAGGAGCAATTGCTCATTGTGAAGTACAATACAATGAGCCAAAATAAGCAAAATTAAGACACCCATATTATTTCAAGACCTTTAAAAAAAATAAAATATGTAAATTGCTATTTTTCGTATTCTTGTCGAATGAATTTTTTTAAGCTACATTTACACCGATGACCACGCAAGAGCGATTGCTCAATGTTAAGTACAATACAATGAGCCAAAATAAGCAAAATTAAGACACCCATATTATTTCAAGACCTTTAAAAAAAATAAAAAAAGTAAATAGCTATTTTTCGAATTCTTGTCAAATGAATTTTTTTCAGCTACATTTACGCAGATGAACACGCAGGAGCAATTGCTCAATGTTAAGTATAATACAATGAGCCAAATTATGCAAAATTAAGACACCCATATCATTCAAGACCTTTAAAAAAAAAAAATAAGTAAATAGCTATTTTTCGTATTCTTGTCGAATGAATTATTTTCAGCTACATTTGCACCGATGAACACGCAGCAGCTATTGCTAAATGTTGAGTACAATACATTGAGCCAAAATAAGTAAAATTTAGACACCCATATCATTCCAGACCTTTAAAAAAAATAAAATAAGTAAATAGCTATTTTTCTTATTCATGCCGAATGAATTTTTTTAAGCTACATTTACACCGATGAACACGCAGGAGCAATTGCTCAATGTAAAGTACAATACAATGAGCCAAAATAAGCAAAATTAAGACACCCATATTATTTCAAGACCTTTAAAAAAAATAAAATATGTGAATAGCTATTTTTCGTATTCTTGTCGAATGATTTTTTTCAGCTACATTTACACCGATGAACACGCAAGAGCGATTGCTCAATGTTAAGTACAATACAATGAGCCAAAATAAGCAAAATTAAGACACCCATATTATTTCAAGACCTTCAAAAAAAATAAAAAAAGTAAATAGCTATTTTTCGAATTCTTGTCAAATGAATTTTTTTCAGCTACATTTACGCAGATGAACACGCAGGAGCAATTGCTCAATGTTAGGTACAATACAATGAGCCAAAATATGCAAAATTAAGACACCCATATCATTCAAGACCTTTAAAAAAAAAAAAATAAGTAAATAGCTATTTTTCGTATTCTTGCCGAATGAATTTTTTTAAGCTACATTTACACCGATGAACACGCAGGAGCAATTGCTCATTGTTAAGTACAATACAATGAGCCAAAATAAGCAAAATTAAGACACCCATATTATTTCAAGACCTTTAAAAAAAATAAAATATGTAAATTGCTATTTTTCGTATTCTTGTCGAATGAATTTTTTTAAGCTACATTTACACCGATGAACACGCAAGAGCGATTGCTCAATGTTATGTACAATACAATGAGCCAAAATAAGCAAAATTAATACACCCATATTATTTCAAGACCTTTAAAAAAAATAAAAAAAGTAAATAGCTATTTTTCGAATTCTTGTCAAATGAATTTTTTTCAGCTACATTTACGCAGATGAACACGCAGGAGCAATTGCTCAATGTTAAGTACAATACAATGAGCCAAATTATGCAAAATTAAGACACCCATATCATTCAAGACCTTTAAAAAAAAAAAAATAAGTAAATAGCTATTTTTCGTATTCTTGCCGAATGAATTTTTTTCAGCTACATTTACACAGATTAACACGCAGGAGCTATTTTCAAATGTTATGTGCAATACAATCAGCCAAAATAAGCAAAATTTAGACACCCATATTATTTCAAGACCTTTAAAAAAAATAAAATATGTAAATAGCTATTTTTCGTATTCTTGTCGAATGAATTTTTTTACGCTACATTTACACCGATGAACACGCAAGAGCGATTGCTCAATGTTATGTACAATACAATGAGCCAAAATAAGCAAAATTAAGACACCCATATTATTTCAAGACCTTTAAAAAAATAAAAAAGTAAATAGCTATTTTTCGAATTCTTGTCAAATGAATTTTTTTCAGCTACATTTACGCAGATGAACACGCAGGAGCAATTGCTCAATGTTAGGTACAATGCATTGAGCCAAAATATGCAAAATTAAGACACCCATATCATTCAAGACCTTTAAAAAAAAAAAATAAGTAAATAGCTATTTTTCGTATTCTTGCCGAATGAATTTTTTTAAGCTACATTTACACTGATGAACACGCAGGAGCTATTGCTCAGTGTTAAGTACAATACAATGAGCGAAAATAAGCAAAATTTAGACACCCATGTCATTTCAAGACCTTTAACAAAAATAAAATTAGTAAATAGCTATTTTTCGTATTCTTGTCGAATGAATTTTTTTAAGCTACATTTACACCGATGAACACGCAGGAGCAATTGCTCAATGTTAAGTACAATAGAATGTGTCAAAATAATCAAAATTAAGACACCCATGTCATTTCAAGACCTTAAAAAAAAAAAAAATATGTAAATAGCTATTTTTCTTATTCATGCCGAATGAATTTTTTTAAGCTACATTTACACCGATGAACACGCAGGAGCAATTGCTCAATGTTCAGTACAATAGAATGTGTCAAAATAAGCAAAATTATGACACCCATATCATTCATGACCTTTAAAAAAAAAAAAATAAGTAAATAGCTATTTTTCGTATTCTTGTCGAATGAATTTTTTTCAGCAACATTTACGCAGATGAACACGCAGGAGCAATTGCTCAATGTTAAGTACAATACAATGAGCCAAAATAAGCAAAATTAAGACACCCATATTACTTCAAGACCTTTAAAAAAAATAAAATATGTAAATTGCTATTTTTCGTATTCTTGTCGAATGAATTTTTTTAAGCTACATTTACACCGATGAACACGCAAGAGCGATTGCTCAATGTTAAGTACAATACAATGAGCCAAAATAAGCAAAATTAAGACACCCATATTATTTCAAGACCTTTAAAAAAAATAAAAAAATTAAATAGCTATTTTTCGAATTCTTGTCAAATGAATTTTTTTCAGCTACATTTACGCAGATGAACACGCAGGAGCAATTGCTCAATGTTAAGTACAATACAATGAGGCAAATTATGCAAAATTAAGACACCCATATCATTCAAGACCTTTAAAAAAAAAAAATAAGTAAATAGCTATTTTTCTTATTCATGCCGAATGAATTTTTTTATGCTACATTTACACCGATGAACACGCAGGAGCAATTGCTCAATGTAAAGTACAATACAATGAGCCAAAATAAGCAAAATTAAGACACTCATATTATTTCAAGACCTTTAAAAAAAATAAAATATGTGAATAGCTATTTTTCGTATTCTTGTCGAATGATATTTTTACGCTACATTTACACCGATGAACTCGCAAGAGCGATTGCTCAATGTTAAGTACAATGCAATGAGCCAAAATAAGCAAAATTAAGACACCCATATTATTTCAAGACCTTTAAAAAAAATAAAAAAAGTAAATAGCTATTTTTCGAATTCTTGTCAAATGAATTTTTTTCAGCTACATTTACGCAGATGAACACGCAAGAGCAATTGCTCAATGTTAAGTACAATGCAATGAGCCAAAATAAGTAAAATTTAGACACCTATGTCATTTCCAGACCTTTAAAAAAAATAAAATAAGTAAATAGCTATTTTTCGTATTCTTGCCGAATGAATTTTTTTAAGCTACATTTACACCGATGAACACGCAGGAGCAATTGCTCATTGTTGAGTACAATACAATGAGCCAAAATAAGCAAAATTAAGACACCCATATTATTTCAAGACCTTTAAAAAAAATAAAATATGTAAATTGCTATTTTTCGTATTCTTGTCGAATGAATTTTTTTAAGCTACATTTACACCGATGAACACGCAGGAGCAATTGCTCAATGTAAAGTACAATACAATGAGCCAAAATAAGCAAAATTAAGACACCCATATTATTTCAAGACCTTTAAAAAAAATAAAATATGTGAATAGCTATTTTTCGTATTCTTGTCGAATGATTTTTTTCAGCTACATTTACACCGATGAACACGCAAGAGCGATTGCTCAATGTTAAGTACAATACAATGAGCCAAAATAAGCAAAATTAAGACACCCATATTATTTCAAGACCTTTAAAAAAAATAAAAAAAGTAAATAGCTATTTTTCGAATTCTTGTCAAATGAATTTTTTTCAGCTACATTTACGCAGATGAACACGCAGGAGCAATTGCTCAATGTTGAGTACAATACAATGAGCCAAATTATGCAAAATTAAGACACCCATATCATTCAAGACCTTTAAAAAAAAAAATAAGTAAATAGCTATTTTTCGTATTCTTGTCGAATGAATTTTTTTCAGCGTCATTTACACAGATCAACACGCAGAGGCTATTTTCAAATGTTATGTGGAAAACAAGCAGCCAAAATAAGCAAAATTTAGACACCCATATTATTTCAAGACCTTTTAAAAAAAAAAAATAAGTAAATAGCTATATTTCGTATTCTGGTCGAATGAATTATTTTCAGCTACATTTGCACCGATGAACACGCAGCAGCTATTGCTAAATGTTGAGTACAATACAATAAGCTAAAATAAGTAAAATTTAGACACCCAAATCATTCCAGACCTTTAAAAAAAATAAAATAAGTAAATAGCTATTTTTCTTATTCATGCCGAATGAATTTTTTTAAGCTACATTTACACAGATGAACACACAGGAGCAATTGTTCAATGTTAAGTACAATACAATGAGCCAAAATAAGCAAAATTAAGACACCCATATTATTTCAAGACCTTTAAAAAAAATAAAATATGTAAATAGCTATTTTTCGTATTCTTTTCGAATGATTTTTTTACGCTACATTTACACCGATGAACACGCAAGAGCGATTGCTCAATGTTAAGTACAATACAATGAGCCAAAATGAGCAAAATTAAAACACCCATATTATTTCAAGACCTTTAAAAAAAATAAAAAAAGTAAATAGCTATTTTTCGAATTCTTGTCAAATGAATTTTTTTCAGCTACATTTACGCAGATGAACACGCAAGAGCAATTGCTCAATGTTAAGTACAATTCAATGAGCCAAAATAAGTAAAATTTAGACACCTATGTCATTTCAAGACCTTTAAAAAAAATAAAATAAGTAAATAGCTATTTTTCTTATTCATGCCGAATGAATTTTTTTAAGCTACATTTACACCGATGAACACGCAGGAGCAATTGCTCATTGTTAACTACAATACAATGAGCCAAAATAAGCAAAATTAAGACACCCATATTATTTCAAGACCTTTAAAAAAAAAAAAATATGTAAATTGCTATTTTTCGTATTCTTGTCGAATGAATTTTTTTAAGCTACATTTACACCGATGAACACGCAAGAGCGATTGTTTAATGTTAAGTACAATACAATGAGCCAAAATAAGCAAAATTAAGACACCCATATTATTTCAAGACCTTTAAAAAAATAAAAAAAGTAAATAGCTATTTTTCGAATTCTTGTCAAATGAATTTTTTTCAGCTACATTTACGCAGATGAACACGCAGGGGCAATTGCTCAATGTTAAGTGCAATACAATGAGCCAAATTATGCAAAATTAAGACACCCATATCATTCAAGACCTTCAAAAAAAAAAAATAAGTAAATAGCTATTTTTCGTATTCTTGCCGAATGAATTTTTTTCAGCTACATTTACACAGATTAACACGCAGGAGCTATTTTCAAATGTTATGTGCAATACAATCAGCCAAAATAAGCAAAATTTAGACACCCATATCATTTCAAGACCTTTTAAAAAAAAAAATAAGTAAATAGCTATATTTCGTATTCTTGTCGAATGAATTATTTTCAGCTACATTTGCACCGATGAACACGCAGCAGCTATTGCTAAATGTTGAGTACAATACATTGAGCCAAAATAAGTAAAATTTAGACACCCATATCATTCCAGACCTTTAAAAAAAATAAAATAAGTAAATAGCTATTTTTCTTATTCATGCCGAATGAATTTTTTTAAGCTACATTTACACCGGCGAACACGCAGGAGCAATTGCTCAATGTAAAGTACAATACAATGTGCCAAAATAAGCAAAATTAAGACACCCATATTATTTCAGACCTTTAAAAAAAATAAAATATGTGAATAGCTATTTTTCGTATTCTTGTCGAATGATTTTTTTACGCTACATTTACACCGATGATCACGCAAGAGCGATTGCTCAATGTTAAGTACAATGCAATGAGCCAAAATAAGTAAAATTTAGACACCTATGTCATTTGCAGACCTTTAAAAAAAATAAAATAAGTAAATAGCTATTTTTCTTATTCATGCCGAATGAATTTTTTTAAGCTACATTTACACCGATGAACACGCAGGAGCAATTGCTCAATGTTAAGTACAATACAATGAGCCAAAATAAGCAAAATTAAGACACCCATATTATTTCAAGACCTTTAAAAAAAATAAAATATGTAAATTGCTATTTTTCGTATTCTTGTCGAATGAATTTTTTTAAGCTACATTTACACCGATGAACACGCAGGAGCAATTGCTCAATGTAAAGTACAATACAATGAGCCAAAATAAGCAAAATTAAGACACCCATATTATTTCAAGACCTTTAAAAAAAATAAAATATGTGAATAGCTATTTTTCGTATTCTTGTCGAATGATTTTTTTCAGCTACATTTACACCGATGAACACGCAAGAGCGATTGCTCAATGTTAAGTACAATACAATGAGCCAAAATAAGCAAAATTAAGACACCCATATTATTTCAAGACCTTTAAAAAAAATAAAAAAAGTAAATAGCTATTTTTCGAATTCTTGTCAAATGAATTTTTTTCAGCTACATTTACGCAGATGAACACGCAGGAGCAATTGCTCAATGTTGAGTACAATACAATGAGCCAAATTATGCAAAATTAAGACACCCATATCATTCAAGACCTTTAAAAAAAAAAATAAGTAAATAGCTATTTTTCGTATTCTTGTCGAATGAATTTTTTTCAGCGTCATTTACACAGATCAACACGCAGAGGCTATTTTCAAATGTTATGTGGAAAACAAGCAGCCAAAATAAGCAAAATTTAGACACCCATATTATTTCAAGACCTTTTAAAAAAAAAAAATAAGTAAATAGCTATATTTCGTATTCTGGTCGAATGAATTATTTTCAGCTACATTTGCACCGATGAACACGCAGCAGCTATTGCTAAATGTTGAGTACAATACAATAAGCTAAAATAAGTAAAATTTAGACACCCAAATCATTCCAGACCTTTAAAAAAAATAAAATAAGTAAATAGCTATTTTTCTTATTCATGCCGAATGAATTTTTTTAAGCTACATTTACACAGATGAACACACAGGAGCAATTGTTCAATGTTAAGTACAATACAATGAGCCAAAATAAGCAAAATTAAGACACCCATATTATTTCAAGACCTTTAAAAAAAATAAAATATGTAAATAGCTATTTTTCGTATTCTTTTCGAATGATTTTTTTACGCTACATTTACACCGATGAACACGCAAGAGCGATTGCTCAATGTTAAGTACAATACAATGAGCCAAAATGAGCAAAATTAAAACACCCATATTATTTCAAGACCTTTAAAAAAAATAAAAAAAGTAAATAGCTATTTTTCGAATTCTTGTCAAATGAATTTTTTTCAGCTACATTTACGCAGATGAACACGCAAGAGCAATTGCTCAATGTTAAGTACAATTCAATGAGCCAAAATAAGTAAAATTTAGACACCTATGTCATTTCAAGACCTTTAAAAAAAATAAAATAAGTAAATAGCTATTTTTCTTATTCATGCCGAATGAATTTTTTTAAGCTACATTTACACCGATGAACACGCAGGAGCAATTGCTCATTGTTAACTACAATACAATGAGCCAAAATAAGCAAAATTAAGACACCCATATTATTTCAAGACCTTTAAAAAAAAAAAAATATGTAAATTGCTATTTTTCGTATTCTTGTCGAATGAATTTTTTTAAGCTACATTTACACCGATGAACACGCAAGAGCGATTGTTTAATGTTAAGTACAATACAATGAGCCAAAATAAGCAAAATTAAGACACCCATATTATTTCAAGACCTTTAAAAAAATAAAAAAAGTAAATAGCTATTTTTCGAATTCTTGTCAAATGAATTTTTTTCAGCTACATTTACGCAGATGAACACGCAGGGGCAATTGCTCAATGTTAAGTGCAATACAATGAGCCAAATTATGCAAAATTAAGACACCCATATCATTCAAGACCTTCAAAAAAAAAAAATAAGTAAATAGCTATTTTTCGTATTCTTGCCGAATGAATTTTTTTCAGCTACATTTACACAGATTAACACGCAGGAGCTATTTTCAAATGTTATGTGCAATACAATCAGCCAAAATAAGCAAAATTTAGACACCCATATCATTTCAAGACCTTTTAAAAAAAAAAATAAGTAAATAGCTATATTTCGTATTCTTGTCGAATGAATTATTTTCAGCTACATTTGCACCGATGAACACGCAGCAGCTATTGCTAAATGTTGAGTACAATACATTGAGCCAAAATAAGTAAAATTTAGACACCCATATCATTCCAGACCTTTAAAAAAAATAAAATAAGTAAATAGCTATTTTTCTTATTCATGCCGAATGAATTTTTTTAAGCTACATTTACACCGGCGAACACGCAGGAGCAATTGCTCAATGTAAAGTACAATACAATGTGCCAAAATAAGCAAAATTAAGACACCCATATTATTTCAGACCTTTAAAAAAAATAAAATATGTGAATAGCTATTTTTCGTATTCTTGTCGAATGATTTTTTTACGCTACATTTACACCGATGATCACGCAAGAGCGATTGCTCAATGTTAAGTACAATGCAATGAGCCAAAATAAGTAAAATTTAGACACCTATGTCATTTGCAGACCTTTAAAAAAAATAAAATAAGTAAATAGCTATTTTTCTTATTCATGCCGAATGAATTTTTTTAAGCTACATTTACACCGATGAACACGCAGGAGCAATTGCTCAATGTTAAGTACAATACAATGAGCCAAAATAAGCAAAACTAAGACACCCATATTATTTGAAGACCTTTAAAAAAAATAAAATATGTAAATAGCTATTTTTCGTATTCTTGTCGAATGAATTTTTTTACGCTACATTTACACCGATGAACACGCAAGAGCGATTGTTCAATGTTAAGTACAATACAATGAGCCAAAATAAGCAAAATTAAGACACCCATATTATTTCAAGACCTTTAAAAAAAATAAAAAAAGTAAATAGCTATTTTTCGAATTCTTGTCAAATGAATTTTTTTCAGCTACATTTACGCAGATGAACACGCAGGAGCAATTGCTCAATGTTAGGTACAATACGATGAGCCAAAATATGCAAAATTAAGACACCCATATCATTCAAGACCTTTAAAAAAAAAAAATAAGTAAATAGCTATTTTTCGTATTCTTGCCGAATGAATTTTTTTAAGCTACATTTACACCGATGTACACGCAGGAGCAATTGTTCAATGTTAAGTACAATACAATGAGCCAAAATAAGCAAAATTAAGACACCCATATTATTTCAAGACCTTTAAAAAAAATAAAATATGTAAATAGCTATTTTTCGTATTCTTGTCGAATGATTTTTTTACGCTACATTTACACCGATGAACACGCAAGAGCGATTGCTCAATGTTAAGTACAATACAGTGAGCCAAAATAAGCAAAATTAAGACACCCATATTATTTCAAGACCTTTAAAAAAAATAAAAAAAGTAAATAGCTATTTTTCGAATTCTTGTCAAATGAATTTTTTTCAGCTACATTTACGAAGATGAACACGCAAGAGCAATTGCTCAATGTTAAGTACAATGCAATGAGCCAAAATAAGTAAAATTTAGACACCTATGTCATTTCAAGACCTTTAAAAAAATAAAATAAGTAAATAGCTATTTTTCTTATTCATGCCGAATGAATTTTTTTAAGCTACATTTACACCGATGAACACGCAGGAGCAATTGCTCAATGTTAACTACAATACAATGAGCCAAAATAAGCAAAATTAAGGCACCCATATTATTTCAAGACCTTTAAAAAAAATAAAATATGTAAATAGCTATTTTTCGTATTCTTGTCGAATGAATTTTTTTAAGCTACATTTACACCGATGAACACGCATGAGCGATTGCTCAATGTTAAGTACAATACAATGAGCCAAAACTAGCAAAATTAAGACACCCATATTATTTCAAGACCTTTAAAAAAAATAAAAAAAGTAAATAGCTATTTTTCGAATTCTTGTCAAATGAATTTTTTTCAGCTACATTTACGCAGATGAACACGCAGGAGCAATTGCTCAATGTTAAGTACAATACAATGAGCCAAATTATGCAAAGTTAAGACACCCATATCATTCAAGACCTTCAAAAAAAAAAAATAAGTAAATAGCTATTTTTCGTATTCTTGCCGAATGAATTTTTTTCAGCTACATTTACACAGATTAACACGCAGGAGCTATTTTCAAATGTTATGTGCAATACAATTAGCCAAAATGAGCAAAATTAAGACACCCATATTATTTCAAGACCTTTAAAAAAAATAAAAAAAGTAAATAGCTATTTTTCGAATTCTTGTCAAATGAATTTTTTTCAGCTACATTTACGCAGATGAACACGCAAGAGCAATTGCTCAATGTTAAGTACAATTCAATGAGCCAAAATAAGTAAAATTTAGACACCTATGTCATTTCAAGACCTTTAAAAAAAATAAAATAAGTAAATAGCTATTTTTCTTATTCATGCCGAATGAATTTTTTTAAGCTACATTTACACCGATGAACACGCAGGAGCAATTGCTCATTGTTAACTACAATACAATGAGCCAAAATAAGCAAAATTAAGACACCCATATTATTTCAAGACCTTTAAAAAAAAAAAAATATGTAAATTGCTATTTTTCGTATTCTTGTCGAATGAATTTTTTTAAGCTACATTTACACCGATGAACACGCAAGAGCGATTGTTTAGTGTTAAGTACAATACAATGAGCCAAAATAAGCAAAATTAAGACACCCATATTATTTCAAGACCTTTAAAAAAAATAAAAAAAAGTAAATAGCTATTTTTCGAATTCTTGTCAAATGAATTTTTTTCAGCTACATTTACGCAGATGAACACGCAGGAGCAATTGCTCAATGTTAAGTACAATACAATGAGCCAAATTATGCAAAATTAAGACACCCATATCATTCAAGACCTTCAAAAAAAAAAAATAAGTAAATAGCTATTTTTCGTATTCTTGTCGAATGATTTTTTTCAGCTACATTTACACCGATGAACACGCAAGAGCGATTGCTCAATGTTAAGTACAATACAATGAGCCAAAATAAGCAAAATTAAGACACCCATATTATTTCAAGACCTTTAAAAAAAATAAAAAAAGTAAATAGCTATTTTTCGAATTCTTGTCAAATGAATTTTTTTCAGCTACATTTACGCAGATGAACACGCAGGAGCAATTGCTCAATGTTGAGTACAATACAATGAGCCAAATTATGCAAAATTAAGACACCCATATCATTCAAGACCTTTAAAAAAAAAAATAAGTAAATAGCTATTTTTCGTATTCTTGTCGAATGAATTTTTTTCAGCGTCATTTACACAGATCAACACGCAGAGGCTATTTTCAAATGTTATGTGGAAAACAAGCAGCCAAAATAAGCAAAATTTAGACACCCATATTATTTCAAGACCTTTTAAAAAAAAAAAATAAGTAAATAGCTATATTTCGTATTCTGGTCGAATGAATTATTTTCAGCTACATTTGCACCGATGAACACGCAGCAGCTATTG
The DNA here is from genome assembly GCA_963971405.1 of Psococerastis gibbosa. NCBI lineage: Eukaryota > Metazoa > Arthropoda > Insecta > Psocodea > Psocidae > Psococerastis > Psococerastis gibbosa. The sequence continues at coordinate 26,819,904 of OZ020490.1, read as the reverse complement.
CTAAATGTTGAGTACAATACAATAAGCTAAAATAAGTAAAATTTAGACACCCAAATCATTCCAGACCTTTAAAAAAAATAAAATAAGTAAATAGCTATTTTTCTTATTCATGCCGAATGAATTTTTTTAAGCTACATTTACACAGATGAACACACAGGAGCAATTGTTCAATGTTAAGTACAATACAATGAGCCAAAATAAGCAAAATTAAGACACCCATATTATTTCAAGACCTTTAAAAAAAATAAAATATGTAAATAGCTATTTTTCGTATTCTTTTCGAATGATTTTTTTACGCTACATTTACACCGATGAACACGCAAGAGCGATTGCTCAATGTTAAGTACAATACAATGAGCCAAAATGAGCAAAATTAAAACACCCATATTATTTCAAGACCTTTAAAAAAAATAAAAAAAGTAAATAGCTATTTTTCGAATTCTTGTCAAATGAATTTTTTTCAGCTACATTTACGCAGATGAACACGCAAGAGCAATTGCTCAATGTTAAGTACAATTCAATGAGCCAAAATAAGTAAAATTTAGACACCTATGTCATTTCAAGACCTTTAAAAAAAATAAAATAAGTAAATAGCTATTTTTCTTATTCATGCCGAATGAATTTTTTTAAGCTACATTTACACCGATGAACACGCAGGAGCAATTGCTCATTGTTAACTACAATACAATGAGCCAAAATAAGCAAAATTAAGACACCCATATTATTTCAAGACCTTTAAAAAAAAAAAAATATGTAAATTGCTATTTTTCGTATTCTTGTCGAATGAATTTTTTTAAGCTACATTTACACCGATGAACACGCAAGAGCGATTGTTTAATGTTAAGTACAATACAATGAGCCAAAATAAGCAAAATTAAGACACCCATATTATTTCAAGACCTTTAAAAAAATAAAAAAAGTAAATAGCTATTTTTCGAATTCTTGTCAAATGAATTTTTTTCAGCTACATTTACGCAGATGAACACGCAGGGGCAATTGCTCAATGTTAAGTGCAATACAATGAGCCAAATTATGCAAAATTAAGACACCCATATCATTCAAGACCTTCAAAAAAAAAAAATAAGTAAATAGCTATTTTTCGTATTCTTGCCGAATGAATTTTTTTCAGCTACATTTACACAGATTAACACGCAGGAGCTATTTTCAAATGTTATGTGCAATACAATCAGCCAAAATAAGCAAAATTTAGACACCCATATCATTTCAAGACCTTTTAAAAAAAAAAATAAGTAAATAGCTATATTTCGTATTCTTGTCGAATGAATTATTTTCAGCTACATTTGCACCGATGAACACGCAGCAGCTATTGCTAAATGTTGAGTACAATACATTGAGCCAAAATAAGTAAAATTTAGACACCCATATCATTCCAGACCTTTAAAAAAAATAAAATAAGTAAATAGCTATTTTTCTTATTCATGCCGAATGAATTTTTTTAAGCTACATTTACACCGGCGAACACGCAGGAGCAATTGCTCAATGTAAAGTACAATACAATGTGCCAAAATAAGCAAAATTAAGACACCCATATTATTTCAGACCTTTAAAAAAAATAAAATATGTGAATAGCTATTTTTCGTATTCTTGTCGAATGATTTTTTTACGCTACATTTACACCGATGATCACGCAAGAGCGATTGCTCAATGTTAAGTACAATGCAATGAGCCAAAATAAGTAAAATTTAGACACCTATGTCATTTGCAGACCTTTAAAAAAAATAAAATAAGTAAATAGCTATTTTTCTTATTCATGCCGAATGAATTTTTTTAAGCTACATTTACACCGATGAACACGCAGGAGCAATTGCTCAATGTTAAGTACAATACAATGAGCCAAAATAAGCAAAACTAAGACACCCATATTATTTGAAGACCTTTAAAAAAAATAAAATATGTAAATAGCTATTTTTCGTATTCTTGTCGAATGAATTTTTTTACGCTACATTTACACCGATGAACACGCAAGAGCGATTGTTCAATGTTAAGTACAATACAATGAGCCAAAATAAGCAAAATTAAGACACCCATATTATTTCAAGACCTTTAAAAAAAATAAAAAAAGTAAATAGCTATTTTTCGAATTCTTGTCAAATGAATTTTTTTCAGCTACATTTACGCAGATGAACACGCAGGAGCAATTGCTCAATGTTAGGTACAATACGATGAGCCAAAATATGCAAAATTAAGACACCCATATCATTCAAGACCTTTAAAAAAAAAAAATAAGTAAATAGCTATTTTTCGTATTCTTGCCGAATGAATTTTTTTAAGCTACATTTACACCGATGTACACGCAGGAGCAATTGTTCAATGTTAAGTACAATACAATGAGCCAAAATAAGCAAAATTAAGACACCCATATTATTTCAAGACCTTTAAAAAAAATAAAATATGTAAATAGCTATTTTTCGTATTCTTGTCGAATGATTTTTTTACGCTACATTTACACCGATGAACACGCAAGAGCGATTGCTCAATGTTAAGTACAATACAGTGAGCCAAAATAAGCAAAATTAAGACACCCATATTATTTCAAGACCTTTAAAAAAAATAAAAAAAGTAAATAGCTATTTTTCGAATTCTTGTCAAATGAATTTTTTTCAGCTACATTTACGAAGATGAACACGCAAGAGCAATTGCTCAATGTTAAGTACAATGCAATGAGCCAAAATAAGTAAAATTTAGACACCTATGTCATTTCAAGACCTTTAAAAAAATAAAATAAGTAAATAGCTATTTTTCTTATTCATGCCGAATGAATTTTTTTAAGCTACATTTACACCGATGAACACGCAGGAGCAATTGCTCAATGTTAACTACAATACAATGAGCCAAAATAAGCAAAATTAAGGCACCCATATTATTTCAAGACCTTTAAAAAAAATAAAATATGTAAATAGCTATTTTTCGTATTCTTGTCGAATGAATTTTTTTAAGCTACATTTACACCGATGAACACGCATGAGCGATTGCTCAATGTTAAGTACAATACAATGAGCCAAAACTAGCAAAATTAAGACACCCATATTATTTCAAGACCTTTAAAAAAAATAAAAAAAGTAAATAGCTATTTTTCGAATTCTTGTCAAATGAATTTTTTTCAGCTACATTTACGCAGATGAACACGCAGGAGCAATTGCTCAATGTTAAGTACAATACAATGAGCCAAATTATGCAAAGTTAAGACACCCATATCATTCAAGACCTTCAAAAAAAAAAAATAAGTAAATAGCTATTTTTCGTATTCTTGCCGAATGAATTTTTTTCAGCTACATTTACACAGATTAACACGCAGGAGCTATTTTCAAATGTTATGTGCAATACAATTAGCCAAAATGAGCAAAATTAAGACACCCATATTATTTCAAGACCTTTAAAAAAAATAAAAAAAGTAAATAGCTATTTTTCGAATTCTTGTCAAATGAATTTTTTTCAGCTACATTTACGCAGATGAACACGCAAGAGCAATTGCTCAATGTTAAGTACAATTCAATGAGCCAAAATAAGTAAAATTTAGACACCTATGTCATTTCAAGACCTTTAAAAAAAATAAAATAAGTAAATAGCTATTTTTCTTATTCATGCCGAATGAATTTTTTTAAGCTACATTTACACCGATGAACACGCAGGAGCAATTGCTCATTGTTAACTACAATACAATGAGCCAAAATAAGCAAAATTAAGACACCCATATTATTTCAAGACCTTTAAAAAAAAAAAAATATGTAAATTGCTATTTTTCGTATTCTTGTCGAATGAATTTTTTTAAGCTACATTTACACCGATGAACACGCAAGAGCGATTGTTTAGTGTTAAGTACAATACAATGAGCCAAAATAAGCAAAATTAAGACACCCATATTATTTCAAGACCTTTAAAAAAAATAAAAAAAAGTAAATAGCTATTTTTCGAATTCTTGTCAAATGAATTTTTTTCAGCTACATTTACGCAGATGAACACGCAGGAGCAATTGCTCAATGTTAAGTACAATACAATGAGCCAAATTATGCAAAATTAAGACACCCATATCATTCAAGACCTTCAAAAAAAAAAAATAAGTAAATAGCTATTTTTCGTATTCTTGCCGAATGAATTTTTTTCAGCTACATTTACACAGATTAACACGCAGGAGCTATTTTCAAATGTTATGTGCAATACAATCAGCCAAAATAAGCAAAATTTAGACACCCATATCATTTCAAGACCTTTTAAAAAAAAAAATAAGTAAATAGCTATATTTCGTATTCTTGTCGAATGAATTATTTTCAGCTACATTTGCACCGATGAACACGCAGCAGCTATTGCTAAATGTTGAGTACAATACATTGAGCCAAAATAAGTAAAATTTAGACACCCATATCATTCCAGACCTTTAAAAAAAATAAAATAAGTAAATAGCTATTTTTCTTATTCATGCCGAATGAATTTTTTTAAGCTACATTTACACCGGCGAACACGCAGGAGCAATTGCTCAATGTAAAGTACAATACAATGTGCCAAAATAAGCAAAATTAAGACACCCATATTATTTCAGACCTTTAAAAAAAATAAAATATGTGAATAGCTATTTTTCGTATTCTTGTCGAATGATTTTTTTACGCTACATTTACACCGATGATCACGCAAGAGCGATTGCTCAATGTTAAGTACAATGCAATGAGCCAAAATAAGTAAAATTTAGACACCTATGTCATTTGCAGACCTTTAAAAAAAAAAAAAATAAGTAAATAGCTATTTTTCTTATTCATGCCGAATGAATTTTTTTAAGCTACATTTACACCGATGAACACGCAGGAGCAATTGCTCAATGTTAAGTACAATTCAATGAGCCAAAATAAGCAAAACTAAGACACCCATATTATTTCAAGACCTTTAAAAAAAATAAAATATGTAAATAGCTATTTTTCGTATTCTTGTCGAATGAATTTTTTTACGCTACATTTACACCGATGAACACGCAAGAGCGATTGCTCAATGTTAAGTACAATACAATGAGCCAAAATAAGTAAAATTTAGACACCTATGTCATTTCAAGACCTTTAAAAAAATAAAATAAGTAAATAGCTATTTTTCTTATTCATGCCGAATGAATTTTTTTAAGCTACATTTACACCGATGAACACGCAGGAGCAATTGCTCAATGTTAACTACAATACAATGAGGCAAAATAAGCAAAATTAAGGCACCCATATTATTTCAAGACCTTTAAAAAAAATAAAATATGTAAATAGCTATTTTTCGTATTCTTGTCGAATGAATTTTTTTAAGCTACATTTACACCGATGAACACGCATGAGCGATTGCTCAATGTTAAGTACAATACAATGAGCCAAAACTAGCAAAATTAAGACACCCATATTATTTCAAGACCTTTAAAAAAAATAAAAAAAGTAAATAGCTATTTTTCGAATTCTTGTCAAATGAATTTTTTTCAGCTACATTTACGCAGATGAACACGCAGGAGCAATTGCTCAATGTTAAGTACAATACAATGAGCCAAATTATGCAAAGTTAAGACACCCATATCATTCAAGACCTTCAAAAAAAAAAAAAAAGTAAATAGCTATTTTTCGTATTCTTGCCGAATGAATTTTTTTCAGCTACATTTACACAGATTAACACGCAGGAGCTATTTTCAAATGTTATGTGCAATACAATTAGCCAAAATGAGCAAAATTAAGGCACCCATATTATTTCAAGACCTTTAAAAAAAATAAAAAAAGTAAATAGCTATTTTTCGAATTCTTGTCAAATGAATTTTTTTCAGCTACATTTACGCAGATGAACACGCAAGAGCAATTGCTCAATGTTAAGTACAATTCAATGAGCCAAAATAAGTAAAATTTAGACACCTATGTCATTTCAAGACCTTTAAAAAAAATAAAATAAGTAAATAGCTATTTTTCTTATTCATGCCGAATGAATTTTTTTAAGCTACATTTACACCGATGAACACGCAGGAGCAATTGCTCATTGTTAACTACAATACAATGAGCCAAAATAAGCAAAATTAAGACACCCATATTATTTCAAGACCTTTAAAAAAAAAAAAATATGTAAATTGCTATTTTTCGTATTCTTGTCGAATGAATTTTTTTAAGCTACATTTACACCGATGAACACGCAAGAGCGATTGTTTAATGTTAAGTACAATACAATGAGCCAAAATAAGCAAAATTAAGACACCCATATTATTTCAAGACCTTTAAAAAAAATAAAAAAAGTAAATAGCTATTTTTCGAATTCTTGTCAAATGAATTTTTTTCAGCTACATTTACGCAGATGAACACGCAGGAGCAATTGCTCAATGTTAAGTACAATACAATGAGCCAAATTATGCAAAATTAAGACACCCATATCATTCAAGACCTTCAAAAAAAAAAAATAAGTAAATAGCTATTTTTCGTATTCTTGCCGAATGAATTTTTTTCAGCTACATTTACACAGATTAACACGCAGGAGCTATTTTCAAATGTTATGTGCAATACAATCAGCCAAAATAAGCAAAATTTAGACACCCATATCATTTCAAGACCTTTTAAAAAAAAAATAAGTAAATAGCTATATTTCGTATTCTTGTCGAATGAATTATTTTCAGCTACATTTGCACCGATGAACACGCAGCAGCTATTGCTAAATGTTGAGTACAATACATTGAGCCAAAATAAGTAAAATTTAGACACCCATATCATTCCAGACCTTTAAAAAAAATAAAATAAGTAAATAGCTATTTTTCTTATTCATGCCGAATGAATTTTTTTAAGCTACATTTACACCGGCGAACACGCAGGAGCAATTGCTCAATGTAAAGTACAATACAGTGTGCCAAAATAAGCAAAATTAAGACACCCATATTATTTCAGACCTTTAAAAAAAATAAAATATGTGAATAGCTATTTTTCGTATTCTTGTCGAATGATTTTTTTACGCTACATTTACACCGATGATCACGCAAGAGCGATTGCTCAATGTTAAGTACAATGCAATGAGCCAAAATAAGTAAAATTTAGACACCTATGTCATTTGCAGACCTTTAAAAAAAAATAAAATAAGTAAATAGCTATTTTTCTTATTCATGCCGAATGAATTTTTTTAAGCTACATTTACACCGATGAACACGCAGGAGCAATTGCTCAATGTTAAGTACAATACAATGAGCCAAAATAAGCAAAACTAAGACACCCATATTATTTCAAGACCTTTAAAAAAAATAAAATATGTAAATAGCTATTTTTCGTATTCTTGTCGAATGAATTTTTTTACGCTACATTTACACCGATGAACACGCAAGAGCGATTGCTCAATGTTAAGTACAATACAATGAGCCAAAATAAGCAAAATTAAGACACCCATATTATTTCAAGACCTTTAAAAAAAATAAAAAAAGTAAATAGCTATTTTTCGAATTCTTGTCAAATGAATTTTTTTCAGCTACATTTACGCAGATGAACACGCAGGAGCAATTGCTCAATGTTAAGTACAATACAATGAGCCAAATTATGCAAAACTAAGACACCCATATCATTCAAGACCTTCAAAAAAAAAAAATAAGTAAATAGCTATTTTTCGTATTCTTGCCGAATGAATTTTTTTCAGCTACATTTACACAGATTAACACGCAGGAGCTATTTTCAAATGTTATGTGCAATACAATCAGCCAAAATAAGCAAAATTTAGACACCCATATCATTTCAAGACCTTTTAAAAAAAAAAATAAGTAAATAGCTATATTTCGTATTCTTGTCGAATGAATTATTTTCAGCTACATTTGCACCGATGAACACGCAGCAGCTATTGCTAAATGTTGAGTACAATACATTGAGCCAAAATAAGTAAAATTTAGACACCCATATCATTCCAGACCTTTAAAAAAAATAAAATAAGTAAATAGCTATTTTTCTTATTCATGCCGAATGAATTTTTTTAAGCTACATTTACACCGGCGAACACGCAGGAGCAATTGCTCAATGTAAAGTACAATACAGTGTGCCAAAATAAGCAAAATTAAGACACCCATATTATTTCAGACCTTTAAAAAAAATAAAATATGTGAATAGCTATTTTTCGTATTCTTGTCGAATGATTTTTTTACGCTACATTTACACCGATGATCACGCAAGAGCGATTGCTCAATGTTAAGTACAATGCAATGAGCCAAAATAAGTAAAATTTAGACACCTATGTCATTTGCAGACCTTTAAAAAAAAATAAAATAAGTAAATAGCTATTTTTCTTATTCATGCCGAATGAATTTTTTTAAGCTACATTTACACCGATGAACACGCAGGAGCAATTGCTCAATGTTAAGTACAATACAATGAGCCAAAATAAGCAAAACTAAGACACCCATATTATTTCAAGACCTTTAAAAAAAATAAAATATGTAAATAGCTATTTTTCGTATTCTTGTCGAATGAATTTTTTTACGCTACATTTACACCGATGAACACGCAAGAGCGATTGCTCAATGTTAAGTACAATACAATGAGCCAAAATAAGCAAAATTAAGACACCCATATTATTTCAAGACCTTTAAAAAAAATAAAAAAAGTAAATAGCTATTTTTCGAATTCTTGTCAAATGAATTTTTTTCAGCTACATTTACGCAGATGAACACGCAGGAGCAATTGCTCAATGTTAGGTACAATACAATGAGCCAAAATATGCAAAATTAAGACACCCATATCATTCAAGACCTTTAAAAAAAATAAAAAAAGTAAATAGCTATTTTTCGTATTCTTGCCGAATGAATTTTTTTCAGCTACATTTACACAGATTAACACGCAGGAGCTATTTTCAAATGTTATGTGCAATACAATCAGCCAAAATAAGCAAAATTTAGACACCCATATCATTTCAAGACCTTTTAAAAAAAAAAATAAGTAAATAGCTATATTTCGTATTCTTGTCGAATGAATTATTTTCAGCTACATTTGCACCGATGAACACGCAGCAGCTATTGCTAAATGTTGAGTACAATACATTGAGCCAAAATAAGTAAAATTTAGACACCCATATCATTCCAGACCTTTAAAAAAAATAAAATAAGTAAATAGCTATTTTTCTTATTCATGCCGAATGAATTTTTTTAAGCTACATTTACACCGGCGAACACGCAGGAGCAATTGCTCAATGTAAAGTACAATACAATGTGCCAAAATAAGCAAAATTAAGACACCCATATTATTTCAGACCTTTAAAAAAAATAAAATATGTGAATAGCTATTTTTCGTATTCTTGTCGAATGATTTTTTTACGCTACATTTACACCGATGATCACGCAAGAGCGATTGCTCAATGTTAAGTACAATGCAATGAGCCAAAATAAGTAAAATTTAGACACCTATGTCATTTGCAGACCTTTAAAAAAAAAAAAAATAAGTAAATAGCTATTTTTCTTATTCATGCCGAATGAATTTTTTTAAGCTACATTTACACCGATGAACACGCAGGAGCAATTGCTCAATGTTAAGTACAATTCAATGAGCCAAAATAAGCAAAACTAAGACACCCATATTATTTCAAGACCTTTAAAAAAAATAAAATATGTAAATAGCTATTTTTCGTATTCTTGTCGAATGAATTTTTTTACGCTACATTTACACCGATGAACACGCAAGAGCGATTGCTCAATGTTAAGTACAATACAATGAGCCAAAATAAGTAAAATTTAGACACCTATGTCATTTCAAGACCTTTAAAAAAATAAAATAAGTAAATAGCTATTTTTCTTATTCATGCCGAATGAATTTTTTTAAGCTACATTTACACCGATGAACACGCAGGAGCAATTGCTCAATGTTAACTACAATACAATGAGGCAAAATAAGCAAAATTAAGGCACCCATATTATTTCAAGACCTTTAAAAAAAATAAAATATGTAAATAGCTATTTTTCGTATTCTTGTCGAATGAATTTTTTTAAGCTACATTTACACCGATGAACACGCATGAGCGATTGCTCAATGTTAAGTACAATACAATGAGCCAAAACTAGCAAAATTAAGACACCCATATTATTTCAAGACCTTTAAAAAAAATAAAAAAAGTAAATAGCTATTTTTCGAATTCTTGTCAAATGAATTTTTTTCAGCTACATTTACGCAGATGAACACGCAGGAGCAATTGCTCAATGTTAAGTACAATACAATGAGCCAAATTATGCAAAGTTAAGACACCCATATCATTCAAGACCTTCAAAAAAAAAAAAAAAGTAAATAGCTATTTTTCGTATTCTTGCCGAATGAATTTTTTTCAGCTACATTTACACAGATTAACACGCAGGAGCTATTTTCAAATGTTATGTGCAATACAATTAGCCAAAATGAGCAAAATTAAGGCACCCATATTATTTCAAGACCTTTAAAAAAAATAAAAAAAGTAAATAGCTATTTTTCGAATTCTTGTCAAATGAATTTTTTTCAGCTACATTTACGCAGATGAACACGCAAGAGCAATTGCTCAATGTTAAGTACAATTCAATGAGCCAAAATAAGTAAAATTTAGACACCTATGTCATTTCAAGACCTTTAAAAAAAATAAAATAAGTAAATAGCTATTTTTCTTATTCATGCCGAATGAATTTTTTTAAGCTACATTTACACCGATGAACACGCAGGAGCAATTGCTCATTGTTAACTACAATACAATGAGCCAAAATAAGCAAAATTAAGACACCCATATTATTTCAAGACCTTTAAAAAAAAAAAAATATGTAAATTGCTATTTTTCGTATTCTTGTCGAATGAATTTTTTTAAGCTACATTTACACCGATGAACACGCAAGAGCGATTGTTTAATGTTAAGTACAATACAATGAGCCAAAATAAGCAAAATTAAGACACCCATATTATTTCAAGACCTTTAAAAAAAATAAAAAAAGTAAATAGCTATTTTTCGAATTCTTGTCAAATGAATTTTTTTCAGCTACATTTACGCAGATGAACACGCAGGAGCAATTGCTCAATGTTAAGTACAATACAATGAGCCAAATTATGCAAAATTAAGACACCCATATCATTCAAGACCTTCAAAAAAAAAAAATAAGTAAATAGCTATTTTTCGTATTCTTGCCGAATGAATTTTTTTCAGCTACATTTACACAGATTAACACGCAGGAGCTATTTTCAAATGTTATGTGCAATACAATCAGCCAAAATAAGCAAAATTTAGACACCCATATCATTTCAAGACCTTTTAAAAAAAAAATAAGTAAATAGCTATATTTCGTATTCTTGTCGAATGAATTATTTTCAGCTACATTTGCACCGATGAACACGCAGCAGCTATTGCTAAATGTTGAGTACAATACATTGAGCCAAAATAAGTAAAATTTAGACACCCATATCATTCCAGACCTTTAAAAAAAATAAAATAAGTAAATAGCTATTTTTCTTATTCATGCCGAATGAATTTTTTTAAGCTACATTTACACCGGCGAACACGCAGGAGCAATTGCTCAATGTAAAGTACAATACAGTGTGCCAAAATAAGCAATATTAAGACACCCATATTATTTCAGACCTTTAAAAAAAATAAAATATGTGAATAGCTATTTTTCGTATTCTTGTCGAATGATTTTTTTACGCTACATTTACACCGATGATCACGCAAGAGCGATTGCTCAATGTTAAGTACAATGCAATGAGCCAAAATAAGTAAAATTTAGACACCTATGTCATTTGCAGACCTTTAAAAAAAAATAAAATAAGTAAATAGCTATTTTTCTTATTCATGCCGAATGAATTTTTTTAAGCTACATTTACACCGATGAACACGCAGGAGCAATTGCTCAATGTTAAGTACAATACAATGAGCCAAAATAAGCAAAACTAAGACACCCATATTATTTCAAGACCTTTAAAAAAAATAAAATATGTAAATAGCTATTTTTCGTATTCTTGTCGAATGAATTTTTTTACGCTACATTTACACCGATGAACACGCAAGAGCGATTGCTCAATGTTAAGTACAATACAATGAGCCAAAATAAGCAAAATTAAGACACCCATATTATTTCAAGACCTTTAAAAAAAATAAAAAAAGTAAATAGCTATTTTTCGAATTCTTGTCAAATGAATTTTTTTCAGCTACATTTACGCAGATGAACACGCAGGAGCAATTGCTCAATGTTAAGTACAATACAATGAGCCAAATTATGCAAAACTAAGACACCCATATCATTCAAGACCTTCAAAAAAAAAAAAAAAGTAAATAGCTATTTTTCGTATTCTTGCCGAATGAATTTTTTTCAGCTACATTTACACAGATTAACACGCAGGAGCTATTTTCAAATGTTATGTGCAATACAATCAGCCAAAATAAGCAAAATTTAGACACCCATATCATTTCAAGACCTTTTAAAAAAAAAAATAAGTAAATAGCTATATTTCGTATTCTTGTCGAATGAATTATTTTCAGCTACATTTGCACCGATGAACACGCAGCAGCTATTGCTAAATGTTGAGTACAATACATTGAGCCAAAATAAGTAAAATTTAGACACCCATATCATTCCAGACCTTTAAAAAAAATAAAATAAGTAAATAGCTATTTTTCTTATTCATGCCGAATGAATTTTTTTAAGCTACATTTACACCGGCGAACACGCAGGAGCAATTGCTCAATGTAAAGTACAATACAGTGTGCCAAAATAAGCAAAATTAAGACACCCATATTATTTCAGACCTTTAAAAAAAATAAAATATGTGAATAGCTATTTTTCGTATTCTTGTCGAATGATTTTTTTACGCTACATTTACACCGATGATCACGCAAGAGCGATTGCTCAATGTTAAGTACAATGCAATGAGCCAAAATAAGTAAAATTTAGACACCTATGTCATTTGCAGACCTTTAAAAAAAAATAAAATAAGTAAATAGCTATTTTTCTTATTCATGCCGAATGAATTTTTTTAAGCTACATTTACACCGATGAACACGCAGGAGCAATTGCTCAATGTTAAGTACAATACAATGAGCCAAAATAAGCAAAACTAAGACACCCATATTATTTCAAGACCTTTAAAAAAAATAAAATATGTAAATAGCTATTTTTCGTATTCTTGTCGAATGAATTTTTTTACGCTACATTTACACCGATGAACACGCAAGAGCGATTGCTCAATGTTAAGTACAATACAATGAGCCAAAATAAGCAAAATTAAGACACCCATATTATTTCAAGACCTTTAAAAAAAATAAAAAAAGTAAATAGCTATTTTTCGAATTCTTGTCAAATGAATTTTTTTCAGCTACATTTACGCAGATGAACACGCAGGAGCAATTGCTCAATGTTAGGTACAATACAATGAGCCAAAATATGCAAAATTAAGACACCCATATCATTCAAGACCTTTAAAAAAAAAAAATAAGTAAATAGCTATTTTTCGTATTCTTGCCGAATGAATTTTTTTAAGCTACATTTACACCGATGTACACGCAGGAGCAATTGTTCAATGTTAAGTACAATACAATGAGCCAAAATAAGCAAAATTAAGACACCCATATTATTTCAAGACCTTTAAAAAAAATAAAATATGTAAATAGCTATTTTTCGTATTCTTGTCGAATGATTTTTTTACGCTACATTTACACCGATGAACACGCAAGAGCGATTGCTCAATGTTAAGTACAATACAATGAGCCAAAATAAGCAAAATTAAGACACCCACATTATTTCAAGACCTTTAAAAAAAATAAAAAAAGTAAATAGCTATTTTTCGAATTCTTGTCAAATGAATTTTTTTCAGCTACATTTACGAAGATGAACACGCAAGAGCAATTGCTCAATGTTAAGTACAATGCAATGAGCCAAATTATGCAAAGTTAAGACACCCATATCATTCAAGACCTTCAAAAAAAAAAAATAAGTAGATAGCTATTTTTCGTATTCTTGCCGAATGAATTTTTTCCAGCTACATTTACACAGATTAACACGCAGGAGCTATTTTCAAATGTTATGTGCAATACAATTAGCCAAAATAAGTAAAATTTAGACACCTATGTCATTTCAAGACCTTTAAAAAAATAAAATAAGTAAATAGCTATTTTTCTTATTCATGCCGAATGAATTTTTTTAAGCTACATTTACACCGATGAACACGCAGGAGCAATTGCTCAATGTTAACTACAATACAATGAGCCAAAATAAGCAAAATTAAGACACCCATATTATTTCAAGACCTTTAAAAAAAATAAAATATGTAAATAGCTATTTTTCGTATTCTTGTCGAATGAATTTTTTTAAGCTACATTTACACCGATGAACACGCATGAGCGATTGCTCAATGTTAAGTACAATACAATGAGCCAAAAGAAGCAAAATTAAGACACCCATATTATTTCAAGACCTTTAAAAAAAATAAAAAAAGTAAATAGCTATTTTTCGAATTCTTGTCAAATGAATTTTTTTCAGCTACATTTACGCAGATGAACACGCAGGAGCAATTGTTCAATGTTAAGTACAATACAATGAGCCAAATTATGCAAAGTTAAGACACCCATATCATTCAAGACCTTTAAAAAAAATAAAATATGTAAATAGCTATTTTTCGTATTCTTGTCGAATGAATTTTTTTACGCTACATTTACACCGATGAACACGCAAGAGCGATTGCTCAATGTTAAGTACAATACAATGAGCCAAAATAAGTAAAATTTAGACACCTATGTCATTTCAAGACCTTTAAAAAAATAAAATAAGTAAATAGCTATTTTTCTTATTCATGCCGAATGAATTTTTTTAAGCTACATTTACACCGATGAACACGCAGGAGCAATTGCTCAATGTTAACTACAATACAATGAGGCAAAATAAGCAAAATTAAGGCACCCATATTATTTCAAGACCTTTAAAAAAAATAAAATATGTAAATAGCTATTTTTCGTATTCTTGTCGAATGAATTTTTTTAAGCTACATTTACACCGATGAACACGCATGAGCGATTGCTCAATGTTAAGTACAATACAATGAGCCAAAACTAGCAAAATTAAGACACCCATATTATTTCAAGACCTTTAAAAAAAATAAAAAAAGTAAATAGCTATTTTTCGAATTCTTGTCAAATGAATTTTTTTCAGCTACATTTACGCAGATGAACACGCAGGAGCAATTGCTCAATGTTAAGTACAATACAATGAGCCAAATTATGCAAAGTTAAGACACCCATATCATTCAAGACCTTCAAAAAAAAAAAAAAAGTAAATAGCTAATTTTCGTATTCTTGCCGAATGAATTTTTTTCAGCTACATTTACACAGATTAACACGCAGGAGCTATTTTCAAATGTTATGTGCAATACAATTAGCCAAAATGAGCAAAATTAAGACACCCATATTATTTCAAGACCTTTAAAAAAAATAAAAAAAGTAAATAGCTATTTTTCGAATTCTTGTCAAATGAATTTTTTTCAGCTACATTTACACCGATGAACACGCAGGAGCAATTGCTCATTGTTAACTACAATACAATGAGCCAAAATAAGCAAAATTAAGACACCCATATTATTTCAAGACCTTTAAAAAAAAAAAAATATGTAAATTGCTATTTTTCGTATTCTTGTCGAATGAATTTTTTTAAGCTACATTTACACCGATGAACACGCAAGAGCGATTGTTTAATGTTAAGTACAATACAATGAGCCAAAATAAGCAAAATTAAGACACCCATATTATTTCAAGACCTTTAAAAAAAATAAAAAAAGTAAATAGCTATTTTTCGAATTCTTGTCAAATGAATTTTTTTCAGCTACATTTACGCAGATGAACACGCAGGAGCAATTGCTCAATGTTAAGTACAATACAATGAGCCAAATTATGCAAAATTAAGACACCCATATCATTCAAGACCTTCAAAAAAAAAAAATAAGTAAATAGCTATTTTTCGTATTCTTGCCGAATGAATTTTTTTCAGCTACATTTACACAGATTAACACGCAGGAGCTATTTTCAAATGTTATGTGCAATACAATCAGCCAAAATAAGCAAAATTTAGACACCCATATCATTTCAAGACCTTTTAAAAAAAAAATAAGTAAATAGCTATATTTCGTATTCTTGTCGAATGAATTATTTTCAGCTACATTTGCACCGATGAACACGCAGCAGCTATTGCTTAATGTTGAGTACAATACATTGAGCCAAAATAAGTAAAATTTAGACACCCATATCATTCCAGACCTTTAAAAAAAATAAAATAAGTAAATAGCTATTTTTCTTATTCATGCCGAATGAATTTTTTTAAGCTACATTTACACCGGCGAACACGCAGGAGCAATTGCTCAATGTAAAGTACAATACAGTGTGCCAAAATAAGCAAAATTAAGACACCCATATTATTTCAGACCTTTAAAAAAAATAAAATATGTGAATAGCTATTTTTCGTATTCTTGTCGAATGATTTTTTTACGCTACATTTACACCGATGATCACGCAAGAGCGATTGCTCAATGTTAAGTACAATGCAATGAGCCAAAATAAGTAAAATTTAGACACCTATGTCATTTGCAGACCTTTAAAAAAAAATAAAATAAGTAAATAGCTATTTTTCTTATTCATGCCGAATGAATTTTTTTAAGCTACATTTACACCGATGAACACGCAGGAGCAATTGCTCAATGTTAAGTACAATACAATGAGCCAAAATAAGCAAAACTAAGACACCCATATTATTTCAAGACCTTTAAAAAAAATAAAATATGTAAATAGCTATTTTTCGTATTCTTGTCGAATGAATTTTTTTACGCTACATTTACACCGATGAACACGCAAGAGCGATTGCTCAATGTTAAGTACAATACAATGAGCCAAAATAAGCAAAATTAAGACACCCATATTATTTCAAGACCTTTAAAAAAAATAAAAAAAGTAAATAGCTATTTTTCGAATTCTTGTCAAATGAATTTTTTTCAGCTACATTTACGCAGATGAACACGCAGGAGCAATTGCTCAATGTTAAGTACAATACAATGAGCCAAATTATGCAAAACTAAGACACCCATATCATTCAAGACCTTCAAAAAAAAAAAAATAAGTAAATAGCTATTTTTCGTATTCTTGCCGAATGAATTTTTTTCAGCTACATTTACACAGATTAACACGCAGGAGCTATTTTCAAATGTTATGTGCAATACAATCAGCCAAAATAAGCAAAATTTAGACACCCATATCATTTCAAGACCTTTTAAAAAAAAAAATAAGTAAATAGCTATATTTCGTATTCTTGTCGAATGAATTATTTTCAGCTACATTTGCACCGATGAACACGCAGCAGCTATTGCTAAATGTTGAGTACAATACATTGAGCCAAAATAAGTAAAATTTAGACACCCATATCATTCCAGACCTTTAAAAAAAATAAAATAAGTAAATAGCTATTTTTCTTATTCATGCCGAATGAATTTTTTTAAGCTACATTTACACCGGCGAACACGCAGGAGCAATTGCTCAATGTAAAGTACAATACAGTGTGCCAAAATAAGCAAAATTAAGACACCCATATTATTTCAGACCTTTAAAAAAAATAAAATATGTGAATAGCTATTTTTCGTATTCTTGTCGAATGATTTTTTTACGCTACATTTACACCGATGATCACGCAAGAGCGATTGCTCAATGTTAAGTACAATGCAATGAGCCAAAATAAGTAAAATTTAGACACCTATGTCATTTGCAGACCTTTAAAAAAAAATAAAATAAGTAAATAGCTATTTTTCTTATTCATGCCGAATGAATTTTTTTAAGCTACATTTACACCGATGAACACGCAGGAGCAATTGCTCAATGTTAAGTACAATACAATGAGCCAAAATAAGCAAAACTAAGACACCCATATTATTTCAAGACCTTTAAAAAAAATAAAATATGTAAATAGCTATTTTTCGTATTCTTGTCGAATGAATTTTTTTACGCTACATTTACACCGATGAACACGCAAGAGCGATTGCTCAATGTTAAGTACAATACAATGAGCCAAAATAAGCAAAATTAAGACACCCATATTATTTCAAGACCTTTAAAAAAAATAAAAAAAGTAAATAGCTATTTTTCGAATTCTTGTCAAATGAATTTTTTTCAGCTACATTTACGCAGATGAACACGCAGGAGCAATTGCTCAATGTTAGGTACAATACAATGAGCCAAAATATGCAAAATTAAGACACCCATATCATTCAAGACCTTTAAAAAAAAAAAATAAGTAAATAGCTATTTTTCGTATTCTTGCCGAATGAATTTTTTTAAGCTACATTTACACCGATGTACACGCAGGAGCAATTGTTCAATGTTAAGTACAATACAATGAGCCAAAATAAGCAAAATTAAGACACCCATATTATTTCAAGACCTTTAAAAAAAATAAAATATGTAAATAGCTATTTTTCGTATTCTTGTCGAATGATTTTTTTACGCTACATTTACACCGATGAACACGCAAGAGCGATTGCTCAATGTTAAGTACAATACAATGAGCCAAAATAAGCAAAATTAAGACACCCACATTATTTCAAGACCTTTAAAAAAAATAAAAAAAGTAAATAGCTATTTTTCGAATTCTTGTCAAATGAATTTTTTTCAGCTACATTTACGAAGATGAACACGCAAGAGCAATTGCTCAATGTTAAGTACAATGCAATGAGCCAAATTATGCAAAGTTAAGACACCCATATCATTCAAGACCTTCAAAAAAAAAAAATAAGTAGATAGCTATTTTTCGTATTCTTGCCGAATGAATTTTTTCCAGCTACATTTACACAGATTAACACGCAGGAGCTATTTTCAAATGTTATGTGCAATACAATTAGCCAAAATAAGTAAAATTTAGACACCTATGTCATTTCAAGACCTTTAAAAAAATAAAATAAGTAAATAGCTATTTTTCTTATTCATGCCGAATGAATTTTTTTAAGCTACATTTACACCGATGAACACGCAGGAGCAATTGCTCAATGTTAACTACAATACAATGAGCCAAAATAAGCAAAATTAAGACACCCATATTATTTCAAGACCTTTAAAAAAAATAAAATATGTAAATAGCTATTTTTCGTATTCTTGTCGAATGAATTTTTTTAAGCTACATTTACACAGATTAACACGCAGGAGCTATTTTCAAATGTTATGTGCAATACAATTAGCCAAAATGAGCAAAATTAAGACATCCATATTATTTCAAGACCTTTAAAAAAAATAAAAAAAGTAAATAGCTATTTTTCGAATTCTTGTCAAATGAATTTTTTTCAGCTACATTTACGCAGATGAACACGCAAGAGCAATTGCTCAATGTTAAGTACAATTCAATGAGCCAAAATAAGTAAAATTTAGACACCTATGTCATTTCAAGACCTTTAAAAAAAATAAAATAAGTAAATAGCTATTTTTCTTATTCATGCCGAATGAATTTTTTTAAGCTACATTTACACCGGCGAACACGCAGGAGCAATTGCTCAATGTAAAGTACAATACAGTGTGCCAAAATAAGCAAAATTAAGACACCCATATTATTTCAGACCTTTAAAAAAAATAAAATATGTGAATAGCTATTTTTCGTATTCTTGTCGAATGATTTTTTTACGCTACATTTACACCGATGATCACGCAAGAGCGATTGCTCAATGTTAAGTACAATGCAATGAGCCAAAATAAGTAAAATTTAGACACCTATGTCATTTGCAGACCTTTAAAAAAAAATAAAATAAGTAAATAGCTATTTTTCTTATTCATGCCGAATGAATTTTTTTAAGCTACATTTACACCGATGAACACGCAGGAGCAATTGCTCAATGTTAAGTACAATACGATGAGCCAAAATAAGCAAAACTAAGACACCCATATTATTTCAAGACCTTTAAAAAAAATAAAATATGTAAATAGCTATTTTTCGTATTCTTGTCGAATGAATTTTTTTACGCTACATTTACACCGATGAACACGCAAGAGCGATTGCTCAATGTTAAGTACAATACAATGAGCCAAAATAAGCAAAATTAAGACACCCATATTATTTCAAGACCTTTAAAAAAAATAAAAAAAGTAAATAGCTATTTTTCGAATTCTTGTCAAATGAATTTTTTTCAGCTACATTTACGCAGATGAACACGCAGGAGCAATTGCTCAATGTTAGGTACAATACAATGAGCCAAAATATGCAAAATTAAGACACCCATATCATTCAAGACCTTTAAAAAAAAAAAATAAGTAAATAGCTATTTTTCGTATTCTTGCCGAATGAATTTTTTTAAGCTACATTTACACCGATGTACACGCAGGAGCAATTGTTCAATGTTAAGTACAATACAATGAGCCAAAATAAGCAAAATTAAGACACCCATATTATTTCAAGACCTTTAAAAAAAATAAAATATGTAAATAGCTATTTTTCGTATTCTTGTCGAATGATTTTTTTACGCTACATTTACACCGATGAACACGCAAGAGCGATTGCTCAATGTTAAGTACAATACAATGAGCCAAAATAAGCAAAATTAAGACACCCACATTATTTCAAGACCTTTAAAAAAAATAAAAAAAGTAAATAGCTATTTTTCGAATTCTTGTCAAATGAATTTTTTTCAGCTACATTTACGAAGATGAACACGCAAGAGCAATTGCTCAATGTTAAGTACAATGCAATGAGCCAAATTATGCAAAGTTAAGACACCCATATCATTCAAGACCTTCAAAAAAAAAAAATAAGTAGATAGCTATTTTTCGTATTCTTGCCGAATGAATTATTTCCAGCTACATTTACACAGATTAACACGCAGGAGCTATTTTCAAATGTTATGTGCAATACAATTAGCCAAAATAAGTAAAATTTAGACACCTATGTCATTTCAAGACCTTTAAAAAAATAAAATAAGTAAATAGCTATTTTTCTTATTCATGCCGAATGAATTTTTTTAAGCTACATTTACACCGATGAACACGCAGGAGCAATTGCTCAATGTTAACTACAATACAATGAGCCAAAATAAGCAAAATTAAGACACCCATATTATTTCAAGACCTTTAAAAAAAATAAAATATGTAAATAGCTATTTTTCGTATTCTTGTCGAATGAATTTTTTTAAGCTACATTTACACAGATTAACACGCAGGAGCTATTTTCAAATGTTATGTGCAATACAATTAGCCAAAATGAGCAAAATTAAGACATCCATATTATTTCAAGACCTTTAAAAAAAATAAAAAAAGTAAATAGCTATTTTTCGAATTCTTGTCAAATGAATTTTTTTCAGCTACATTTACGCAGATGAACACGCAAGAGCAATTGCTCAATGTTAAGTACAATTCAATGAGCCAAAATAAGTAAAATTTAGACACCTATGTCATTTCAAGACCTTTAAAAAAAATAAAATAAGTAAATAGCTATTTTTCTTATTCATGCCGAATGAATTTTTTTAAGCTACATTTACACCGATGAACACGCAGGAGCAATTGCTCATTGTTAACTACAATACAATGAGCCAAAATAAGCAAAATTAAGACACCCATATTATTTCAAGACCTTTAAAAAAAAAAAAATATGTAAATTGCTATTTTTCGTATTCTTGTCGAATGAATTTTTTTAAGCTACATTTACACCGATGAACACGCAAGAGCGATTGTTTAATGTTAAGTACAATACAATGAGCCAAAATAAGCAAAATTAAGACACCCATATTATTTCAAGACCTTTAAAAAAAATAAAAAAAGTAAATAGCTATTTTTCGAATTCTTGTCAAATGAATTTTTTTCAGCTACATTTACGCAGATGAACACGCAGGAGCAATTGCTCAATGTTAAGTACAATACAATGAGCCAAATTATGCAAAATTAAGACACCCATATCATTCAAGACCTTCAAAAAAAAAAAAATAAGTAAATAGCTATTTTTCGTATTCTTGCCGAATGAATTTTTTTCAGCTACATTTACACAGATTAACACGCAGGAGCTATTTTCAAATGTTATGTGCAATACAATCAGCCAAAATAAGCAAAATTTAGACACCCATATCATTTCAAGACCTTTTAAAAAAAAAAATAAGTAAATAGCTATATTTCGTATTCTTGTCGAATGAATTATTTTCAGCTACATTTGCACCGATGAACACGCAGCAGCTATTGCTAAATGTTGAGTACAATACATTGAGCCAAAATAAGTAAAATTTAGACACCCATATCATTCCAGACCTTTAAAAAAAATAAAATAAGTAAATAGCTATTTTTCTTATTCATGCCGAATGAATTTTTTTAAGCTACATTTACACCGGCGAACACGCGGGAGCAATTGCTCAATGTAAAGTACAATACAATGTGCCAAAATAAGCAAAATTAAGACACCCATATTATTTCAGACCTTTAAAAAAAATAAAATATGTGAATAGCTATTTTTCGTATTCTTGTCGAATGATTTTTTTACGCTACATTTACACCGATGATCACGCAAGAGCGATTGCTCAATGTTAAGTACAATGCAATGAGCCAAAATAAGTAAAATTTAGACACCTATGTCATTTGCAGACCTTTAAAAAAAAATAAAATAAGTAAATAGCTATTTTTCTTATTCATGCCGAATGAATTTTTTTAAGCTACATTTACACCGATGAACACGCAGGAGCAATTGCTCAATGTTAAGTACAATACAATGAGCCAAAATAAGCAAAACTAAGACACCCATATTATTTCAAGACCTTTAAAAAAAATAAAATATGTAAATAGCTATTTTTCGTATTCTTGTCGAATGAATTTTTTTACGCTACATTTACACCGATGAACACGCAAGAGCGATTGCTCAATGTTAAGTACAATACAATGAGCCAAAATAAGCAAAATTAAGACACCCATATTATTTCAAGACCTTTAAAAAAAATAAAAAAAGTAAATAGCTATTTTTCGAATTCTTGTCAAATGAATTTTTTTCAGCTACATTTACGCAGATGAACACGCAGGAGCAATTGCTCAATGTTAGGTACAATACAATGAGCCAAAATATGCAAAATTAAGACACCCATATCATTCAAGACCTTTAAAAAAAAAAAATAAGTAAATAGCTATTTTTCGTATTCTTGCCGAATGAATTTTTTTAAGCTACATTTACACCGATGTACACGCAGGAGCAATTGTTCAATGTTAAGTACAATACAATGAGCCAAAATAAGCAAAATTAAGACACCCATATTATTTCAAGACCTTTAAAAAAAAAAAAATATGTAAATAGCTATTTTTCGTATTCTTGTCGAATGATTTTTTTACGCTACATTTACACCGATGAACACGCAGGAGCAATTGCTCAATGTTAACTACAATACAATGAGCCAAAATAAGCAAAATTAAGGCACCCATATTATTTCAAGACCTTTAAAAAAAATAAAATATGTAAATAGCTATTTTTCGTATTCTTGTCGAATGAATTTTTTTAAGCTACATTTACACCGATGAACACGCATGAGCGATTGCTCAATGTTAAGTACAATACAATGAGCCAAAACTAGCAAAATTAAGACACCCATATTATTTCAAGACCTTTAAAAAAAATAAAAAAAGTAAATAGCTATTTTTCGAATTCTTGTCAAATGAATTTTTTTCAGCTACATTTACGCAGATGAACACGCAGGAGCAATTGCTCAATGTTAAGTACAATACAATGAGCCAAATTATGCAAAGTTAAGACACCCATATCATTCAAGACCTTCAAAAAAAAAAAAATAAGTAAATAGCTATTTTTCGTATTCTTGCCGAATGAATTTTTTTCAGCTACATTTACACAGATTAACACGCAGGAGCTATTTTCAAATGTTATGTGCAATACAATTAGCCAAAATGAGCAAAATTAAGACATCCATATTATTTCAAGACCTTTAAAAAAAATAAAAAAAGTAAATAGCTATTTTTCGAATTCTTGTCAAATGAATTTTTTTCAGCTACATTTACGCAGATGAACACGCAAGAGCAATTGCTCAATGTTAAGTACAATTCAATGAGCCAAAATAACTAAAATTTAGACACCTATGTCATTTCAAGACCTTTAAAAAAAATAAAATAAGTAAATAGCTATTTTTCTTATTCATGCCGAATGAATTTTTTTAAGCTACATTTACACCGATGAACACGCAGGAGCAATTGCTCATTGTTAACTACAATACAATGAGCCAAAATAAGCAAAATTAAGACACCCATATTATTTCAAGACCTTTAAAAAAAAAAAAATATGTAAATTGCTATTTTTCGTATTCTTGTCGAATGAATTTTTTTAAGCTACATTTACACCGATGAACACGCAAGAGCGATTGTTTAATGTTAAGTACAATACAATGAGCCAAAATAAGCAAAATTAAGACACCCATATTATTTCAAGACCTTTAAAAAAAATAAAAAAAGTAAATAGCTATTTTTCGAATTCTTGTCAAATGAATTTTTTTCAGCTACATTTACGCAGATGAACACGCAGGAGCAATTGCTCAATGTTAAGTACAATACAATGAGCCAAATTATGCAAAATTAAGACACCCATATCATTCAAGACCTTCAAAAAAAAAAAAATAAGTAAATAGCTATTTTTCGTATTCTTGCCGAATGAATTTTTTTCAGCTACATTTACACAGATTAACACGCAGGAGCTATTTTCAAATGTTATGTGCAATACAATCAGCCAAAATAAGCAAAATTTAGACACCCATATCATTTCAAGACCTTTTAAAAAAAAAAATAAGTAAATAGCTATATTTCGTATTCTTGTCGAATGAATTATTTTCAGCTACATTTGCACCGATGAACACGCAGCAGCTATTGCTAAATGTTGAGTACAATACATTGAGCCAAAATAAGTAAAATTTAGACACCCATATCATTCCAGACCTTTAAAAAAAATAAAATAAGTAAATAGCTATTTTTCTTATTCATGCCGAATGAATTTTTTTAAGCTACATTTACACCGGCGAACACGCAGGAGCAATTGCTCAATGTAAAGTACAATACAATGTGCCAAAATAAGCAAAATTAAGACACCCATATTATTTCAGACCTTTAAAAAAAATAAAATATGTGAATAGCTATTTTTCGTATTCTTGTCGAATGATTTTTTTACGCTACATTTACACCGATGATCACGCAAGAGCGATTGCTCAATGTTAAGTACAATGCAATGAGCCAAAATAAGTAAAATTTAGACACCTATGTCATTTGCAGACCTTTAAAAAAAAATAAAATAAGTAAATAGCTATTTTTCTTATTCATGCCGAATGAATTTTTTTAAGCTACATTTACACCGATGAACACGCAGGAGCAATTGCTCAATGTTAAGTACAATACAATGAGCCAAAATAAGCAAAACTAAGACACCCATATTATTTCAAGACCTTTAAAAAAAATAAAATATGTAAATAGCTATTTTTCGTATTCTTGTCGAATGAATTTTTTTACGCTACATTTACACCGATGAACACGCAAGAGCGATTGCTCAATGTTAAGTACAATACAATGAGCCAAAATAAGCAAAATTAAGACACCCATATTATTTCAAGACCTTTAAAAAAAATAAAAAAAGTAAATAGCTATTTTTCGAATTCTTGTCAAATGAATTTTTTTCAGCTACATTTACGCAGATGAACACGCAGGAGCAATTGCTCAATGTTAGGTACAATACAATGAGCCAAAATATGCAAAATTAAGACACCCATATCATTCAAGACCTTTAAAAAAAAAAAATAAGTAAATAGCTATTTTTCGTATTCTTGCCGAATGAATTTTTTTAAGCTACATTTACACCGATGTACACGCAGGAGCAATTGTTCAATGTTAAGTACAATACAATGAGCCAAAATAAGCAAAATTAAGACACCCATATTATTTCAAGACCTTTAAAAAAAAAAAAATATGTAAATAGCTATTTTTCGTATTCTTGTCGAATGATTTTTTTACGCTACATTTACACCGATGAACACGCAAGAGCGATTGCTCAATGTTAAGTACAATACAATGAGCCAAAATAAGCAAAATTAAGACACCCACATTATTTCAAGACCTTTAAAAAAAATAAAAAAAGTAAATAGCTATTTTTCGAATTCTTGTCAAATGAATTTTTTTCAGCTACATTTACGAAGATGAACACGCAAGAGCAATTGCTCAATGTTAAGTACAATGCAATGAGCCAAAATAAGTAAAATTTAGACACCTATGTCATTTCAAGACCTTTAAAAAAATAAAATAAGTAAATAGCTATTTTTCTTATTCATGCCGAATGAATTTTTTTAAGCTACATTTACACCGATGTACACGCAGGAGCAATTGTTCAATGTTAAGTACAATACAATGAGCCAAAATAAGCAAAATTAAGACACCCATATTATTTCAAGACCTTTAAAAAAAAAAAAATATGTAAATAGCTATTTTTCGTATTCTTGTCGAATGATTTTTTTACGCTACATTTACACCGATGAACACGCAAGAGCGATTGCTCAATGTTAAGTACAATACAATGAGCCAAAATAAGCAAAATTAAGACACCCACATTATTTCAAGACCTTTAAAAAAAATAAAAAAAGTAAATAGCTATTTTTCGAATTCTTGTCAAATGAATTTTTTTCAGCTACATTTACGAAGATGAACACGCAAGAGCAATTGCTCAATGTTAAGTACAATGCAATGAGCCAAAATAAGTAAAATTTAGACACCTATGTCATTTCAAGACCTTTAAAAAAATAAAATAAGTAAATAGCTATTTTTCTTATTCATGCCGAATGAATTTTTTTAAGCTACATTTACACCGATGAACACGCAGGAGCAATTGCTCAATGTTAACTACAATACAATGAGCCAAAATAAGCAAAATTAAGACACCCATATTATTTCAAGACCTTTAAAAAAAATAAAATATGTAAATAGCTATTTTTCGTATTCTTGTCGAATGAATTTTTTTAAGCTACATTTACACCGATGAACACGCATGAGCGATTGCTCAATGTTAAGTACAATACAATGAGCCAAAAGAAGCAAAATTAAGACACCCATATTATTTCAAGACCTTTAAAAAAAATAAAAAAAGTAAATAGCTATTTTTCGAATTCTTGTCAAATGAATTTTTTTCAGCTACATTTACGCAGATGAACACGCAGGAGCAATTGTTCAATGTTAAGTACAATACAATGAGCCAAATTATGCAAAGTTAAGACACCCATATCATTCAAGACCTTCAAAAAAAAAAAATAAGTAGATAGCTATTTTTCGTATTCTTGCCGAATGAATTTTTTCCAGCTACATTTACACAGATTAACACGCAGGAGCTATTTTCAAATGTTATGTGCAATACAATTAGCCAAAATAAGCAAAATTTAGACACCCATATTATTTCAAGACCTTTTAAAAAAAAAAAATAAGTAAATAGCTATATTTCGTATTCTTGTCGAATGAATTATTTTCAGCTACATTTGCACCGATGAACACGCAGCAGCTATTGCTAAATGTTGAGTACAATACATTGAGCCAAAATAAGTAAAATTTAGACACCCATATCATTCCAGACCTTTAAAAAAATAAAATATGTGAATAGCTATTTTTCGTATTCTTGTCGAATGATTTTTTTACGCTACATTTACACCGATGAACACGCAAGAGCGATTGCTCAATGTTAAGTACAATACAGTGGGCCAAAATAAGCAAAATTAAGACACCCATATTATTTCAAGACCTTTAAAAAAAATTAAAAAAAGTAAATAGCTATTTTTCGAATTCTTGTCAAATGAATTTTTTTCAGCTACATTTACGCAGATGAACACGCAGGAGCAATTGCTCAATGTTAAGTACAATGCAATGAGCGAAAATAAGTAAAATTTAGACACCTATGTCATTTCAAGACCTTTAAAAAAAATAAAATAAGTAAATAGCTATTTTTCTTATTCATACCGAATGAATTTTTTTAAGCTACATTTACACCGATGAACACGCATGAGCAATTGCTCATTGTTAAGTACAATACAATGAGCCAAAATAAGCAAAATTAAGACACCCATATTATTTCAAGACCTTTAAAAAAAATAAAATATGTGAATAGCTATTTTTCGTATTCTTGTCGAATGATTTTTTTAAGCTACATTTACACCGATGAACACGCAGGAGCAATTGCTCAATGTTAAGTACAATAGAATGTGTCAAAATAAGCAAAATTAAGACACCCATGTCATTTCAAGACCTTTAAAAAAAATAAAATATGTAAATAGCTATTTTTCTTATTCATGCCGAATGAATTTTTTTAAGCTACATTTACACCGATGAACACGCAGGAGCAATTGCTCAATATTAAGTACAATAGAATGTGTCTAAATAAGCAAAATTATGACACCCATATCATTCATGACCTTTAAAAAAAATAAAATAAGTAAATAGCTATTTTTCGTATTCTTGTCGAATGAATTTTTTTCAGCGTCATTTTCACAGATCAACACGCAGGAGCTATTTTGAAATGTTATGTGCAATACAATCAACCAAAATAAGCAAAATCTAGACACCCATATTATTTCAAGACCTTTTAAAAAAAAAAATAAGTAAATAGCTATATTTCGTATTCTTGTCGAATGAATTATTTTCAGCTACATTTGCACCGATGAACACGCAGCAGCTATTGCTAAATGTTGAGTACAATACATTGAGCTAAATAAAGTAAAATTTAGACACCCAAATCATTCCAGACCTTTAAAAAAAATAAAATAAGTAAATAGCTATTTTTCTTATTCATGCCGAATGAATTTTTTTTAGCTACATTTACACCGATGAACACGCAAGAGCGATTGCTCAATGTTAAGTACAATACAGTGGGCCAAAATACGCAAAATTAAGACACCCATTTTATTTCAAGACCTTTAAAAAAAATTAAAAAAAGTAAATAGCTATTTTTCGAATTCTTGTCAAATGAATTTTTTTCAGCTACATTTACGCAGATGAACACGCAGGAGCAATTGCTCAATGTTAAGTACAATGCAATGAGCCAAAAAGAGTAAAATTTAGACACCTATGTCATTTCAAGACCTTTAAAAAAAATAAAATAAGTAAATAGCTATTTTTCTTATTCATACCGAATGAATTTTTTAAGCTACATTTACACCGATGAACACGCATGAGCAATTGCTCATTGTTAAGTACAATACAATGAGCCAAAATAAGCAAAATTAAGACACCCATATTATTTCAAGACCTTTAAAAAAAATAAAATATGTGAATAGCTATTTTTCGCATTCTTGTCGAATGATTTTTTTACGCTACATTTACACTGATGAACACGCAGGAGCTATTGTTCAGTGTTAAGTACAATACAATGAGCTGAAATAAGCAAAATTTAGACACCCATGTCATTTCAAGACCTTTAACAAAAATATAATTAGTAAATAGCTATTTTTCGTATTCTTGTCGAATGAATTTTTTTAAGCTACATTTACACCGATGAACACGCAGGAGCAATTGCCCAATGTTAAGTACAATAGAATGTGTCAAAATAAGCAAAATTAAGACACCCATGTCATTTCAAGACCTTTAAAAAAAATAAAATATGTAAATAGCTATTTTTCTTATTCATGCCGAATGAATTTTTTTAAGCTACATTTACACCGATGAACACGCAGGAGCAATTGCTCAATGTTAAGTACAATAGAATGTGTCTAAATAAGCAAAATTATGACACCCATATCATTCATGACCTTTAAAAAAAATAAAATAAGTAAATAGCTATTTTTCGTATTCTTGTCGAATGAATTTTTTTCAGCGTCATTTTCACAGATCAACACGCAGGAGCTATTTTCAAATGTTATGTGCAATACAATCAACCAAAATAAGCAAAATTTAGACACCCATATTATTTCAAGACCTTTTAAAAAAAAAAAAAAGTAAATAGCTATATTTCGAATTCTTGTCGAATGAATTATTTTCAGCTACATTTGCACCGATGAACACGCAGCAGCTATTGCTAAATGTTGAGTACAATACATTGAGCTAAATAAAGTAAAATTTAGACACCCAAATCATTCCAGACCTTTAAAAAAAATAAAATAAGTAAATAGCTATTTTTCTTATTCATGCCGAATGAATTTTTTTAAGCTACATTTACACCGATGAACACGCAGGAGCAATTGCTGAATGTTAAGTACAATACAATGAGCCAAAATAAGCAAAATTAAGACACCCATATTATTTCAAGACCTTTAAAAAAAATAAAATATGTAAATAGCTATTTTTCGTATTCTTGTCGAATGATTTTTTTACGCTACATTTACACCGATAAACACGCAAGAGCGATTGCTCAATGTTAAGTACAATACAGTGAGCGAAATAAGCAAAATTAAGACACCCATATTATTTCAAGACCTTTAAAAAAAATAAAAAAAGTAAATAGCTATTTTTCGAATTCTTGTCAAATGAATTTTTTTCAGCTACATTTACGCAGATGAACACGCAGGAGCAATTGCTCAATGTTAAGTACAACACAATGAGCCAAAATAAGCAAAATTAAGACACCCATATTATTTCAAGACCTTTAAAAAAAATAAAAAAAGTAAATAGCTATTTTTCGAATTCTTGTCAAATGAATTTTTTTCAGCTACATTTACGCAGATGAACACGCAGGAGCAATTGCTCAATGTTAGGTACAATGCAGTGAGCCAAAATATGCAAAATTAAGACACCCATATCATTCAAGACCTTTAAAAAAAAAAATAAGTAAATAGCTATTTTTCGTATTCTTGCCGAATGAATTTTTTTAAGCTACATTTACACAGATGAACACGCAGGAACTATTGCTCAGTGTTAAGTACAATACAATGAGCGAAAATAAGCAAAATTTAGACACCCATGTCATTTCAAGACCTTTAACAAAAATAAAATTAGTAAATAGCTATTTTTCGTATTCTTGTCGAATGAATTTTTTTAAGCTACATTTACACCGATGAACACGCAGGAGCAATTGCTCAATATTAAGTACAAGAGAATGTGTCAAAATAAGCAAAATTATGACACCCATATCATTCATGACCTTTAAAAAAAATAAAATAAGTAAATAGCTATTTTTCGTATTCTTGTCGAATGAATTTTTTTCAGCGTCATTTACACAGATCAACACACAGGAGCTATTTTCAAATGTTATGTGCAAAACAATCAGCCAAAATAAGCAAAATTTAGACACCCATATTATTTCAAGACCTTTAAAAAAAATAAAATAAGTAAATAGCTATTTTTCTTATTCATGCCGAATGAATTTTTTTAAGCTACATTTACACCGATGAACACGCAGGAGCAATTGCTCAATGTTAACTACAATACAATGAGCCAAAATAAGCAAAATTAAGACACCCATATTATTTCAAGATCTTTAAAAAAAATAAAATATGTAAATTGCTATTTTTCGTATTCTTGTCGAATGAATTTTTTTAAGCTACGTTTACACCGATGAACACGCAAGAGCGATTGCTCAATGTTAAGTACAATACAATGAGCCAAAACAAGCAAAATTAAGACACCCATATTATTTCAAGACCTTTAAAAAAAATAAAAAAAGTAAATAGCTATTTTTCGAATTCTTGTCAAATGAATTTTTTTCAGCTACATTTACGCAGATGAACACGCAGGAGCAATTGCTCAATGTTAAGTACAATACAATGAGCCAAATTATGCAAAATTAAGACACCCATATCATTCAAGACCTTCAAAAAAAAAAAAAAAAGTAAATAGCTATATTTCGTATTCTTGTCGAATGAATTATTTTCAGCTACATTTGCACCGATGAACACGCAGCAGCTATTGCTAAATGTTGAGTACAATACATTGAGCCAAAATAAGTAAAATTTAGACACCCATATAATTCCAGACCTTTAAAAAAAATAAAATAAGTAAATAGCTATTTTTCTTATTCATGCCGAATGAATTTTTTTAAGCTACATTTACACCGATGAACACGCAGGAGCAATTGCTCAATGTAAAGTACAATAAAATGAGCCAAAATAAGCAAAACTAAGACACCCATATTATTTCAAGACCTTTAAAAAAAATAAAATATGTGAATAGCTATTTTTCGTATTCTTGTCGAATGATTTTTTTACGCTACATTTACACCGATGAACACGCAAGAGCGATTGCTCAATGTTAAGTACAATACAGTGGGCCAAAATAAGCAAAATTAAGACATCCATATTATTTCAGGGCCTTTAAAAAAAATTAAAAAAAGTAAATAGCTATTTTTCGAATTCTTGTCAAATGAATTTTTTTCAGCTACATTTACGCAGATGAACACGCAGGAGCAATTGCTCAATGTTAAGTACAATGCAATGAGCCAAAATAAGTAAAATTTAGACACCTATGTCATTTCAAGACCTTTAAAAAAAATAAAATAAGTAAATAGCTATTTTTCTTATTCATACCGAATGAATTTTTTTAAGCTACATTTACACCGATGAACACGCATGAGCAATTGCTCATTGTTAAGTACAATACAATGAGCCAAAATAAGCAAAATTAAGACACCCATATTATTTCAAGACCTTTAAAAAAAATAAAATATGTGAATAGCTATTTTTCGTATTCTTGTCGAATGATTTTTTTACGCTACATTTACACCGATGAACACGCAAGAGCGATTGCTCAATGTTAAGTACAATACAGTGGGCCAAAATAAGCAAAATTAAGACACCCATTTTATTTCAAGACCTTTAAAAAAAATTAAAAAATGTAAATAGCTATTTTTCGAATTCTTGTCAAATGAATTTTTTTCAGCTACATTTACGCAGATGAACACGCAGGAGCAATTGCTCAATGTTAAGTACAATGCAATGAGCCAAAATAAGTAAAATTTAGACACCTATGTCATTTCAAGACCTTTAAAAAAAATAAAATAAGTAAATAGCTATTTTTCTTATTCATACCGAATGAATTTTTTAAGCTACATTTACACCGATGAACACGCATGAGCAATTGCTCATTGTTAAGTACAATACATTGAGCCAAAATAAGCAAAATTAAGACACCCATATTATTTCAAGACCTTTAAAAAAAATAAAATATGTGAATAGCTATTTTTCGCATTCTTGTCGAATGATTTTTTTACGCTACATTTACACTGATGAACACGCAGGAGCTATTGCTCAGTGTTAAGTACAATACAATGAGCTGAAATAAGCAAAATTTAGACACCCATGTCATTTCAAGACCTTTAACAAAAATAAAATTAGTAAATAGCTATTTTTCGTATTCTTGTCGAATGAATTTTTTTAAGCTACATTTACACCGATGAACACGCAGGAGCAATTGCTCAATGTTAAGTACAATAGAATGTGTCAAAATAAGCAAAATTAAGACACCCATGTCATTTCAAGACCTTTAAAAAAAATAAAATATGTAAATAGCTATTTTTCTTATTCATGCCGAATGAATTTTTTTAAGCTACATTTACACCGATGAACACGCAGGAGCAATTGCTCAATGTTAAGAACAATAGAATGTGTCTAAATAAGCAAAATTATGACACCCATATCATTCCAGACCTTTAAAAAAAATAAAATAAGTAAATAGCTATTTTTCTTATTCATGCCGAATGAATTTTTTTAAGCTACATTTACACCGATGAACACGCAGGAGCAATTGCTCAATGTAAAGTACAATACAATGAGCCAAAATAAGCAAAACTAAGACACCCATATTATTTCAAGACCTTTAAAAAAAATAAAATATGTGAATAGCTATTTTTCGTATTCTTGTCGAATGATTTTTTTACGCTACATTTACACCGATGAACACGCAAGAGCGATTGCTCAATGTTAAGTACAATACAGTGGGCCAAAATAAGCAAAATTAAGACACCCATATTATTTCAAGACCTTTAAAAAAAATTAAAAAAAGTAAATAGCTATTTTTCGAATTCTTGTCAAATGAATTTTTTTCAGCTACATTTACGCAGATGAACACGCAGGAGCAATTGCTCAATGTTAAGTACAATGCAATGAGCCAAAATAAGTAAAATTTAGACACCTATGTCATTTCAAGACCTTTAAAAAAAATAAAATAAGTAAATAGCTATTTTTCTTATTCATACCGAATGAATTTTTTTAAGCTACATTTACACCGATGAACACGCATGAGCAATTGCTCATTGTTAAGTACAATACAATGAGCCAAAATAAGCAAAATTAAGACACCCATATTATTTCAAGACCTTTAAAAAAAATAAAATATGTGAATAGCTATTTTTCGTATTCTTGTCGAATGATTTTTTTACGCTACATTTACACCGATGAACACGCAAGAGCGATTGCTCAATGTTAAGTACAATACAGTGGGCCAAAATAAGCAAAATTAAGACACCCATTTTATTTCAAGACCTTTAAAAAAAATTAAAAAAAGTAAATAGCTATTTTTCGAATTCTTGTCAAATGAATTTTTTTCCGCTACATTTACGCTGATGAACACGCAGGAGCAATTGCTCAATGTTAAGTACAATGCAATGAGCCAAAATAAGTAAAATTTAGACACCTATGTCATTTCAAGACCTTTAAAAAAAATAAAATAAGTAAATAGCTATTTTTCTTATTCATACCGAATGAATTTTTTAAGCTACATTTACACCGATGAACACGCATGAGCAATTGCTCATTGTTAAGTACAATACAATGAGCCAAAATAAGCAAAATTAAGACACCCATATTATTTCAAGACCTTTAAAAAAAATAAAATATGTGAATAGCTATTTTTCGCATTCTTGTCGAATGATTTTTTTACGCTACATTTACACTGATGAACACGCAGGAGCTATTGCTCAGTGTTAAGTACAATACAATGAGCTGAAATAAGCAAAATTTAGACACCCATGTCATTTCAAGACCTTTAACAAAAATAAAATTAGTAAATAGCTATTTTTCGTATTCTTGTCGAATGAATTTTTTTCAGCTACAGTGTTAAGTACAATACAATGAGCGAAAATAAGCAAAATTTAGACACCCATGTCATTTCAAGACCTTTAACAAAAATAAAATTAGTAAATAGCTATTTTTCGTATTCTTGTCGAATGAATTTTTTTAAGCTACATTTACACCGATGAACACGCAGGAGCAATTGCTCAATATTAAGTACAAGAGAATGTGTCAAAATAAGCAAAATTATGACTCCCATATCATTCATGACCTTTAAAAAAAATAAAATAAGTAAATAGCTATTTTTCGTATTCTTGTCGAATGAATTTTTTTCAGCGTCATTTACACAGATCAACACACAGGAGCTATTTTCAAATGTTATGTGCAAAACAATCAGCCAAAATAAGCAAAATTTAGACACCCATATTATTTCAAGACCTTTAAAAAAAATAAAATAAGTAAATAGCTATTTTTCTTAATCATGCCGAATGAATTTTTTTAAGCTACATTTACACCGATGAACACGCAGGAGCAATTGCTCAATGTTAACTACAATACAATGAGCCAAAATAAGCAAAATTAAGACACCCATATTATTTCAAGACCTTTAAAAAAAATAAAATATATAAATTGCTATTTTTCGTATTCTTGTCGAATGAATTTTTTTAAGCTACGTTTACACCGATGAACACGCAAGAGCGATTGCTCAATGTTAAGTACAATACAATGAGCCAAAATAAGCAAAATTAAGACACCCATATTATTTCAAGACCTTTAAAAAAAATAAAAAAAGTAAATAGCTATTTTTCGAATTCTTGTCAAATGAATTTTTTTCAGCTACATTTACGCAGATGAACACGCAAGAGCGCTTGCTCAATGTTAAGTACAATACAATGAGCCAAATTATGCAAAATTAAGACACCCATATCATTCAAGACCTTTAAAAAAAAAAAATAAGTAAATAGCTATTTTTCGAATTCTTGTCAAATGAATTTTTTTCAGCTACATTTACGCAGATGAACACGCAGGAGCAATTGCTCAATGTTAAGTACAATACAATGAGCCAAAATAAGCAAAATTAAGACACCCATATTATTTCAAGACCTTTAAAAAAAATAAAAAAAGTAAATAGCTATTTTTCGAATTCTTGTCAAATGAATTTTTTTCAGCTACATTTACGCAGATGAACACGCAGGAGCAATTGCTCAATGTTAGGTACAATGCAGTGAGCCAAAATATGCAAAATTAAGACACCCATATCATTCAAGACCTTTAAAAAAAAAAAATAAGTAAATAGCTATTTTTCGTATTCTTGCCGAATGAATTTTTTTAAGCTACATTTACACAGATGAACACGCAGGAGCTATTGCTCAGTGTTAAGTACAATACAATGAGCGAAAATAAGCAAAATTTAGACACCCATGTCATTTCAAGACCTTTAACAAAAATAAAATTAGTAAATAGCTATTTTTCGTATTCTTGTCGAATGAATTTTTTTAAGCTACATTTACACCGATGAACACGCAGGAGCAATTGCTCAATATTAAGTACAAGAGAATGTGTCAAAATAAGCAAAATTATGACTCCCATATCATTCATGACCTTTAAAAAAAATAAAATAAGTAAATAGCTATTTTTCGTATTCTTGTCGAATGAATTTTTTTCAGCGTCATTTACACAGATCAACACACAGGAGCTATTTTCAAATGTTATGTGCAAAACAATCAGCCAAAATAAGCAAAATTTAGACACCCATATTATTTCAAGACCTTTAAAAAAAATAAAATAAGTAAATAGCTATTTTTCTTATTCATGCCGAATGAATTTTTTTAAGCTACATTTACACCGATGAACACGCAGGAGCAATTGCTCAATGTTAACTACAATACAATGAGCCAAAATAAGCAAAATTAAGACACCCATATTATTTCAAGACCTTTAAAAAAAATAAAATATATAAATTGCTATTTTTCGTATTCTTGTCGAATGAATTTTTTTAAGCTACGTTTACACCGATGAACACGCAAGAGCGATTGCTCAATGTTAAGTACAATACAATGAGCCAAAACAAGCAAAATTAAGACACCCATATTATTTCAAGACCTTCAAATAAAAAAATAAGTAAATAGCTATATTTCGTATTCTTGTCGAATGAATTATTTTCAGCTACATTTGCACCGATGAACACGCAGCAGCTATTGCTAAATGTTGAGTACAATACATTGAGCCAAAATAAGTAAAATTTAGACACCCATATCATTCCAGACCTTTAAAAAAATAAAATAAGTAAATAGCTATTTTTCTTATTCATGCCGAATGAATTTTTTTAAGCTACATTTACACCGATGAACACGCAGGAGCAATTGCTCAATGTAAAGTACAATACAATGAGCCAAAATAAGCAAAATTAAGACACCCATATTATTTCAAGACCTTTAAAAAAAATAAAATATGTGAATAGCTATTTTTCGTATTCTTGTCGAATGATTTTTTTACGCTACATTTACACCGATGAACACGCAAGAGCGATTGCTCAATGTTAAGTACAATACAGTGGGCCAAAATAAGCAAAATTAAGACACCCATATTATTTCAAGACCTTTAAAAAAAATTAAAAAAAGTAAATAGCTATTTTTCGAATTCTTGTCAAATGAATTTTTTTCAGCTACATTTACGCAGATGAACACGCAGGAGCAATTGCTCAATGTTAAGTACAATGCAATGAGCCAAAATAAGTAAAATTTAGACACCTATGTCATTTCAAGACCTTTAAAAAAAATAAAATAAGTAAATAGCTATTTTTCTTATTCATACCGAATGAATTTTTTTAAGCTACATTTACACCGATGAACACGCATGAGCAATTGCTCATTGTTAAGTACAATACAATGAGCCAAAATAAGCAAAATTAAGACACCCATATTATTTCAAGACCTTTAAAAAAAATAAAATATGTGAATAGCTATTTTTCGTATTCTTGTCGAATGATTTTTTTACGCTACATTTACACTGATGAACACGCAGGAGCTATTGCTCAGTGTTAAGTACAATACAATGAGCTGAAATAAGCAAAATTTAGACACCCATGTCATTTCAAGACCTTTAACAAAAATAAAATTAGTAAATAGCTATTTTTCGTATTCTTGTCGAATGAATTTTTTTAAGCTACATTTACACCGATGAACACGCAGGAGCAATTGCTCAATGTTAAGTACAATAGAATGTGTCAAAATAAGCAAAATTAAGACACCCATGTCATTTCAAGACCTTTAAAAAAAATAAAATATGTAAATAGCTATTTTTCTTATTCATGCCGAATGAATTTTTTTAAGCTACATTTACACCGATGAACACGCAGGAGCAATTGCTCAATGTTAAGTACAATAGAATGTGTCTAAATAAGCAAAATTAAGACACCCATATTATTTCAAGACCTTTAAAAAAAATAAAAAAAGTAAATAGCTATTTTTCGAATTCTTGTCAAATGAATTTTTTTCAGCTACATTTACGCAGATGAACACGCAGGAGCAATTGCTCAATGTTAGGTACAATGCAGTGAGCCAAAATATGCAAAATTAAGACACCCATATCATTCAAGACCTTTAAAAAAAAAAAATAAGTAAATAGCTATTTTTCGTATTCTTGCCGAATGAATTTTTTTAAGCTACATTTACACAGATGAACACGCAGGAGCTATTGCTCAGTGTTAAGTACAATACAATGAGCGAAAATAAGCAAAATTTAGACACCCATGTCATTTCAAGACCTTTAACAAAAATAAAATTAGTAAATAGCTATTTTTCGTATTCTTGTCGAATGAATTTTTTTAAGCTACATTTACACCGATGAACACGCAGGAGCAATTGCTCAATATTAAGTACAAGAGAATGTGTCAAAATAAGCAAAATTATGACTCCCATATCATTCATGACCTTTAAAAAAAATAAAATAAGTAAATAGCTATTTTTCGTATTCTTGTCGAATGAATTTTTTTCAGCGTCATTTACACAGATCAACACACAGGAGCTATTTTCAAATGTTATGTGCAAAACAATCAGCCAAAATAAGCAAAATTTAGACACCCATATTATTTCAAGACCTTTAAAAAAAATAAAATAAGTAAATAGCTATTTTTCTTATTCATGCCGAATGAATTTTTTTAAGCTACATTTACACCGATGAACACGCAGGAGCAATTGCTCAATGTTAACTACAATACAATGAGCCAAAATAAGCAAAATTAAGACACCCATATTATTTCAAGACCTTTAAAAAAAATAAAATATATAAATTGCTATTTTTCGTATTCTTGTCGAATGAATTTTTTTAAGCTACGTTTACACCGATGAACACGCAAGAGCGATTGCTCAATGTTAAGTACAATACAATGAGCCAAAACAAGCAAAATTAAGACACCCATATTATTTCAAGACCTTTAAAAAAAATAAAAAAAGTAAATAGCTATTTTTCGAATTCTTGTCAAATGAATTTTTTTCAGCTACATTTACGCAGATGAACACGCAGGAGCAATTGCTCAATGTTAAGTACAATACAATGAGCCAAATTATGCAAAATTAAGACACCCATATCATTCAAGACCTTCAAATAAAAAAATAAGTAAATAGCTATATTTCGTATTCTTGTCGAATGAATTATTTTCAGCTACATTTGCACCGATGAACACGCAGCAGCTATTGCTAAATGTTGAGTACAATACATTGAGCCAAAATAAGTAAAATTTAGACACCCATATCATTCCAGACCTTTAAAAAAATAAAATAAGTAAATAGCTATTTTTCTTATTCATGCCGAATGAATTTTTTTAAGCTACATTTACACCGATGAACACGCAGGAGCAATTGCTCAATGTAAAGTACAATACAATGAGCCAAAATAAGCAAAATTAAGACACCCATATTATTTCAAGACCTTTAAAAAAAATAAAATATGTGAATAGCTATTTTTCGTATTCTTGTCGAATGATTTTTTTACGCTACATTTACACCGATGAACACGCAAGAGCGATTGCTCAATGTTAAGTACAATACAGTGGGCCAAAATAAGCAAAATGAAGACACCCATATTATTTCAAGACCTTTAAAAAAAATTAAAAAAAGTAAATAGCTATTTTTCGAATTCTTGTCAAATGAATTTTTTTCAGCTACATTTACGCAGATGAACACGCAGGAGCAATTGCTTAATGCTAAGTACAATGCAATGAGCCAAAATAAGTAAAATTTAGACACCTATGTCATTTCAAGACCTTTAAAAAAAATAAAATAAGTAAATAGCTATTTTTCTTATTCATACCGAATGAATTTTTTTAAGCTACATTTACACCGATGAACACGCATGAGCAATTGCTCATTGTTAAGTACAATACAATGAGCCAAAATAAGCAAAATTAAGACACCCATATTATTTCAAGACCTTTAAAAAAAATAAAATATGTGAATAGCTATTTTTCGTATTCTTGTCGAATGATTTTTTTACGCTACATTTACACTGATGAACACGCAGGAGCTATTGCTCAGTGTTAAGTACAATACAATGAGCTGAAATAAGCAAAATTTAGACACCCATGTCATTTCAAGACCTTTAACAAAAATAAAATTAGTAAATAGCTATTTTTCGTATTCTTGTCGAATGAATTTTTTTAAGCTACATTTACACCGATGAACACGCAGGAGCAATTGCTCAATATTAAGTACAAGAGAATGTGTCAAAATAAGCAAAATTATGACTCCCATATCATTCATGACCTTTAAAAAAAATAAAATAAGTAAATAGCTATTTTTCGTATTCTTGTCGAATGAATTTTTTTCAGCGTCATTTACACAGATCAACACACAGGAGCTATTTTCAAATGTTATGTGCAAAACAATCAGCCAAAATAAGCAAAATTTAGACACCCATATTATTTCAAGACCTTTAAAAAAAATAAAATAAGTAAATAGCTATTTTTCTTATTCATGCCGAATGAATTTTTTTAAGCTACATTTACACCGATGAACACGCAGGAGCAATTGCTCAATGTTAACTACAATACAATGAGCCAAAATAAGCAAAATTAAGACACCCATATTATTTCAAGACCTTTAAAAAAAATAAAATATATAAATTGCTATTTTTCGTATTCTTGTCGAATGAATTTTTTTAAGCTACGTTTACACCGATGAACACGCAAGAGCGATTGCTCAATGTTAAGTACAATACAATGAGCCAAAACAAGCAAAATTAAGACACCCATATTATTTCAAGACCTTTAAAAAAAATAAAAAAAGTAAATAGCTATTTTTCGAATTCTTGTCAAATGAATTTTTTTCAGCTACATTTACGCAGATGAACACGCAGGAGCAATTGCTCAATGTTAAGTACAATACAATGAGCCAAATTATGCAAAATTAAGACACCCATATCATTCAAGACCTTCAAATAAAAAAATAAGTAAATAGCTATATTTCGTATTCTTGTCGAATGAATTATTTTCAGCTACATTTGCACCGATGAACACGCAGCAGCTATTGCTAAATGTTGAGTACAATACATTGAGCCAAAATAAGTAAAATTTAGACACCCATATCATTCCAGACCTTTAAAAAAATAAAATAAGTAAATAGCTATTTTTCTTATTCATGCCGAATGAATTTTTTTAAGCTACATTTACACCGATGAACACGCAGGAGCAATTGCTCAATGTAAAGTACAATACAATGAGCCAAAATAAGCAAAATTAAGACACCCATATTATTTCAAGACCTTTAAAAAAAATAAAATATGTGAATAGCTATTTTTCGTATTCTTGTCGAATGATTTTTTTACGCTACATTTACACCGATGAACACGCAAGAGCGATTGCTCAATGTTAAGTACAATACAGTGGGCCAAAATAAGCAAAATGAAGACACCCATATTATTTCAAGACCTTTAAAAAAAATTAAAAAAAGTAAATAGCTATTTTTCGAATTCTTGTCAAATGAATTTTTTTCAGCTACATTTACGCAGATGAACACGCAGGAGCAATTGCTTAATGCTAAGTACAATGCAATGAGCCAAAATAAGTAAAATTTAGACACCTATGTCATTTCAAGACCTTTAAAAAAAATAAAATAAGTAAATAGCTATTTTTCTTATTCATACCGAATGAATTTTTTTAAGCTACATTTACACCGATGAACACGCATGAGCAATTGCTCATTGTTAAGTACAATACAATGAGCCAAAATAAGCAAAATTAAGACACCCATATTATTTCAAGACCTTTAAAAAAAATAAAATATGTGAATAGCTATTTTTCGTATTCTTGTCGAATGATTTTTTTACGCTACATTTACACTGATGAACACGCAGGAGCTATTGCTCAGTGTTAAGTACAATACAATGAGCTGAAATAAGCAAAATTTAGACACCCATGTCATTTCAAGACCTTTAACAAAAATAAAATTAGTAAATAGCTATTTTTCGTATTCTTGTCGAATGAATTTTTTTAAGCTACATTTACACCGATGAACACGCAGGAGCAATTGCTCAATGTTAAGTACAATAGAATGTGTCAAAATAAGCAAAATTAAGACACCCATGTCATTTCAAGACCTTTAAAAAAAATAAAATATGTAAATAGCTATTTTTCTTATTCATGCCGAATGAATTTTTTTAAGCTACATTTACACCGATGAACACGCAGGAGCAATTGCTCAATGTTAAGTACAATAGAATGTGTCTAAATAAGCAAAATTAAGACACCCATATTATTTCAAGACCTTTAAAAAAAATAAAATAAGTAAATAGCTATTTTTCGTATTCTTGTCGAATGAATTTTTTTCAGCGTCATTTTCTCAGATCAACACGCAGGAGCTATTTTCAAATGTTATGTGCAATACAATCAACCAAAATAAGCAAAATTTAGACACCCATATTATTTCAAGACCTTTTAAAAAAAAAAAGTAAGTAAATAGCTATATTTCGTATTCTTGTCGAATGAATTATTTTCAGCTACATTTGCACCGATGAACACGCAGCAGCTATTGCTAAATGTTGAGTACAATACATTGAGCTAAATAAAGTAAAATTTAGACACCCAAATCATTCCAGACCTTTAAAAAAAATAAAATATGTAAATAGCTATTTTTCGTATTCTTGTCGAATGATTTTTTTACGCTACATTTACACAGATGAACACGCAGGAGCTATTGCTCAGTGTTAAGTACAATACAATGAGCGAAAATAAGCAAAATTTAGACACCCATGTCATTTCAAGACCTTTAACAAAAATAAAATTAGTAAATAGCTATTTTTCGTATTCTTGTCGAATGAATTTTTTTAAGCTACATTTACACCGATGAACACGCAGGAGCAATTGCTCAATATTAAGTACAAGAGAATGTGTCAAAATAAGCAAAATTATGACTCCCATATCATTCATGACCTTTAAAAAAAATAAAATAAGTAAATAGCTATTTTTCGTATTCTTGTCGAATGAATTTTTTTCAGCGTCATTTACACAGATCAACACACAGGAGCTATTTTCAAATGTTATGTGCAAAACAATCAGCCAAAATAAGCAAAATTTAGACACCCATATTATTTCAAGACCTTTAAAAAAAATAAAATAAGTAAATAGCTATTTTTCTTATTCATGCCGAATGAATTTTTTTAAGCTACATTTACACCGATGAACACGCAGGAGCAATTGCTCAATGTTAACTACAATACAATGAGCCAAAATAAGCAAAATTAAGACACCCATATTATTTCAAGACCTTTAAAAAAAATAAAATATATAAATTGCTATTTTTCGTATTCTTGTCGAATGAATTTTTTTAAGCTACGTTTACACCGATGAACACGCAAGAGCGATTGCTCAATGTTAAGTACAATACAATGAGCCAAAACAAGCAAAATTAAGACACCCATATTATTTCAAGACCTTTAAAAAAAATAAAAAAAGTAAATAGCTATTTTTCGAATTCTTGTCAAATGAATTTTTTTCAGCTACATTTACGCAGATGAACACGCAGGAGCAATTGCTCAATGTTAAGTACAATACAATGAGCCAAATTATGCAAAATTAAGACACCCATATCATTCAAGACCTTCAAATAAAAAAATAAGTAAATAGCTATATTTCGTATTCTTGTCGAATGAATTATTTTCAGCTACATTTGCACCGATGAACACGCAGCAGCTATTGCTAAATGTTGAGTACAATACATTGAGCCAAAATAAGTAAAATTTAGACACCCATATCATTCCAGACCTTTAAAAAAATAAAATAAGTAAATAGCTATTTTTCTTATTCATGCCGAATGAATTTTTTTAAGCTACATTTACACCGATGAACACGCAGGAGCAATTGCTCAATGTAAAGTACAATACAATGAGCCAAAATAAGCAAAATTAAGACACCCATATTATTTCAAGACCTTTAAAAAAAATAAAATATGTGAATAGCTATTTTTCGTATTCTTGTCGAAT
This sequence comes from Psococerastis gibbosa, assembly GCA_963971405.1. NCBI lineage: Eukaryota > Metazoa > Arthropoda > Insecta > Psocodea > Psocidae > Psococerastis > Psococerastis gibbosa. The sequence continues at coordinate 26,775,559 of OZ020490.1, read as the reverse complement.
GATTTTTTTACGCTACATTTACACCGATGAACACGCAAGAGCGATTGCTCAATGTTAAGTACAATACAGTGGGCCAAAATAAGCAAAATGAAGACACCCATATTATTTCAAGACCTTTAAAAAAAATTAAAAAAAGTAAATAGCTATTTTTCGAATTCTTGTCAAATGAATTTTTTTCAGCTACATTTACGCAGATGAACACGCAGGAGCAATTGCTTAATGCTAAGTACAATGCAATGAGCCAAAATAAGTAAAATTTAGACACCTATGTCATTTCAAGACCTTTAAAAAAAATAAAATAAGTAAATAGCTATTTTTCTTATTCATACCGAATGAATTTTTTTAAGCTACATTTACACCGATGAACACGCATGAGCAATTGCTCATTGTTAAGTACAATACAATGAGCCAAAATAAGCAAAATTAAGACACCCATATTATTTCAAGACCTTTAAAAAAAATAAAATATGTGAATAGCTATTTTTCGTATTCTTGTCGAATGATTTTTTTACGCTACATTTACACTGATGAACACGCAGGAGCTATTGCTCAGTGTTAAGTACAATACAATGAGCTGAAATAAGCAAAATTTAGACACCCATGTCATTTCAAGACCTTTAACAAAAATAAAATTAGTAAATAGCTATTTTTCGTATTCTTGTCGAATGAATTTTTTTAAGCTACATTTACACCGATGAACACGCAGGAGCAATTGCTCAATGTTAAGTACAATAGAATGTGTCAAAATAAGCAAAATTAAGACACCCATGTCATTTCAAGACCTTTAAAAAAAATAAAATATGTAAATAGCTATTTTTCTTATTCATGCCGAATGAATTTTTTTAAGCTACATTTACACCGATGAACACGCAGGAGCAATTGCTCAATGTTAAGTACAATAGAATGTGTCTAAATAAGCAAAATTAAGACACCCATATTATTTCAAGACCTTTAAAAAAAATAAAATAAGTAAATAGCTATTTTTCGTATTCTTGTCGAATGAATTTTTTTCAGCGTCATTTTCTCAGATCAACACGCAGGAGCTATTTTCAAATGTTATGTGCAATACAATCAACCAAAATAAGCAAAATTTAGACACCCATATTATTTCAAGACCTTTTAAAAAAAAAAAGTAAGTAAATAGCTATATTTCGTATTCTTGTCGAATGAATTATTTTCAGCTACATTTGCACCGATGAACACGCAGCAGCTATTGCTAAATGTTGAGTACAATACATTGAGCTAAATAAAGTAAAATTTAGACACCCAAATCATTCCAGACCTTTAAAAAAAATAAAATATGTAAATAGCTATTTTTCGTATTCTTGTCGAATGATTTTTTTACGCTACATTTACACCGATGAACACGCAAGAGCGATTGCTCAATGTTAAGTACAATACAGTGAGCCAAAATAAGCAAAATTAAGACACCCATATTATTTCAAGACCTTTAAAAAAAATAAAAAAAGTAAATAGCTATTTTTCGAATTCTTGTCAAATGAATTTTTTTCAGCTACATTTACGCAGATGAACACGCAAGAGCGATTGCTCAATGTTAAGTACAATACAATGAGCCAAATTATGCAAAATTAAGACACCCATATCATTCAAGACCTTTAAAAAAAAAAATAAGTAAATAGCTATTTTTCGTATTCTTGTCGAATGAATTTTTTTCAGCGTCATTTACACAGATCAACACGCAGGAGCCATTTTCAAATGTTATGTGCAAAACAATCAGCCAAAATAAGCAAAATTTAGACACCCATATTATTTCAAGACCTTTTAAAAAAAAAAAATATGTAAATAGCTATATTTCGTATTCTTGTCGAATGAATTATTTTCAGCTACATTTGCATCGATGAACACGCAGCAGCTATTGCTAAATGTTGAGTACAATACAATGAGCTAAAATAAGTAAAATTTAGACACCCAAATCATTCCAGACCTTTAAAAAAAATAAAATAAGTGAATAGCTATTTTTCTTATTCATGCCGAATGAATTTTTTTAAGCTACATTTACACCGATGAACACGCAGGAGCAATTGTTCGTTGTTAACTACAATACAATGAGCCAAAATAAGCAAAATTAAGACACCCATATTATTTCAAGACCTTTAAAAAAAATAAAATATGTAAATTGCTATTTTTCGTATTCTTGTCGAATGAATTTTTTTAAGCTACATTTACACCGATGAACACGCATGAGCGATTGCTCAATGTTAAGTACAATACAATGAGCCAAAAGAAGCAAAATTAAGACACCCATATTATTTCAAGACCTTTAAAAAAAATAAAAAAAGTAAATAGCTATTTTTCGAATTCTTGTCAAATGAATTTTTTTCAGCTACATTTACGCAGATGAACACGCAGGAGCAATTGTTCAATGTTAAGTACAATACAATGAGCCAAATAATGCAAAATTAAGACACCCATATCATTCAAGACCTTCAAAAAAAAAAAATAAGTAAATAGCTATTTTTCGTATTCTTGCCGAATGAATTTTTTTCAGCTACATTTACACAGATTAACACGCAGGAGCTATTTTTAAATGTTATGTGCAATACATTCAGCCAAAATAAGCAAAATTTAGACACCCATATTATTTCAAGACCTTTAAAAAAAAAAAATAAGTAAATAGCTATATTTCGTATTCTTGTCGAATGAATTATTTTCAGCTACATTTGCACCGATGAACACGCAGCAGCTATTGCTAAATGTTGAGTACAATACATTGAGCCAAAATAAGTAAAATTTAGACACCCATATCATTCCAGACCTTTAAAAAAAATAAAATAAGTAAATAGCTATTTTTCTTATTCATGCCGAATGAATTTTTTTAAGCTACATTTACACCGATGAACACGCAGGAGCAATTGCTCAATGTAAAGTACAATACAATGAGCCAAAATAAGCAAAATTAAGACACCCATATTATTTCAAGACCTTTAAAAAAAATAAAATATGTAAATAGCTATTTTTCGTATTCTTGTCGAATGATTTTTTTACGCTACATTTACACCGATGAACACGCAAGAGCGATTGCTCAATGTTAAGTACAATACAGTGAGCCAAAATAAGCAAAATTAAGACACCCATATTATTTCAAGACCTTTAAAAAAAATAAAAAAAGTAAATAGCTATTTTTCGAATTCTTGTCAAATGAATTTTTTTCAGCTACATTTACGCAGATGAACACGCAAGAGCGATTGCTCAATGTTAAGTACAATACAATGAGCCAAATTATGCAAAATTAAGACACCCATATCATTCAAGACCTTTAAAAAAAAAAATAAGTAAATAGCTATTTTTCGAATTCTTGTCAAATGAATTTTTTTCAGCTACATTTACGCAGATGAACACGCAGGAGCAATTGCTCAATCTTAAGTACAATACAATGAGCCAAAATAAGCAAAATTAAGACACCCATATTATTTCAAGACCTTTAAAAAAAATAAAAAAAGTAAATAGCTATTTTTCGAATTCTTGTCAAATGAATTTTTTTCAGCTACATTTACGCAGATGAACACGCAGGAGCAATTGCTCAATGTTAGGTACAATGCAGTGAGCCAAAATATGCGAAATTAAGACGCCCATATCATTCAAGACCTTTAAAAAAAAAAAATAAGTAAATAGCTATTTTTCGTATTCTTGCCGAATGAATTTTTTTAAGCTACATTTACACCGATGAACACGCAGGAGCTATTGCTCAGTGTTAAGTACAATACAATGAGCGAAAATAAGCAACATTTAGACACCCATGTCATTTCAAGACCTTTAACAAAAATAAAATTAGTAAATAGCTATTTTTCGTATTCTTGTCGAATGAATTTTTTTAAGCTACATTTACACCGATGAACACGCAGGAGCAATTGCTCAATGTTAAGTACAAGAGAATGTGTCAAAATAAGCAAAATTATGACACCCATATCATTCATGACCTTTAAAAAAAATAAAATAAGTAAATAGCTATTTTTCGTATTCTTGTCGAATGAATTTTTTTCAGCGTCATTTACACAGATCAACACGCAGGAGCCATTTTCAAATGTTATGTGCAAAACAATCAGCCAAAATAAGCAAAATTTAGACACCCATATTATTTCAAGACCTTTTAAAAAAAAAAAATATGTAAATAGCTATATTTCGTATTCTTGTCGAATGAATTATTTTCAGCTACATTTGCACCGATGAACACGCAGCAGCTATTGCTAAATGTTGAGTACAATACAATGAGCTAAAATAAGTAAAATTTAGACACCCAAATCATTCCAGACCTTTAAAAAAAATAAAATAAGTGAATAGCTATTTTTCTTATTCATGCCGAATGAATTTTTTTAAGCTACATTTACACCGATGAACACGCAGGAGCAATTGTTCATTGTTAACTACAATACAATGAGCCAAAATAAGCAAAATTAAGACACCCATATTATTTCAAGACCTTTAAAAAAAATAAAATATGTAAATTGCTATTTTTCGTATTCTTGTCGAATGAATTTTTTTAAGCTACATTTACACCGATGAACACGCATGAGCGATTGCTCAATGTTAAGTACAATACAATGAGCCAAAAGAAGCAAAATTAAGACACCCATATTATTTCAAGACCTTTAAAAAAAATAAAAAAAGTAAATAGCTATTTTTCGAATTCTTGTCAAATGAATTTTTTTCAGCTACATTTACGCAGATGAACACGCAGGAGCAATTGTTCAATGTTAAGTACAATACAATGAGCCAAATAATGCAAAATTAAGACACCCATATCATTCAAGACCTTCAAAAAAAAAAATAAGTAAATAGCTATTTTTCGTATTCTTGCCGAATGAATTTTTTTCAGCTACATTTACACAGATTAACACGCAGGAGCTATTTTTAAATGTTATGTGCAATACAATCAGCCAAAATAAGCAAAATTTAGACACCCATATTATTTCAAGACCTTTAAAAAAAAAAAATAAGTAAATAGCTATATTTCGTATTCTTGTCGAATGAATTATTTTCAGCTACATTTGCACCGATGAACACGCAGCAGCTATTGCTAAATGTTGAGTACAATACATTGAGCCAAAATAAGTGAAATTTAGACACCCATATCATTCCAGACCTTTAAAAAAAATAAAATAAGTAAATAGCTATTTTTCTTATTCATGCCGAATGAATTTTTTTAAGCTACATTTACACCGATGAACACGCAGGAGCAATTGCTCAATGTAAAGTACAATACAATGAGCCAAAATAAGCAAAATTAAGACACCCATATTATTTCAAGACCTTTAAAAAAAATAAAATATGTGAATAGCTATTTTTCGTATTCTTGTCGAATGATTTTTTTACGCTACATTTACACCGATGAACACGCAAGAGCGATTGCTCAATGTTAAGTACAATACAATGAGCCAAAATAAGCAAAATTAAGACACCCATATTATTTCAAGACCTTTAAAAAAAATTAAAAAAAGTAAATATTTATTTTTCGAATTCTTGTCAAATGAATTTTTTTCAGCTACATTTACGCAGATGAACACGCAGGAGCAATTGCTCAATGTTAAGTACAATGCAATGAGCCAAAATAAGTAAAATTAAGACACCTATGTCATTTCAAGACCTTTAAAAAAAATAAAATAAGTAAATAGCTATTTTTCTTATTCATGCCGAATGAATTTTTTTAAGCTACATTTACACCGATGAACACGCAGGAGCAATTGCTCATTGTTAAGTACAATACAATGAGCCTGTGGGGACCACTTAGTCCCACATGTGTAATAACCAGTCTGCTTCCAGCTTCACCTTTTTCCCGGTAGATGGCGCTGTTCACATTCAGATAATTCAATATTCCTCAATCTTCCTTTTACGTATTTATTTCTCTTATTCAATAATATCTTTAATCTACCCTCTGTGTCTCATCAGCTCCTTTAGCTGTGGACACAGAGTTTGTTTTTCTATATGGAAGCAGGCTGGATCAAATTCAATATTAATTGTAAGCATGTATCGTTCTCGTCTCACAGCTCATATTGTAACCACTGTGTGTTAAATTACTCTAACTTGAGTCGAAGCACTGCAATACAAACCAATTCAAGTCTACACTGCCTATTCAATTGCATCGTCCTTCGACAAGCTACATTGGTGACCCTCGACAACGGAACAAGCAGCCTTCCAGATTCCAGTTCCAGCTCCAGTTCCAGCTCCAGTTCCAGCCAGTTCCAGCCAGTTCCAGTTCCAGCCAATTCCAGTTCCAGCCAATTCCAGCCAGTTCCAGTTCCAGCCAGCTCCAGTTCCAGCCGGCTCCAGTTCCTGCCAGCTCCAGTTCCAGCCAGCTCCAGTTCCAGCCAGCTCCAGTTCCAGCCAGTTCCAGTTCCAGCCAGTTCCAGTTCCAGCCAGTTCCAGCTTCCAGCTTCCAGCCAGTTCCAGTTCCAGCCAGTTCCAGTTCCAGCTTCCAGCCAGTTCCAGCCCGTTCCAGTTCCAGTTCCAGTTCCAGCTTCCAGCCAGTTCCAGCCCGTTCCAGTTCCAGTTCCAGCCTCCAGAACGTCTCATCCGGCCATAGGCGGTGGAAACCACCCCGGAGCAGCTACATTCACCGCAGCAGCACAGCCACAACCTGCAAGATGCCGCAGACCACAGCCACAACCCCTACAGCTACGACCGCTACAGCTACAACCGCTACAGCTACGACCGCTACAGCTACAGCCGCTACAGCTACAACTGCTACAGCCACAACACCGACACCCACGGCTACAACCAAGATGACAGGCCCTGCTAGTACGATGGCAGTCTCGGTCAAGCTTCCACCCTTCTGGATACAGTCGGCCAACCTGTCACCGGCACTGTGGTTCACTCAAGCGGAGGCTCAGTTCGCACTTGCTGGGGTCACAATGGAAACGACGAAATATTACCACGTCCTTTCAGCGCTCGACCAAAGTACCCTCAGCGAGATCTCAGATTTGTTAGCTGCCCCAGTACCAGTAAACCCATACACTGAGCTAAAAACGCAGTTAATCCAACGAATGAGTCTTCCAGCAAGCAGTCGCATTCAGCTACTAATGTCGGAAGACATAGGGGACAAAACTCCCAGCTCTTTTCTCCGGAGACTGCGGGCCCTCGCAGAGAAAGCCATATCAGACTCGGTTTTACGCACCATTTGGACGTCTCGCCTCCCGCACGCTATACAATTGGCAATCATCGGTCATGATCACCTGTCACTAGGTGACGTCGCGAACCTCGCCGACAAGATGGCCACCATCAATTCAGCAACACGTGACCGGATTCTTGAGTGCACAATGGCCCCTGTAGACCTATTGAAGACGTTAACAGAGAACGTCGCGGCTCTACAGGCACAGTTCGCCGACAGATACGGACAACGTGCCACACAGCCACGGTTCCAGCGCCAGTTCCGTTCACCAGCGCCTAAACAAGACCCAACTTGGTGTTTTTACCACCAAACCTATGGGAGGAAGGCCAGAAAGTGCCAGCAGCCATGCAGATTTCCGAAAAACGACGATCGCAGCCAGTAAAGGCAGGGCCTGCCTGCGCCACTACACACCTGCTTAAAACCTCACATCGCCTTCTTATCACGGACCCTTGCACCAAGATACGTTATCTCATTGACACAGGGTCCGACATCTGCGTTTTTCCACGTGCCCGTCTCAACCTACCGCTCCGTCGTACTCAACTCGAGCTGACTGCCGCCAATGGCACAATCATCAATACGTACGGAACAACAGCTCAACAACTGGACCTGGGATTACGACGCAGTTTCCGTTGGAATTTCATCATTGCCGATGTCACGCAACCCATCATCGGTGCAGACTTTCTCGCAGCCTCTAATTTGCTGGTGGATCTCCAGAACTCAAAGCTGATCGACGGGACAACGCATCGCAAGGCGAACCTGTGTCAAAGCCCCTCCAAGCAACCTAGCGTTTCTACCTTAACAATACCGCACAGTACCCCGGCCAGTCTAAAAGTAATAATTGAGGAGTTTAGCGACCTCACGCGGCCGAGACAACCCACAGACCAGGTCAAACACTCCACGGTCCACTACATTAGAACGACAGACGGACCTCCCGTCTCCGCTCGCCCACGCCGGTTGGCCCCGGACAAGTTTATTATCGCCAAAAAGGAGTTCAACGACATGATCCAGACCGGCGTATGTCGTCCGTCCGACAGCCCATGGGCCTCACCATTACACCTAGTACCTAAAAGCGACCATTCATGGCGCCCATGCGGGGACTACAGACGGCTCAATGCTCGAACAATTCCTGACGCGTACCCAGTCCGCCACATCGCAGATTTCAGTGCAGAATTGCGAGGAAAAACCGTATTCAGCAAAATAGACCTGGTCAAAGCATTCACCCAGATACCAGTTTCCAATGGTGACATTCCAAAGACAGCAATAAATACTCCGTTCGGCCTTTTCGAATTCCCATTCATGACATTCGGTCTTCGCAATGCTGCTCAAACCTTCCAACGCTTCATGGATAACATCCTACGCGACCTCCCGTGGGCATATTCATACATCGACGACGTACTGGTTGCATCGAGTGATAAGCAGGAGCACGAATCACACCTACGTCAACTCTTCCAACGATTCCGAGAATATGGCCTAGTCATTAATCCTAGCAAGTGTACCCTCGGCGTTGGGTCAATCAGCTTTCTTGGTTACCTCGTGTCAGCAGAAGGCACACAAGCCCTACCAGACAGGGTAAAGGCACTCACTGAATACCCTCTTCCAAAGACATTCAAAGATCTACGCCGTTTCCTTGGCATGATTAACTACTACCGCCGGTTCCTACCAAATGCAGCCAACGAACAAGCACCACTCAACACGTTGTTATCTGGAGACAAGGTAAAAGGGAACGCTACGATACCATGGACAACAAAGCTTACCGAAGCTTTCAGCTCATGCAAACACAGTCTGGCACGCATCACCCTACTCGCGCATCCAGATCATACGGCTCCGATTGCACTAGTCACAGATGCATCAGACACCAGTATCGGAGCTACAGTCCAACAACGGATCAACGATCATTGGCAGCCATTAGCATTCTTCTCGCAGAAACTTAAAGAAAACCAACGAACATGGTCCGCCTACGATCGCGAATTGCTTGCGGTACACGACGCCATTCGTCATTTCCGTTACCTGCTAGAAGCGCGCGCTTTTGTCGTGTATACCGATCACAAACCGTTGACGCACGCTTTTCAGAATCCAAAAACAAGTTGCTCACCTCGCCAAATGCGGCAAATGGAATTCGTCTCTCAATTCACCACGGACATCCAATACATCGCTGGGCAGGACAACATGGCCGCTGATGCATTCTCAAGAATCGAAGCAATCTCTACTCCCGTGTCTCCTGAGCAACTTTCTTCTGCTCAGAAAGACGACAGAGAACTCAAAGAGCTTCGGTCCAGTAGAAAGACGTCCCTCATCCTCGTTGATGTTCCCATTCCGGGCTCTGATTCAGTCCTTACGTGCGATTCTAGTCAAGACATACAACGCCCATTTGTGCCCAAACCATTACGTCGACAACTTTTCGAGCACCTACACAGCCTACATCACCCAGGAATAGCAGCGTCTGCTAACCTGGTTGCCCAACGCTACATATGGCCTTCTATCCGTAAGGATTGCCGCGCTTGGGCTCGTCTGTGTGTCAACTGTCAATTGTCCAAGATACATCGACACACCCTCACTGCGATTGGAACCTTTACTCAGCCTGACCGACGGTTTCAGCACATACACCTCGACATTGTAGGCCCATTACCACCGTCGGAAGGCTACACGTATTTGTTAACACTCGTTGACCGTTTCACGCGATGGCCGGAAGCCGCTCCTATGGTGAACATCACCGCCGAAAACGTCGCCAGAACCCTCATTTCCTGCTGGATCAGCCGGTTTGGGTGCCCGGAGACAATTACTACAGATCGCGGCCGACAGTTTGAGAGCCATTTGTTTGCTGACCTGGCCCGATTATGCGGATTTCACCATGCACGGACTACCAGTTACCACCCTGCATCCAACGGCATGGTAGAGCGTATGCACCGCTCACTCAAAGCCTCCATTATGTGTCATGCCAATGACAAATGGACGGAAGCCCTTCCGCTAGTTTTACTGGGCATGCGCGCCACTCTTAAGAAAGATCTTCAAGCTTCTCCAGCAGATCTGGTCTATGGTGAACCATTAAAACTACCAGGACAGATGCTGACAACTCCTCCTTCAAATCAGAGTCCGGCGGACACTCTCATCTCACTTCGAAGGAAATTCGACTCACTACGCCCCACTCGCGTCAAGAGACACGGGGCTCATCAAACATTCATCCCACAAGACCTTGCCAAGGCCACGCACGTTTTCGTGAGACAAGACCACGTCCGTGCTTCCCTCGAACGTCCTTATGCGGGACCATTCCCTGTGTTAAGTCGCACCGACAAAACAGTTACGATTTCAAGCCGCGGTCGTGCGGTTACTGTGTCAATGGACAGGGTCAAGCCGGCCTACATTAATGCCAGTACAGACGAACCGTCTCACCAGTCTACGATCAACCCCCCGCATCAGCATCCTGCTCAAGATAAACCTCAGGAGAAGATCTCCTCACCACTTCCTGCCACTGACGTCGTGCCGACACCACCGACTCGCACCACTCGCTCAGGTCGTCACGTCCACGTTCCACGACATTTCTCCGACTTCCAGTCTTAGGAGGGGGGTAATGTGGGGACCACTTAGTCCCACATGTGTAATAACCAGTCTGCTTCCAGCTTCACCTTTTTCCCGGTAGATGGCGCTGTTCACATTCAGATAATTCAATATTCCTCAATCTTCCTTTTACGTATTTATTTCTCTTATTCAATAATATCTTTAATCTACCCTCTGTGTCTCATCAGCTCCTTTAGCTGTGGACACAGAGTTGGTTTTTCTATATGGAAGCAGGCTGGATCAAATTCAATATTAATTGTAAGCATGTATCGTTCTCGTCTCACAGCTCATATTGTAACCACTGTGTGTTAAATTACTCTAGCTTGAGTCGAAGCACTGCAATACAAACCAATTCAAGTCTACACTGCCTATTCAATTGCATCGTCCTTCGACAAGCTACAAGCCAAAATAAGCAAAATTAAGACACCCATATTATTTCAAGACCTTTAAAAAAAATAAAATATGTGAATAGCTATTTTTCGTATTCTTGTCGAATGATTTTTTTACGCTACATTTACACTGATGAACACGCAGGAGCTATTGCTCAGTGTTAAGTACAATACAATGAGCTGAAATAAGCAAAATTTAGACACCCATGTCATTTCAAGACCTTTAACAATAATAAAATTAGTAAATAGCTATTTTTCGTATTCTTGTCGAATGAATTTTTTTAAGCTACATTTACACCGATGAACACGCAGGAGCAATTGCTCAATGTTAAGTACAATAGAATGTGTCAAAATAAGCAAAATTAAGACACCCATGTCATTTCAAGACCTTTAAAAAAAATAAAATATGTAAATAGCTATTTTTCTTATTCATGCCGAATGAATTTTTTTAAGCTACATTTACACCGATGAACACGCAGGAGCAATTGCTCAATGTTAAGTACAATAGAATGTGTCTAAATAAGCAAAATTATGACACCCATATCATTCATGACCTTTAAAAAAAATAAAATAAGTAAATAGCTATTTTTCGTATTCTTGTCGAATGAATTTTTTTCAGCGTGATTTACACAGATCAACACGCAGGAGCTATTTTCAAATGTTATGTGCACTACATTCAGCCAAAATAAGCAAAATTTAGACACCCATATTATTTCAAGACCTTTTAAAAAAAAAAAATAAGTAAATAGCTATATTTCGTATTCTTGTCGAATGAATTATTTTCAGCTACATTTGCACTGATGAACACGCAGCAGCTATTGCTAAATGTTGAGTACAATACATTGAGCTAAAATAAGTAAAATTTAGACACCCAAATCATTCCAGACCTTTAAAAAAAATAAAATAAGTAAATAGCTATTTTTCTTATTCATGTCGAATGATTTTTTTACGCTACATTTACACCGATGAACACGCAGGAGCAATTGCTCAATAATAAGTACAATAAAATGAGCCAAAATAAGCAAAATTAAGACACCCATATTATTTCAAGACCTTTAAAAAAAATAAAAAAAGTAAATAGCTATTTTTCGAATTCTCGTCAAATGAATTTTTTCCAGCTACATTTACGCAGATGAACACGCAAGAGCAACTGCTCAATGTTAAGTACAATGCAATGAGCCAAAATAAGTAAAATTTAGACACCTATGTCATTTCAAGACCTTTAAAAAAAATAAAATAAGTAAATAGCTATTTTTCTTATTCATGCCGAATGAATTTTTTTAAGCTACATTTACACCGATGAACACGCAGGAGCAATTGCTCATTGTTAAGTACAATACAATGAGCCAAAATAAGCAAAATTAAGACACCCATATTATTTCAAGACCTTTAAAGAAAATAAAATATGTAAATAGCTATTTTTCGTATTCTTGTCGAATGAATTTTTTTAAGCTACATTTACACCGATGAACACGCAAGAGCGATTGCTCAATGTTAAGTACAATACAGTGAGCCAAAATAAGCAAAATTAAGACACCCATATTATTTCAAGACCTTTAAAAAAAATAAAAAAAGTAAATAGCTATTTTTCGAATTCTTGTCAAATGAATTTTTTTCAGCTACATTTACGCAGATGAACACGCAGGAGCAATTGCTCAATGTTAAGTACAATACAATGAGCCAAATTATGCAAAATTAAGACACCCATATCATTCAAGACCTTTAAAAAAAAAAAATAAGTAAATAGCTATTTTTCGTATTCTTGCCGAATGAATTTTTTTCAGCTACATTTACACAGATTAACACGCAGGGGCTATTTTCAAATGTTATGTGCAATACAATCAGCCAAAATAAGCAAAATTAAGACACCCATATTATTTCAAGACCTTTAAAAAAAATAAAAAAAGTAAATAGCTATTTTTCGAATTCTTGTCAAATGAATTTTTTTCAGCTACATTTACGCAGATGAACACGCAGGAGCAATTGCTCAATGTTAAGTACAATACAATGAGCCAAATTATGCAAAATTTAGACACCCATATTATTTCAAGACCTTTTAAAAAAAAAAATAAGTAAATAGCTATATTTCGTATTCTTGTCGAATGAATTATTTTCAGCTACATTTGCACCGATGAACACGCAGCAGCTATTGCTAAATGTTGAGTACAATACATTGAGCCAAAATGAGCAAAATTAAGACACCCATATTATTTCAAGACCTTTAAAAAAAATAAACAAAGTAAATAGCTATTTTTCGAATTCTTGTCAAATGAATTTTTTTCAGCTACATTTACGCAGATGAACACGCAGGAGCAATTGCTCAATGTTAAGTACAATGCAATGAGCCAAAATTAGTAAAATTTAGACACCTATGTCATTTCAAGACCTTTAAAAAAAATAAAATAAGTAAATAGCTATTTTTCTTATTCATGCCGAATGAATTTTTTTAAGCTACATTTACACCGATGAACACGCAGGAGCAATTGCTCATTGTTAAGTACAATACAATGAGCCAAAATAAGCAAAACTAAGACACCCATATTATTTCAAGACCTTTAAAAAAAATAAAATATATAAATAGCTATTTTTCGAATTCTTGTCAAATGAATTTTTTTCAGCTACATTTACGCAGATGAACACGCCGGAGCAATGGCTCAATGTTAAGTACAATACAATGAGCCAAAATATACAAAATTAAGACACCCATATCATTCAAGACCTTTAAAAAAAAAAAATAAGTAAATAGCTATTTTTCGTATTCTTGCCGAATGAATTTTTTTAAGCTACATTTACACCGATGAACACGCAGGAGCAATTGCTCAATGTTAAGTACAATAAAATGAGCCAAAATAAGCAAAATTAAGACACCCATATTATTTCAAGACCTTTAAAAAAAATAAAAAAAGTAAATAGCTATTTTTCGAATTCTCGTCAAATGAATTTTTTCCAGCTACATTTACGCAGATGAACACGCAAGAGCAACTGCTCAATGTTAAGTACAATGCAATGAGCCAAAATAAGTAAAATTTAGACACCTATGTCATTTCAAGACCTTTAAAAAAAATAAAATAAGTAAATAGCTATTTTTCTTATTCATGCCGAATGAATTTTTTTAAGCTACATTTACACCGATGAACACGCAGGAGCAATTGCTCATTGTTAAGTACAATACAATGAGCCAAAATAAGCAAAATTAAGACACCCATATTATTTCAAGACCTTTAAAGAAAATAAAATATGTAAATAGCTATTTTTCGTATTCTTGTCGAATGAATTTTTTTAAGCTACATTTACACCGATGAACACGCAAGAGCGATTGCTCAATGTTAAGTACAATACAGTGAGCCAAAATAAGCAAAATTAAGACACCCATATTATTTCAAGACCTTTAAAAAAAATAAAAAAAGTAAATAGCTATTTTTCGAATTCTTGTCAAATGAATTTTTTTCAGCTACATTTACGCAGATGAACACGCAGGAGCAATTGCTCAATGTTAAGTACAATACAATGAGCCAAATTATGCAAAATTAAGACACCCATATCATTCAAGACCTTTAAAAAAAAAAAATAAGTAAATAGCTATTTTTCGTATTCTTGCCGAATGAATTTTTTTCAGCTACATTTACACAGATTAACACGCAGGGGCTATTTTCAAATGTTATGTGCAATACAATCAGCCAAAATAAGCAAAATTAAGACACCCATATTATTTCAAGACCTTTAAAAAAAATAAAAAAAGTAAATAGCTATTTTTCGAATTCTTGTCAAATGAATTTTTTTCAGCTACATTTACGCAGATGAACACGCAGGAGCAATTGCTCAATGTTAAGTACAATACAATGAGCCAAATTATGCAAAATTTAGACACCCATATTATTTCAAGACCTTTTAAAAAAAAAAATAAGTAAATAGCTATATTTCGTATTCTTGTCGAATGAATTATTTTCAGCTACATTTGCACCGATGAACACGCAGCAGCTATTGCTAAATGTTGAGTACAATACATTGAGCCAAAATGAGCAAAATTAAGACACCCATATTATTTCAAGACCTTTAAAAAAAATAAACAAAGTAAATAGCTATTTTTCGAATTCTTGTCAAATGAATTTTTTTCAGCTACATTTACGCAGATGAACACGCAGGAGCAATTGCTCAATGTTAAGTACAATGCAATGAGCCAAAATTAGTAAAATTTAGACACCTATGTCATTTCAAGACCTTTAAAAAAAATAAAATAAGTAAATAGCTATTTTTCTTATTCATGCCGAATGAATTTTTTTAAGCTACATTTACACCGATGAACACGCAGGAGCAATTGCTCATTGTTAAGTACAATACAATGAGCCAAAATAAGCAAAACTAAGACACCCATATTATTTCAAGACCTTTAAAAAAAATAAAATATATAAATAGCTATTTTTCGAATTCTTGTCAAATGAATTTTTTTCAGCTACATTTACGCAGATGAACACGCCGGAGCAATGGCTCAATGTTAAGTACAATACAATGAGCCAAAATATACAAAATTAAGACACCCATATCATTCAAGACCTTTAAAAAAAAAAAATAAGTAAATAGCTATTTTTCGTATTCTTGCCGAATGAATTTTTTTAAGCTACATTTACACCGATGAACACGCAGGAGCAATTGCTCAATGTTAAGTACAATAAAATGAGCCAAAATAAGCAAAATTAAGACACCCATATTATTTCAAGACCTTTAAAAAAAATAAAAAAAGTAAATAGCTATTTTTCGAATTCTCGTCAAATGAATTTTTTCCAGCTACATTTACGCAGATGAACACGCAAGAGCAACTGCTCAATGTTAAGTACAATGCAATGAGCCAAAATAAGTAAAATTTAGACACCTATGTCATTTCAAGACCTTTAAAAAAAATAAAATAAGTAAATAGCTATTTTTCTTATTCATGCCGAATGAATTTTTTTAAGCTACATTTACACCGATGAACACGCAGGAGCAATTGCTCATTGTTAAGTACAATACAATGAGCCAAAATAAGCAAAATTAAGACACCCATATTATTTCAAGACCTTTAAAGAAAATAAAATATGTAAATAGCTATTTTTCGTATTCTTGTCGAATGAATTTTTTTAAGCTACATTTACACCGATGAACACGCAAGAGCGATTGCTCAATGTTAAGTACAATACAGTGAGCCAAAATAAGCAAAATTAAGACACCCATATTATTTCAAGACCTTTAAAAAAAATAAAAAAAGTAAATAGCTATTTTTCGAATTCTTGTCAAATGAATTTTTTTCAGCTACATTTACGCAGATGAACACGCAGGAGCAATTGCTCAATGTTAAGTACAATACAATGAGCCAAATTATGCAAAATTAAGACACCCATATCATTCAAGACCTTTAAAAAAAAAAAATAAGTAAATAGCTATTTTTCGTATTCTTGCCGAATGAATTTTTTTCAGCTACATTTACACAGATTAACACGCAGGGGCTATTTTCAAATGTTATGTGCAATACAATCAGCCAAAATAAGCAAAATTAAGACACCCATATTATTTCAAGACCTTTAAAAAAAATAAAAAAAGTAAATAGCTATTTTTCGAATTCTTGTCAAATGAATTTTTTTCAGCTACATTTACGCAGATGAACACGCAGGAGCAATTGCTCAATGTTAAGTACAATACAATGAGCCAAATTATGCAAAATTTAGACACCCATATTATTTCAAGACCTTTTAAAAAAAAAAATAAGTAAATAGCTATATTTCGTATTCTTGTCGAATGAATTATTTTCAGCTACATTTGCACCGATGAACACGCAGCAGCTATTGCTAAATGTTGAGTACAATACATTGAGCCAAAATGAGCAAAATTAAGACACCCATATTATTTCAAGACCTTTAAAAAAAATAAACAAAGTAAATAGCTATTTTTCGAATTCTTGTCAAATGAATTTTTTTCAGCTACATTTACGCAGATGAACACGCAGGAGCAATTGCTCAATGTTAAGTACAATGCAATGAGCCAAAATTAGTAAAATTTAGACACCTATGTCATTTCAAGACCTTTAAAAAAAATAAAATAAGTAAATAGCTATTTTTCTTATTCATGCCGAATGAATTTTTTTAAGCTACATTTACACCGATGAACACGCAGGAGCAATTGCTCATTGTTAAGTACAATACAATGAGCCAAAATAAGCAAAACTAAGACACCCATATTATTTCAAGACCTTTAAAAAAAATAAAATATATAAATAGCTATTTTTCGAATTCTTGTCAAATGAATTTTTTTCAGCTACATTTACGCAGATGAACACGCCGGAGCAATGGCTCAATGTTAAGTACAATACAATGAGCCAAAATATACAAAATTAAGACACCCATATCATTCAAGACCTTTAAAAAAAAAAAATAAGTAAATAGCTATTTTTCGTATTCTTGCCGAATGAATTTTTTTAAGCTACATTTACACCGATGAACACGCAGGAGCAATTGCTCAATGTTAAGTACAATACAATGAGCCAAAATAAGCAAAATTAAGACACCCATATTATTTCAAGACCTTTAAAAAAAATAAAATAAGTAAATAGCTATTTTTCTTATTCTTGTCGAATGAATTTTTTGTAGCTACATTTACACCGATGACCACGCTGGAGCAATTGACTAATGTTAGATACAGTACAGTGAGCCAAAATAAGCAATATTAAGACACCCATATCTTTTCAAGACCTTTAAAAAAAATAAAATAAGTAATTAGGTATTTTTCGTATTCTTGCCGTATGAATTTTTTTAAGCTACATTTACACCGGCGAACACGCAGGAGCAAGTGGCCAATGTTAAGTACAATACACTGAGCCTAAATAAGCAAAATTAAGACGCCTATATCTTTTTAAAACCTTTAAAAAAAATAAAATAAGTAAATAGCTATTTTTCTTATTCTTGTCGAATGAATTTTTTTTAGCTACATTTACACCGATGAACACGCAGGAACAAGTGGCCAATGTTAAGTACAATACAATGAGCCAAAATAAGCAAAATTAAGGCACCTATATCTTTATAAAACCTTTAAAAAAAATAAAATAAGTAAATAGCTATTTTTTTTATTCATGCCGAATGAATTTTTTTAAGCTACATTTACACCGATGAACACGCAGGAGCAATTGCTCATTGTTAAGTACAATACAATGAGCCAAAATAAGCAAAATTAAGACACCCATATTATTTCAAGACCTTTAAAAAAAATAAAATATGTAAATAGCTATTTTTCGTATTCATGTCGAATGAA
Organism: Psococerastis gibbosa; assembly: GCA_963971405.1. NCBI lineage: Eukaryota > Metazoa > Arthropoda > Insecta > Psocodea > Psocidae > Psococerastis > Psococerastis gibbosa. The sequence continues at coordinate 26,757,223 of OZ020490.1, read as the reverse complement.
TTTTTTTAAGCTACATTTACACCGATGAACACGCAAGAGCGATTGCTCAATGTTAAGTACAATACAATGAGCCAAAATAAGCAAAATTAAGACACCCATATTATTCAAGACCTTTAAAAAAAAAAAATAAGTAAATAGCTATTTTTCGTATTCTTGCCGAATGAATTTTTTTCAGCTACATTTACACAGATTAACACGCAGGGGCTATTTTCAAATGTTATGTGCAATACAATCAGCCAAAATAAGCAAAATTTAGACACCCATATTATTTCAAGACCTTTTAAAAAAAAAAATAAGTAAATAGCTATATTTCGTATTCTTGTCGAATGAATTATTTTCAGCTACATTTGCACCGATGAACACGCAGCAGCTATTGCTAAATGTTGAGTACAATACATTGAGCCAAAATGAGCAAAATTAAGACACCCATATTATTTCAAGACCTTTAAAAAAAATAAAATATGTGAATAGCTATTTTTCGTATTCTTGTCGAATGATTTTTTTACGCTACATTTACACCGATGAACACGCAAGAGCGATTGCTCAATGTTAAGTACAATACAATGAGCCAAAATAAGCAAATTAAGACACCCATATTATTTCAAGACCTTTAAGAAAAATAAACAATGTAAATAGCTATTTTTCGAATTCTTGTCAAATGAATTTTTTTCAGCTACATTTACGCAGATGAACACACAGGAGCAATTGCTCAATGTTAAGTACAATGCAATGAGCCAAAATTAGTAAAATTTAGACACCTTTGTCATTTCAAGACCTTTAAAAAAAATAAAATAAGTAAATAGCTATTTTTCTTATTCATGCCGAATGAATTTTTTTAAGCTACATTTACACCGATGAACACGCAGGAGCAATTGCTCATTGTTAAGTACAATACAATGAGCCAAAATAAGCAAAACTAAGACACCCATATTATTTCAAGACCTTTAAAAAAAATAAAATATGTAAATAGCTATTTTTCGTATTCTTGTCGAATGAATTTTTTTAAGCTACATTTACACCGATGAACACGCAAGAGCGATTGCTCAATGTTAAGTACAATACAGTGAGCCACAATAAGCAAAATTAAGGCACCCATATTATTTCAAGACCTTTAAAAAAAATAAAAAAAGTAAATAGCTATTTTTCGAATTCTTGTCAAATGAATTTTTTTCAGCTACATTTACGCAGATGAACACGCCGGAGCAATGGCTCAATGTTAAGTACAATACAATGAGCCAAAATATACAAAATTAAGACACCCATATCATTCAAGACCTTTAAAAAAAAAAAATAAGTAAATAGCTATTTTTCGTATTCTTGCCGAATGAATTTTTTTAAGCTACATTTACACCGATGAACACGCAGGAGCAATTGCTCAATGTTAAGTACAATACAATGAGCCAAAATAAGCAAAATTAAGACACCCATATTATTTCAAGACCTTTAAAAAAAATAAAATAAGTAAATAGCTATTTTTCTTATTCATGTCGAATGAATTTTTTGTAGCTACATTTACACCGATGACCACGCTGGAGCAATTGACTAATGTTAGATACAGTACAGTGAGCCAAAATAAGCAATATTAAGACACCCATATCTTTTCAAGACCTTTAAAAAAAATAAAATAAGTAATTAGGTATTTTTCGTATTCTTGCCGTATGAATTTTTTTAAGCTACATTTACACCGGCGAACACGCAGGAGCAAGTGGCCAATGTTAAGTACAATACACTGAGCCTAAATAAGCAAAATTAAGACGCCTATATCTTTTTAAAACCTTTAAAAAAAATAAAATAAGTAAATAGCTATTTTTCTTATTCTTGTCGAATGAATTTTTTTTAGCTACATTTACACCGATGAACACGCAGGAGCAAGTGGCCAATGTTAAGTACAATACAATGAGCCAAAATAAGCAAAATTAAGGCACCTATATCTTTATAAAACCTTTAAAAAAAATAAAATAAGTAAATAGCTATTTTTTTTATTCATGCCGAATGAATTTTTTTAAGCTACATTTACACCGATGAACACGCAGGAGCAATTGCTCATTGTTAAGTATAATACAATGAGCCAAAATAAGCAAAATTAAGACACCCATATTATTTCAAGACCTTTAAAAAAAATAAAATATGTAAATAGCTATTTTTCGTATTCATGTCGAATGAATTTTTTTAAGCTACATTTACACCGATGAACACGCAAGAGCGATTGCTCAATGTTAAGTACAATACAATGAGCCAAAATATGCAAAATTAAGACACCCATATCATTCAAGACCTTTTAAAAAAAAAAATAAGTAAATAGCTATTTTTCGTATTCTTGCCGAATGAATTTTTTTAAGCTACATTTACACTGATGAACACGCAGGAGCTATTGCTCAGTGTTATGTTCAATACAATGAGCTGAATTAAGCAAAATTTAGACACCCATGTCATTTCAAGACCTTTAACAAAAATAAAATTAGTAAATAGCTATTTTTCGTATTCTTGTCGAATGAATTTTTTTAAGCTACATTTACACCGATGAACACGCAGGAGCAATTGCTCAATGTTAAGTACAATAGAATGTGTCAAAATAAGCAAAATTAAGACACCCATGTCATTTCAAGATCTTTAAAAGAATAAAATATGTAAATAGCTATTTTTCTTGTTCATGCCGAATGAATTTTTTTAAGCTACATTTACACCGATGAACACGCAGGAGCAATTGCTCAATGTTAAGTACAATAGAATGTGTCTAAATAAGCAAAATTATGACACCCATATCATTCATGACCTTTAAAAAAAATAAAATAAGTAAATAGCTATTTTTCGTATTCTTGTCGAATGAATTTTTTTCAGCTACATTTACATAGATCAACACGCAGGAGCTATTTTCAAATGTTATGTGCAATACAATCAGCCAAAATAAGCAAAATTTAGACACCCATATTATTTCAAGACCTTTTAAAAAAAAAAATAAGTAAATAGCTATATTTCGTATTCCTGTCGAATGAATTATTTTCAGCTACATTTGCACCGATGAACACGCAGCAGCTATTGCTAAATGTTGAGTACAATACATTGAGCCAAAATACGTAAAATTTAGACACCCATATCATTCCAGACCTTTAAAAAAAATAAAATAAGTAAATAGCTATTTTTCTTGTTCATGCCGAATGAATTTTTTTAAGCAACATTTACACCGATGAACACGCAGGAGCAATTGCTCAATGTTGAGTACAATACAATGAGCCAAAATAAGCAAAATTAAGACACCCATATTATTTCAAGACCTTTAAAAAAAATAAAATAAGTAAATAGCTATTTTTCGTATTCTTGTCGAATGATTTTTTTAAGCTACATTTACACCGATGAACACGCAGGAGCAATTGCTCATTGTTAAGTACAATACAATGAGCCATAATAAGCAAAATTAAGACACCCATATTATTTCAAGACCTTTAAAAAAAAAAAAATATGTAAATAGCTATGTTTCGTATTCTTGTCGAATGAATTTTTTTAAGCTACATTTACACCGATGAACACGCAGGAGCAATTGCTCATTGTTAAGTACAATACAATGAGCCATAATAAGCAAAATTAAGACACCCATATTATTTCAAGACCTTTAAAAAAAAAAAAATATGTAAATAGCTATTTTTCGTATTCTTGTCGAATGAATTTTTTTAAGCTACATTTACACCGATGAACACGCAAGAGCGATTGCTCAATGTTAAGTACAATACAATGAGCCAAAATAAGCAAAATTAAGACACCCATATTATTTCAAGACCTTTAAAAAAAATAAAAAAAGTAAATAGCTATTTTTCGAATTCTTGTCAAATGAATTTTTTTCAGCTACATTTACGCAGATGAACACGCAAGAGCAATTGCTCAATGTTAGGTACAATACAATCAGCCAAAATATGCAAAATTAAGACACCCATATCATTCAAGACCTTTAAAAAAAAAAAAATAAGTAAATAGCTATTTTTCGTATTCTTGCCGAATGAATTTTTTTAAGCTTCATTTACACTGATGAACACGCAAGAGCTATTGCTCAGTGTTAAGTACAATACAATGAGCTGAAATAAGCAAAATTTAGACACCCATGTCATTTCAAGACCTTTAACAAAAATAAAATTAGTAAATAGCTATTTTTCGTATTCTTGCCGAATGAATTTTTTTCAGCGTCATTTACACAGATCAACACTTTGGAGCTATTTTCAAATGTTATGTGCAATACAATCAGCCAAAATAAGCAAAATTTAGACACCCATATTATTTCAAGACCTTTTAAAAAAAAAAATAAGTAAATAGCTATATTTCGTATTCTTGTCGAATGAATTATTTTCAGCTACATTTGCACCGATGAACACGCAGCAGCTATTGCTAAATGTTGAGTACAATACATTGAGCTAAAATAAGTAAAATTAAGACACGCAAATCATTCCAGACCTTTAAAAAAAATAAAATAAGTAAATAGCTATTTTTCTTATTCATGCCGAATGAATTTTTTTAAGCTACATTTACACCGATGAACACGCAGGAGCAATAGCTCAATGTTATGTACAATACAATGAGCCAAAATAAGCAAAATTAAGACACCCATATTATTTCAAGACCTTTAAAAAAAAAAAAATATGTAAATAGCTATTTTTCTTATTCATGCCGAATGAATTTTTTTAAGCTACATTTACACCGATGAACACGCAGGAGCAATTGCTCAATGTTAAGTACAATACAATGAGCCAAAATAAGCAAAATTAAGACACCCATATTATTCCAGACCTTTAAAAAAAATAAAATAAATAAATAGCTATTTTTCTTATTCATGCCGAATGAATTTTTTTAAGCTACATTTACACCGATGAACACGCAGGAGCAATTGCTCAATGTTAAGTACAATACAATGAGCCAAAATAAGCAAAATTAAGACACCCATGTCATTTCAAGACCTTTAAAAAAAATAAAATAAGTAAATAGCTATTTTTCGTATTCTTGTCGAATGAATTTTTTTCAGCGTCATTTTCACAGATCAACACGCAGGAGCTATTTTCAAATGTTATGTGCAATACAATCAACCAAAATAAGCAAAATTTAGACACCCATATTATTTCAAGACCTTTTAAAAAAAAAAAATAAGTAAATAGCTATATTTCGTATTCTTGTCGAATGAATTATTTTCAGCTACATTTGCACCGATGAACACGCAGCAGCTATTGCTAAATGTTGAGTACAATACATTGAGCTAAAATAAGTAAAATTTAGACACCCAAATCATTCCAGACCTTTAAAAAAAATAAAATAAGTAAATAGCTATTTTTCTTATTCATGCCGAATGAATTTTTTTAAGCTACATTTACACCGATGAACACGCAGGAGCAATTGCTCAATGTTAAGTACAATACAATGAGCCAAAATAAGCAAAATTAAGACACCCACATTATTTCAAGACCTTTAAAAAAAATAAAATATGTAAAAAGCTATTTTTCGTATTCTTGTCGAATGATTTTTTTACGCTACATTTACACCGATGAACACGCAAGAGCGATTGCTCAATGTTAAGTACAATACAATGAGCCAAAATAAGCAAAATTAAGACACCCATATTATTTCAAGACCTTTAAAAAAAATAAAAAAAGTAAATAGCTATTTTTCGTATTCTTGTCGAATGAATTTTTTTAAGCTACATTTACACCGATGAACACGCAAGAGCGATTGCCCAATGTTAAGTACAATACAATGAGCCAAAATATGCAAAATTAAGACACCCATATTATTTCAACACCTTTAAAAAAAATAAAAAAAGTAAATAGCTATTTTTCGAATTCTTGCCAAATGAATTTTTTTCAGCTACATTTACGCAGATGAACACGCAGTAGCAATTGCCCAATGTTAAGTTCAATACAATGAGCCAAAATAAGCAAAATTAAGACACCCATATTATTTCAAGACCTTTAAAAAAAATAAAATATGTGAATAGCTATTTTTCATATTCTTGTCGAATGATTTTTTTACGCTACATTTACACTGATGAACACGCAGGAGCTATTATTCAGTGTTAAGTACAATACAATGAGCTGAAATAAGCAAAATTTAGACACCCATGTCATTTCAAGACCTTTAACAAAAATAAAATTAGTAAATAGCTATTTTTCGTATTCTTGTCGAATGAATTTTTTTAAGCTACATTTACACCGATGAACACGCAGGAGCAATTGCTCAATTTTAGTACAATAGAATGTGTCAAAATAAGCAAAATTAAGACACCCATGTCATTTCAAGACCTTTAAAAAAAATAAAATATGTAAATAGCTATTTTTCTTATTCATGCCGAATGAATTTTTTTAAGCTACATTTACACCGATGAACACGCAGGAGCAATTGCTCAATGTTAAGTACAATAGAATGTGTCTAAATAAGCAAAATTATGACACCCATATCATTCATGACCTTTAAAAAAAATAAAATAAGTAAATAGCTATTTTTCGTATTCTTGTCGAATGAATTTTTTTCAGCGTGATTTACACAGATCAACACGCAGGAGCTATTTTCAAATGTTATGTGCACTACATTCAGCCAAAATAAGCAAAATTTAGACACCCATATTATTTCAAGACCTTTTAAAAAAAGAAAATAAGTAAATAGCTATATTTCGTATTCTTGTCGAATGAATTATTTTCAGCTACATTTGCACTGATGAACACGCAGCAGCTATTGCTAAATGTTGAGTACAATACATTGAGCTAAAATAAGTAAAATTTAGACACCCAAATCATTCCAGACCTTTAAAAAAAATAAAATAAGTAAATAGCTATTTTTCTTATTCATGTCGAATGATTTTTTTACGCTACATTTACACCGATGAACACGCAGGAGCAATTGCTCAATAATAAGTACAATAAAATGAGCCAAAATAAGCAAAATTAAGACACCCATATTATTTCAAGACCTTTAAAAAAAATAAAAAAAGTAAATAGCTATTTTTCGAATTCTCGTCAAATGAATTTTTTTCAGCTACATTTACGCAGATGAACACGCAAGAGCAACTGCTCAATGTTAAGTACAATGCAATGAGCCAAAATAAGTAAAATTTAGACACCTATGTCATTTCAAGACCTTTAAAAAAAATAAAATAAGTAAATAGCTATTTTTCTTATTCATGCCGAATGAATTTTTTTAAGCTACATTTACACCGATGAACACGCAGGAGCAATTGCTCATTGTTAAGTACAATACAATGAGCCAAAATAAGCAAAATTAAGACACCCATATTATTTCAAGACCTTTAAAGAAAATAAAATATGTAAATAGCTATTTTTCGTATTCTTGTCGAATGAATTTTTTTAAGATACATTTACACCGATGAACACGCAAGAGCGATTGCTCAATGTTAAGTACAATACAGTGAGCCAAAATAAGCAAAATTAAGACACCCATATTATTTCAAGACCTTTAAAAAAAATAAAAAAAGTAAATAGCTATTTTTCGAATTCTTGTCAAATGAATTTTTTTCAGCTACATTTACGCAGATGAACACGCAGGAGCAATTGCTCAATGTTAAGTACAATACAATGAGCCAAATTATGCAAAATTAAGACACCCATATCATTCAAGACCTTTAAAAAAAAAAAATAAGTAAATACCTATTTTTCGTATTCTTGCCGAATGAATTTTTTTCAGCTACATTTACACAGATTAACACGCAGGGGCTATTTCCAAATGTTATGTGCAATACAATCAGCCAAAATAAGCAAAATTAAGACACCCATATTATTTCAAGACCTTTAAAAAAAATAAAAAAAGTAAATAGCTATTTTTCGAATTCTTGTCAAATGAATTTTTTTCAGCTACATTTACGCAGATGAACACGCAGGAGCAATTGCTCAATGTTAAGTACAATACAATGAGCCAAATTATGCAAAATTTAGACACCCATATTATTTCAAGACCTTTTAAAAAAAAAAATAAGTAAATAGCTATATTTCGTATTCTTGTCGAATGAATTATTTTCAGCTACATTTGCACCGATGAACACGCAGCAGCTATTGCTAAATGTTGAGTACAATACATTGAGCCAAAATGAGCAAAATTAAGACACCCATATTATTTCAAGACCTTTAAAAAAAATAAACAAAGTAAATAGCTATTTTTCGAATTCTTGTCAAATGAATTTTTTTCAGCTACATTTACGCAGATGAACACGCAGGAGCAATTGCTCAATGTTAAGTACAATGCAATGAGCCAAAATTAGTAAAATTTAGACACCTATGTCATTTCAAGACCTTTAAAAAAAATAAAATAAGTAAATAGCTATTTTTCTTATTCATGCCGAATGAATTTTTTTAAGCTACATTTACACCGATGAACACGCAGGAGCAATTGCTCATTGTTAAGTACAATACAATGAGCCAAAATAAGCAAAACTAAGACACCCATATTATTTCAAGACCTTTAAAAAAAATAAAATATATAAATAGCTATTTTTCGAATTCTTGTCAAATGAATTTTTTTCAGCTACATTTACGCAGATGAACACGCTTGAGCAATGGCTCAATGTTAAGTACAATACAATGAGCCAAAATATACAAAATTAAGACACCCATATCATTCAAGACCTTTAAAAAAAAAAAATAAGTAAATAGCTATTTTTCGTATTCTTGCCGAATGAATTTTTTTAAGCTACATTTACACCGATGAACACGCAGGAGCAATTGCTCAATGTTAAGTACAATACAATGAGCCAAAATAAGCAAAATTAAGACACCCATATTATTTCAAGACCTTTAAAAAAAATAAAATAAGTAAATAGCTATTTTTCTTATTCTTGTCGAATGAATTTTTTGTAGCTACATTTACACCGATGACCACGCTGGAGCAATTGACTAATGTTAGATACAGTACAGTGAGCCAAAATAAGCAATATTAAGACACCCATATCTTTTCAAGACCTTTAAAAAAAATAAAATAAGTAATTAGGTATTTTTCGTATTCTTGCCGTATGAATTTTTTTAAGCTACATTTACACCGGCGAACACGCAGGAGCAGGTGGCCAATGTTAAGTACAATACACTGAGCCTAAATAAGCAAAATTAAGACGCCTATATCTTTTTAAAACCTTTAAAAAAAATAAAATAAGTAAATAGCTATTTTTCTTATTCTTGTCGAATGAATTTTTTTTAGCTACATTTACACCGATGAACACGCAGGAACAAGTGGCCAATGTTAAGTACAATACAATGAGCCAAAATAAGCAAAATTAAGGCACCTATATCTTTATAAAACCTTTAAAAAAAATAAAATAAGTAAATAGCTATTTTTTTTATTCATGCCGAATGAATTTTTTTAAGCTACATTTACACCGATGAACACGCAGGAGCAATTGCTCATTGTTAAGTACAATACAATGAGCCAAAATAAGCAAAATTAAGACACCCATATTATTTCAAGACCTTTAAAAAAAATAAAATATGTAAATAGCTATTTTTCGTATTCATGTCGAATGAATTTTTTTAAGCTACATTTACACCGATGAACACGCAAGAGCGATTGCTCAATGTTAAGTACAATACAATGAGCCAAAATAAGCAAAATTAAGACACCCATATTATTCAAGACCTTTAAAAAAAAAAAATAAGTAAATAGCTATTTTTCGTATTCTTGCCGAATGAATTTTTTTCAGCTACATTTACACAGATTAACACGCAGGGGCTATTTTCAAATGTTATGTGCAATACAATCAGCCAAAATAAGCAAAATTTAGACACCCATATTATTTCAAGACCTTTTAAAAAAAAAAATAAGTAAATAGCTATATTTCGTATTCTTGTCGAATGAATTATTTTCAGCTACATTTGCACCGATGAACACGCAGCAGCTATTGCTAAATGTTGAGTACAATACATTGAGCCAAAATGAGCAAAATTAAGACACCCATATTATTTCAAGACCTTTAAAAAAAATAAAATATGTGAATAGCTATTTTTCGTATTCTTGTCGAATGATTTTTTTACGCTACATTTACACCGATGAACACGCAAGAGCGATTGCTCAATGTTAAGTACAATACAATGAGCCAAAATAAGCAAATTAAGACACCCATATTATTTCAAGACCTTTAAGAAAAATAAACAAAGTAAATAGCTATTTTTCGAATTCTTGTCAAATGAATTTTTTTCAGCTACATTTACGCAGATGAACACGCAGGAGCAATTGCTCAATGTTAAGTACAATGCAATGAGCCAAAATTAGTAAAATTTAGACACCTTTGTCATTTCAAGACCTTTAAAAAAAATAAAATAAGTAAATAGCTATTTTTCTTATTCATGCCGAATGAATTTTTTTAAGCTACATTTACACCGATGAACACGCAGGAGCAATTGCTCATTGTTAAGTACAATACAATGAGCCAAAATAAGCAAAACTAAGACACCCATATTATTTCAAGACCTTTAAAAAAAATAAAATATGTAAATAGCTATTTTTCGTATTCTTGTCGAATGAATTTTTTTAAGCTACATTTACACCGATGAACACGCAAGAGCGATTGCTCAATGTTAAGTACAATACAGTGAGCCACAATAAGCAAAATTAAGGCACCCATATTATTTCAAGACCTTTAAAAAAAATAAAAAAAGTAAATAGCTATTTTTCGAATTCTTGTCAAATGAATTTTTTTCAGCTACATTTACGCAGATGAACACGCCGGAGCAATGGCTCAATGTTAAGTACAATACAATGAGCCAAAATATACAAAATTAAGACACCCATATCATTCAAGACCTTTAAAAAAAAAAAATAAGTAAATAGCTATTTTTCGTATTCTTGCCGAATGAATTTTTTTAAGCTACATTTACACCGATGAACACGCAGGAGCAATTGCTCAATGTTAAGTACAATACAATGAGCCAAAATAAGCAAAATTAAGACACCCATATTATTTCAAGACCTTTAAAAAAAATAAAATAAGTAAATAGCTATTTTTCTTATTCATGTCGAATGAATTTTTTGTAGCTACATTTACACCGATGACCACGCTGGAGCAATTGACTAATGTTAGATACAGTACAGTGAGCCAAAATAAGCAATATTAAGACACCCATATCTTTTCAAGACCTTTAAAAAAAATAAAATAAGTAATTAGGTATTTTTCGTATTCTTGCCGTATGAATTTTTTTAAGCTACATTTACACCGGCGAACACGCAGGAGCAAGTGGCCAATGTTAAGTACAATACACTGAGCCTAAATAAGCAAAATTAAGACGCCTATATCTTTTTAAAACCTTTAAAAAAAATAAAATAAGTAAATAGCTATTTTTCTTATTCTTGTCGAATGAATTTTTTTTAGCTACATTTACACCGATGAACACGCAGGAGCAAGTGGCCAATGTTAAGTACAATACAATGAGCCAAAATAAGCAAAATTAAGGCACCTATATCTTTATAAAACCTTTAAAAAAAATAAAATAAGTAAATAGCTATTTTTTTTATTCATGCCGAATGAATTTTTTTAAGCTACATTTACACCGATGAACACGCAGGAGCAATTGCTCATTGTTAAGTATAATACAATGAGCCAAAATAAGCAAAATTAAGACACCCATATTATTTCAAGACCTTTAAAAAAAATAAAATATGTAAATAGCTATTTTTCGTATTCATGTCGAATGAATTTTTTTAAGCTACATTTACACCGATGAACACGCAAGAGCGATTGCTCAATGTTAAGTACAATACAATGAGCCAAAATAAGCAAAATTAAGACACCCATATTATTTTCAAGACCTTTAAAAAAAATAAAAAAAGTAAATAGCTATTTTTCGAATTCTTGTCAAATGAATTTTTTTCAGCTACATTTACGCAGATGATCACGCAGGAGCAATTGCTCAATGTTAGGTACAATACAATGAGCCAAAATATGCAAAATTAAGACACCCATATCATTCAAGACCTTTTAAAAAAAAAAATAAGTAAATAGCTATTTTTCGTATTCTTGCCGAATGAATTTTTTTAAGCTACATTTACACTGATGAACACGCAGGAGCTATTGCTCAGTGTTATGTTCAATACAATGAGCTGAATTAAGCAAAATTTAGACACCCATGTCATTTCAAGACCTTTAACAAAAATAAAATTAGTAAATAGCTATTTTTCGTATTCTTGTCGAATGAATTTTTTTAAGCTACATTTACACCGATGAACACGCAGGAGCAATTGCTCAATGTTAAGTACAATAGAATGTGTCAAAATAAGCAAAATTAAGACACCCATGTCATTTCAAGATCTTTAAAAGAATAAAATATGTAAATAGCTATTTTTCTTGTTCATGCCGAATGAATTTTTTTAAGCTACATTTACACCGATGAACACGCAGGAGCAATTGCTCAATGTTAAGTACAATAGAATGTGTCTAAATAAGCAAAATTATGACACCCATATCATTCATGACCTTTAAAAAAAATAAAATAAGTAAATAGCTATTTTTCGTATTCTTGTCGAATGAATTTTTTTCAGCTACATTTACACAGATCAACACGCAGGAGCTATTTTCAAATGTTATGTGCAATACAATCAGCCAAAATAAGCAAAATTTAGACACCCATATTATTTCAAGACCTTTTAAAAAAAAAAATAAGTAAATAGCTATATTTCGTATTCCTGTCGAATGAATTATTTTCAGCTACATTTGCACCGATGAACACGCAGCAGCTATTGCTAAATGTTGAGTACAATACATTGAGCCAAAATACGTAAAATTTAGACACCCATATCATTCCAGACCTTTAAAAAAAATAAAATAAGTAAATAGCTATTTTTCTTATTCATGCCGAATGAATTTTTTTAAGCAACATTTACACCGATGAACACGCAGGAGCAATTGCTCAATGTTGAGTACAATACAATGAGCCAAAATAAGCAAAATTAAGACACCCATATTATTTCAAGACCTTTAAAAAAAATAAAATAAGTAAATAGCTATTTTTCGTATTCTTGTCGAATGATTTTTTTAAGCTACATTTACACCGATGAACACGCAGGAGCAATTGACTAATGTTAGATACAGTACAGTGAGCCAAAATAAGCAATATTAAGACACCCATATCTTTTCAAGACCTTTAAAAAAAATAAAATAAGTAATTAGGTATTTTTCGTATTCTTGCCGTATGAATTTTTTTAAGCTACATTTACACCGGCGAACACGCAGGAGCAGGTGGCCAATGTTAAGTACAATACACTGAGCCTAAATAAGCAAAATTAAGACGCCTATATCTTTTTAAAACCTTTAAAAAAAATAAAATAAGTAAATAGCTATTTTTCTTATTCTTGTCGAATGAATTTTTTTTAGCTACATTTACACCGATGAACACGCAGGAACAAGTGGCCAATGTTAAGTACAATACAATGAGCCAAAATAAGCAAAATTAAGGCACCTATATCTTTATAAAACCTTTAAAAAAAATAAAATAAGTAAATAGCTATTTTTTTTATTCATGCCGAATGAATTTTTTTAAGCTACATTTACACCGATGAACACGCAGGAGCAATTGCTCATTGTTAAGTACAATACAATGAGCCAAAATAAGCAAAATTAAGACACCCATATTATTTCAAGACCTTTAAAAAAAATAAAATATGTAAATAGCTATTTTTCGTATTCATGTCGAATGAATTTTTTTAAGCTACATTTACACCGATGAACACGCAAGAGCGATTGCTCAATGTTAAGTACAATACAATGAGCCAAAATAAGCAAAATTAAGACACCCATATTATTCAAGACCTTTAAAAAAAAAAAATAAGTAAATAGCTATTTTTCGTATTCTTGCCGAATGAATTTTTTTCAGCTACATTTACACAGATTAACACGCAGGGGCTATTTTCAAATGTTATGTGCAATACAATCAGCCAAAATAAGCAAAATTTAGACACCCATATTATTTCAAGACCTTTTAAAAAAAAAAATAAGTAAATAGCTATATTTCGTATTCTTGTCGAATGAATTATTTTCAGCTACATTTGCACCGATGAACACGCAGCAGCTATTGCTAAATGTTGAGTACAATACATTGAGCCAAAATGAGCAAAATTAAGACACCCATATTATTTCAAGACCTTTAAAAAAAATAAAATATGTGAATAGCTATTTTTCGTATTCTTGTCGAATGATTTTTTTACGCTACATTTACACCGATGAACACGCAAGAGCGATTGCTCAATGTTAAGTACAATACAATGAGCCAAAATAAGCAAATTAAGACACCCATATTATTTCAAGACCTTTAAGAAAAATAAACAAAGTAAATAGCTATTTTTCGAATTCTTGTCAAATGAATTTTTTTCAGCTACATTTACGCAGATGAACACGCAGGAGCAATTGCTCAATGTTAAGTACAATGCAATGAGCCAAAATTAGTAAAATTTAGACACCTTTGTCATTTCAAGACCTTTAAAAAAAATAAAATAAGTAAATAGCTATTTTTCTTATTCATGCCGAATGAATTTTTTTAAGCTACATTTACACCGATGAACACGCAGGAGCAATTGCTCATTGTTAAGTACAATACAATGAGCCAAAATAAGCAAAACTAAGACACCCATATTATTTCAAGACCTTTAAAAAAAATAAAATATGTAAATAGCTATTTTTCGTATTCTTGTCGAATGAATTTTTTTAAGCTACATTTACACCGATGAACACGCAAGAGCGATTGCTCAATGTTAAGTACAATACAGTGAGCCACAATAAGCAAAATTAAGGCACCCATATTATTTCAAGACCTTTAAAAAAAATAAAAAAAGTAAATAGCTATTTTTCGAATTCTTGTCAAATGAATTTTTTTCAGCTACATTTACGCAGATGAACACGCCGGAGCAATGGCTCAATGTTAAGTACAATACAATGAGCCAAAATATACAAAATTAAGACACCCATATCATTCAAGACCTTTAAAAAAAAAAAATAAGTAAATAGCTATTTTTCGTATTCTTGCCGAATGAATTTTTTTAAGCTACATTTACACCGATGAACACGCAGGAGCAATTGCTCAATGTTAAGTACAATACAATGAGCCAAAATAAGCAAAATTAAGACACCCATATTATTTCAAGACCTTTAAAAAAAATAAAATAAGTAAATAGCTATTTTTCTTATTCATGTCGAATGAATTTTTTGTAGCTACATTTACACCGATGACCACGCTGGAGCAATTGACTAATGTTAGATACAGTACAGTGAGCCAAAATAAGCAATATTAAGACACCCATATCTTTTCAAGACCTTTAAAAAAAATAAAATAAGTAATTAGGTATTTTTCGTATTCTTGCCGTATGAATTTTTTTAAGCTACATTTACACCGGCGAACACGCAGGAGCAAGTGGCCAATGTTAAGTACAATACACTGAGCCTAAATAAGCAAAATTAAGACGCCTATATCTTTTTAAAACCTTTAAAAAAAATAAAATAAGTAAATAGCTATTTTTCTTATTCTTGTCGAATGAATTTTTTTTAGCTACATTTACACCGATGAACACGCAGGAGCAAGTGGCCAATGTTAAGTACAATACAATGAGCCAAAATAAGCAAAATTAAGGCACCTATATCTTTATAAAACCTTTAAAAAAAATAAAATAAGTAAATAGCTATTTTTTTTATTCATGCCGAATGAATTTTTTTAAGCTACATTTACACCGATGAACACGCAGGAGCAATTGCTCATTGTTAAGTATAATACAATGAGCCAAAATAAGCAAAATTAAGACACCCATATTATTTCAAGACCTTTAAAAAAAATAAAATATGTAAATAGCTATTTTTCGTATTCATGTCGAATGAATTTTTTTAAGCTACATTTACACCGATGAACACGCAAGAGCGATTGCTCAATGTTAAGTACAATACAATGAGCCAAAATAAGCAAAATTAAGACACCCATATTATTTTCAAGACCTTTAAAAAAAATAAAAAAAGTAAATAGCTATTTTTCGAATTCTTGTCAAATGAATTTTTTTCAGCTACATTTACGCAGATGATCACGCAGGAGCAATTGCTCAATGTTAGGTACAATACAATGAGCCAAAATATGCAAAATTAAGACACCCATATCATTCAAGACCTTTTAAAAAAAAAAATAAGTAAATAGCTATTTTTCGTATTCTTGCCGAATGAATTTTTTTAAGCTACATTTACACTGATGAACACGCAGGAGCTATTGCTCAGTGTTATGTTCAATACAATGAGCTGAATTAAGCAAAATTTAGACACCCATGTCATTTCAAGACCTTTAACAAAAATAAAATTAGTAAATAGCTATTTTTCGTATTCTTGTCGAATGAATTTTTTTAAGCTACATTTACACCGATGAACACGCAGGAGCAATTGCTCAATGTTAAGTACAATAGAATGTGTCAAAATAAGCAAAATTAAGACACCCATGTCATTTCAAGATCTTTAAAAGAATAAAATATGTAAATAGCTATTTTTCTTGTTCATGCCGAATGAATTTTTTTAAGCTACATTTACACCGATGAACACGCAGGAGCAATTGCTCAATGTTAAGTACAATAGAATGTGTCTAAATAAGCAAAATTATGACACCCATATCATTCATGACCTTTAAAAAAAATAAAATAAGTAAATAGCTATTTTTCGTATTCTTGTCGAATGAATTTTTTTCAGCTACATTTACACAGATCAACACGCAGGAGCTATTTTCAAATGTTATGTGCAATACAATCAGCCAAAATAAGCAAAATTTAGACACCCATATTATTTCAAGACCTTTTAAAAAAAAAAATAAGTAAATAGCTATATTTCGTATTCCTGTCGAATGAATTATTTTCAGCTACATTTGCACCGATGAACACGCAGCAGCTATTGCTAAATGTTGAGTACAATACATTGAGCCAAAATACGTAAAATTTAGACACCCATATCATTCCAGACCTTTAAAAAAAATAAAATAAGTAAATAGCTATTTTTCTTATTCATGCCGAATGAATTTTTTTAAGCAACATTTACACCGATGAACACGCAGGAGCAATTGCTCAATGTTGAGTACAATACAATGAGCCAAAATAAGCAAAATTAAGACACCCATATTATTTCAAGACCTTTAAAAAAAATAAAATAAGTAAATAGCTATTTTTCGTATTCTTGTCGAATGATTTTTTTAAGCTACATTTACACCGATGAACACGCAGGAGCAATTGCTCATTGTTAAGTACAATACAATGAGCCATAATAAGCAAAATTAAGACACCCATATTATTTCAAGACCTTTAAAAAAAAAAAAATATGTAAATAGCTATTTTTCGTATTCTTGTCGAATGAATTTTTTTAAGCTACATTTACACCGATGAACACGCAGGAGCAATTGCTCATTGTTAAGTACAATACAATGAGCCATAATAAGCAAAATTAAGACACCCATATTATTTCAAGACCTTTAAAAAAAAAAAAATATGTAAATAGCTATTTTTCGTATTCTTGTCGAATGAATTTTTTTAAGCTACATTTACACCGATGAACACGCAAGAGCGATTGCTCAATGTTAAGTACAATACAATGAGCCAAAATAAGCAAAATTAAGACACCCATATTATTTCAAGACCTTTAAAAAAAATAAAAAAAGTAAATAGCTATTTTTCGAATTCTTGTCAAATGAATTTTTTTCAGCTACATTTACGCAGATGAACACGCAAGAGCAATTGCTCAATGTTAGGTACAATACAATCAGCCAAAATATGCAAAATTAAGACACCCATATCATTCAAGACCTTTAAAAAAAAAAAAATAAGTAAATAGCTATTTTTCGTATTCTTGCCGAATGAATTTTTTTAAGCTTCATTTACACTGATGAACACGCAAGAGCTATTGCTCAGTGTTAAGTACAATACAATGAGCTGAAATAAGCAAAATTTAGACACCCATGTCATTTCAAGACCTTTAACAAAAATAAAATTAGTAAATAGCTATTTTTCGTATTCTTGCCGAATGAATTTTTTTCAGCGTCATTTACACAGATCAACACTTTGGAGCTATTTTCAAATGTTATGTGCAATACAATCAGCCAAAATAAGAAAAATTTAGACACCCATATTATTTCAAGACCTTTTAAAAAAAAAAATAAGTAAATAGCTATATTTCGTATTCTTGTCGAATGAATTATTTTCAGCTACATTTGCACCGATGAACACGCAGCAGCTATTGCTAAATGTTGAGTACAATACATTGAGCTAAAATAAGTAAAATTAAGACACGCAAATCATTCCAGACCTTTAAAAAAAATAAAATAAGTAAATAGCTATTTTTCTTATTCATGCCGAATGAATTTTTTTAAGCTACATTTACACCGATGAACACGCAGGAGCAATAGCTCAATGTTATGTACAATACAATGAGCCAAAATAAGCAAAATTAAGACACCCATATTATTTCAAGACCTTTAAAAAAAAAAAAATATGTAAATAGCTATTTTTCTTATTCATGCCGAATGAATTTTTTTAAGCTACATTTACACCGATGAACACGCAGGAGCAATTGCTCAATGTTAAGTACAATACAATGAGCCAAAATAAGCAAAATTAAGACACCCATATTATTCCAGACCTTTAAAAAAAATAAAATAAATAAATAGCTATTTTTCTTATTCATGCCGAATGAATTTTTTTAAGCTACATTTACACCGATGAACACGCAGGAGCAATTGCTCAATGTTAAGTACAATACAATGAGCCAAAATAAGCAAAATTAAGACACCCATATTATTTCAAGACCTTTAAAAAAAATAAAAAAAGTAAATAGCTATTTTTCGAATTCTTGTCAAATGAATTTTTTTCAGCTACATTTACGCAGATGAACACGCAGGAGCAATTGCTCAATGTTAAGTACAATACAATGAGCCAAATTATGCAAAATTAAGACACCCATATCATTCAAGACCTTTAAAAAAAAAAATAAGTAAATAGCTATTTTTCCTATTCTTGCCGAATGAATTTTTTTAAGCTAAATTTACACTGATGAACACGCAGGAGCTATTGCTCAGTGTTAAGTACAATACAATGAGCTGAAATAAGCAAAATTTAGACACCCATGTCATTTCAAGACCTTTAACAAAAATAAAATTAGTAAATAGCTATTTTTCGTATTCTTGTCGAATGAATTTTTTTAAGCTACATTTACACCGATGAACACGCAGGAGCAATTGCTCAATGTTAAGTACAAGAGAATGTGTCAAAATAAGCAAAATTATGACACCCATATCATTCATGACCTTTAAAAAAAATAAAATAAGTAAATAGCTATTTTTCGTATTCTTGTCGAATGAATTTTTTTCAGCGTCATTTACACAGATCAACACGCAGGAGCTATTTTCAAATGTTATGTGCAAAACAATCAGCCAAAATAAGCAAAATTTAGACACCAATATTATTTCAAGACCTTTTAAAAAAAAAAAATAAGTAAATAGCTATATTTCGTATTCTTGTCGAATGAATTATTTTCAGCTACATTTGCACCGATGAACACGCAGCAGCTATTGCTAAATGTTGAGTACAATACAATGAGCTAAAATAAGTAAAATTTAGACACCCAAATCATTCCAGACCTTTAAAAAAAATAAAATAAGTGAATAGCTATTTTTCTTATTCATGCCGAATGAATTTTTTTAAGCTACATTTACACCGATGAACACGCAGGAGCAATTGCTCATTGTTAACTACAATACAATGAGCCAAAATAAGCAAAATTAAGACACCCATATTATTTCAAGACCTTTAAAAAAAATAAAATATGTAAATTGCTACTTTTCGTATTCTTGTCGAATGAATTTTTTTAAGCTACATTTACACCGATGAACACGCATGAGCGATTGCTCAATGTTAAGTACAATACAATGAGCCAAAACAAGCAAAATTAAGACACCCATATTATTTCAAGACCTTTCAAAAAAATAAAAAAAGTAAATAGCTATTTTTCGAATTCTTGTCAAATGAATTTTTTTCAGCTACATTTACGCAGATGAACACGCAGGAGCAATTGTTCAATGTTAAGTACAATACAATGAGCCAAATAATGCAAAATTAAGACACCCATATCATTCAAGACCTTCAAAAAAAAAAAATAAGTAAATAGCTATTTTTCGTATTCTTGCCGAATGAATTTTTTTCAGCTACATTTACACAGATTAACACGCAGGAGCTATTTTTAAATGTTATGTGCAATACAATCAGCCAAAATAAGCAAAATTTAGACACCCATATTATTTCAAGACCTTTTAAAAAAAAAAATAAGTAAATAGCTATATTTCGTATTCTTGTCGAATGAATTATTTTCAGCTACATTTGTACCGATGAACACGCAGCAGCTATTGCTAAATGTTGAGTACAATACATTGAGCCAAAATAAGTAAAATTTAGACACCCATATCATTCCAGACCTTTAAAAAAAATAAAATAAGTAAATAGCTATTTTTCTTATTCATGCCGAATGAATTTTTTTAAGCTACATTTACACCGATGAACACGCAAGAGCAATTGCTCAATGTAAAGTACAATACAATGAGCCAAAATAAGCAAAATTAAGACACCCATATTATTTCAAGACCTTTAAAAAAAATAAAATATGTGAATAGCTATTTTTCGTATTCTTGTCGAATGATTTTTTTACGCTACATTTACACCGATGAACACGCAAGAGCGATTGCTCAATGTTAAGTACAATACAATGAGCCAAAATAAGCAAAATTAAGACACCCATATTATTTCAAGACCTTTAAAAAAAATTAAAAAAAGTAAATATTTATTTTTCGAATTCTTGTCAAATGAATTTTTTTCAGCTACATTTACGCAGATGAACACGCAGGAGCAATTGCTCAATGTTAAGTACAATGCAATGAGCCAAAATAAGTAAAATTAAGACACCTATGTCATTTCAAGACCTTTAAAAAAAATAAAATAAGTAAATAGCTATTTTTCTTATTCATGCCGAATGAATTTTTTTAAGCTACATTTACACCGATGAACACGCAGGAGCAATTGCTCATTGTTAAGTACAATACAATGAGCCAAAATAAGCAAAATTAAGACACCCATATTATTTCAAGACCTTTAAAAAAAATAAAATATGTGAATAGCTATTTTTCGTATTCTTGTCGAATGATTTTTTTACGCTACATTTACACTGATGAACACGCAGGAGCTATTGCTCAGTGTTAAGTACAATACAATGAGCTGAAATAAGCAAAATTTAGACACCCATGTCATTTCAAGACCTTTAACAATAATAAAATTAGTAAATAGCTATTTTTCGTATTCTTGTCGAATGAATTTTTTTAAGCTACATTTACACCGATGAACACGCAGGAGCAATTGCTCAATGTTAAGTACAATAGAATGTGTCAAAATAAGCAAAATTAAGACACCCATGTCATTTCAAGACCTTTAAAAAAAATAAAATATGTAAATAGCTATTTTTCTTATTCATGCCGAATGAATTTTTTTAAGCTACATTTACACCGATGAACACGCAAGAGCAATTGCTCAATGTTAAGTACAATAGAATGTGTCAAAATAAGCAAAATTAAGACACCCATGTCATTTCAAGACCTTTAAAAAAAATAAAATATGTAAATAGCTATTTTTCTTATTCATGCCGAATGAATTTTTTTAAGCTACATTTACACCGATGAACACGCAGGAGCAATTGCTCAATGTTAAGTACAATAGAATGTGTCAAAATAAGCAAAATTAAGACACCCATGTCATTTCAAGACCTTTAAAAAAAATAAAATAAGTAAATAGCTATTTTTCGTATTCTTGTCGAATGAATTTTTTTCAGCGTCATTTTCACAGATCAACACGCAGGAGCTATTTTCAAATGTTATGTGCAATACAATCAACCAAAATAAGCAAAATTTAGACACCCATATTATTTCAAGACCTTTTAAAAAAAAAAAATAAGTAAATAGCTATATTTCGTATTCTTGTCGAATGAATTATTTTCAGCTACATTTGCACCGATGAACACGCAGCAGCTATTGCTAAATGTTGAGTACAATACAATGAGCTAAAATAAGTAAAATTTAGACACCCAAATCATTTCAAGACCTTTAAAAAAAATAAAATAAGTAAATAGCTATTTTTCTTATTCATGCCGAATGAATTTTTTTAAGCTACATTTACACCGATGAACACGCAGGAGCAATTGCTCATTGTTAAGTACAATACAATGAGCTGAAATAAGCAAAATTTAGACACCCATGTCATTTCAAGACCTTTAACAATAATAAAATTAGTAAATAGCTATTTTTCGTATTCTTGTCGAATGAATTTTTTTAAGCTACATTTACACCGATGAACACGCAGGAGCAATTGCTCAATGTTAAGTACAATAGAATGTGTCAAAATAAGCAAAATTAAGACACCCATGTCATTTCAAGACCTTTAAAAAAAATAAAATATGTAAATAGCTATTTTTCTTATTCATGCCGAATGAATTTTTTTAAGCTACATTTACACCGATGAACACGCAGGAGCAATTGCTCAATGTTAAGTACAATAGAATGTGTCAAAATAAGCAAAATTAAGACACCCATGTCATTTCAAGACCTTTAAAAAAAATAAAATATGTAAATAGCTATTTTTCTTATTCATGCCGAATGAATTTTTTTAAGCTACATTTACACCGATGAACACGCAGGAGCAATTGCTCAATGTTAAGTACAATAGAATGTGTCAAAATAAGCAAAATTAAGACACCCATGTCATTTCAAGACCTTTAAAAAAAATAAAATAAGTAAATAGCTATTTTTCGTATTCTTGTCGAATGAATTTTTTTCAGCGTCATTTTCACAGATCAACACGCAGGAGCTATTTTCAAATGTTATGTGCAATACAATCAACCAAAATAAGCAAAATTTAGACACCCATATTATTTCAAGACCTTTTAAAAAAAAAAATAAGTAAATAGCTATATTTCGTATTCTTGTCGAATGAATTATTTTCAGCTACATTTGCACCGATGAACACGCAGCAGCTATTGCTAAATGTTGAGTACAATACAATGAGCTAAAATAAGTAAAATTTAGACACCCAAATCATTCCAGACCTTTAAAAAAAATAAAATAAGTGAATAGCTATTTTTCTTATTCATGCCGAATGAATTTTTTTAAGCTACATTTACACCGATGAACACGCAGGAGCAATTGCTCATTGTTAACTACAATACAATGAGCCAAAATAAGCAAAATTAAGACACCCATATTATTTCAAGACCTTTAAAAAAAATAAAATATGTAAATTGCTATTTTTCGTATTCTTGTCGAATGAATTTTTTTAAGCTACATTTACACCGATGAACACGCATGAGCGATTGCTCAATGTTAAGTACAATACAATGAGCCAAAACAAGCAAAATTAAGACACCCATATTATTTCAAGACCTTTCAAAAAAATAAAAAAAGTAAATAGCTATTTTTCGAATTCTTGTCAAATGAATTTTTTTCAGCTACATTTACGCAGATGAACACGCAGGAGCAATTGTTCAATGTTAAGTACAATACAGTGAGCCAAATAATGCAAAATTAAGACACCCATATCATTCAAGACCTTCAAAAAAAAAAAATAAGTAAATAGCTATTTTTCGTATTCTTGCCGAATGAATTTTTTTCAGCTACATTTACACAGATTAACACGCAGGAGCTATTTTTAAATGTTATGTGCAATACAATCAGCCAAAATAAGCAAAATTTAGACACCCATATTATTTCAAGACCTTTTAAAAAAAAAAATAAGTAAATAGCTATATTTCGTATTCTTGTCGAATGAATTATTTTCAGCTACATTTGCACCGATGAACACGCAGCAGCTATTGCTAAATGTTGAGTACAATACATTGAGCCAAAATAAGTAAAATTTAGACACCCATATCATTCCAGACCTTTAAAAAAAATAAAATAAGTAAATAGCTATTTTTCTTATTCATGCCGAATGAATTTTTTTAAGCTACATTTACACCGATGAACACGCAAGAGCAATTGCTCAATGTAAAGTACAATACAATGAGCCAAAATAAGCAAAATTAAGACACCCATATTATTTCAAGACCTTTAAAAAAAATAAAATATGTGAATAGCTATTTTTCGTATTCTTGTCGAATGATTTTTTTACGCTACATTTACACCGATGAACACGCAAGAGCGATTGCTCAATGTTAAGTACAATACAATGAGCCAAAATAAGCAAAATTAAGACACCCATATTATTTCAAGACCTTTAAAAAAAATTAAAAAAAGTAAATATTTATTTTTCGAATTCTTGTCAAATGAATTTTTTTCAGCTACATTTACGCAGATGAACACGCAGGAGCAATTGCTCAATGTTAAGTACAATGCAATGAGCCAAAATAAGTAAAATTAAGACACCTATGTCATTTCAAGACCTTTAAAAAAAATAAAATATGTGAATAGCTATTTTTCGTATTCTTGTCGAATGATTTTTTTACGCTACATTTACACTGATGAACACGCAGGAGCTATTGCTCAGTGTTAAGTACAATACAATGAGCTGAAATAAGCAAAATTTAGACACCCATGTCATTTCAAGACCTTTAACAATAATAAAATTAGTAAATAGCTATTTTTCGTATTCTTGTCGAATGAATTTTTTTAAGCTACATTTACACCGATGAACACGCAGGAGCAATTGCTCAATGTTAAGTACAATAGAATGTGTCAAAATAAGCAAAATTAAGACACCCATGTCATTTCAAGACCTTTAAAAAAAATAAAATATGTAAATAGCTATTTTTCTTATTCATGCCGAATGAATTTTTTTAAGCTACATTTACACCGATGAACACGCAGGAGCAATTGCTCAATGTTAAGTACAATAGAATGTGTCAAAATAAGCAAAATTAAGACACCCATGTCATTTCAAGACCTTTAAAAAAAAAAAAATAAGTAAATAGCTATTTTTCGTATTCTTGTCGAATGAATTTTTTTCAGCGTCATTTTCACAGATCAACACGCAGGAGCTATTTTCAAATGTTATGTGCAATACAATCAACCAAAATAAGCAAAATTTAGACACCCATATTATTTCAAGACCTTTTAAAAAAAAAAAAAAAGTAAATAGCTATATTTCGTATTCTTGTCGAATGAATTATTTTCAGCTACATTTGCACCGATGAACACGCAGCAGCTATTGCTAAATGTTGAGTACAATACATTGAGCTAAAATAAGTAAAATTTAGACACCCAAATCATTCCAGACCTTTAAAAAAAATAAAATAAGTAAATAGCTATTTTTCTTATTCATGCCGAATGAATTTTTTTAAGCTACATTTACACCGATGAACACGCAGGAGCAATTGCTCAATGTTAAGTACAATAGAATGTGTCAAAATAAGCAAAATTAAGACACCCATGTCATTTCAAGACCTTTAAAAAAAATAAAATATGTAAATAGCTATTTTTCTTATTCATGCCGAATGAATTTTTTTAAGCTACATTTACACCGATGAACACGCAGGAGCAATTGCTCAATGTTAAGTACAATAGAATGTGTCAAAATAAGCAAAATTAAGACACCCATGTCATTTCAAGACCTTTAAAAAAAATAAAATATGTAAATAGCTATTTTTCTTATTCATGCCGAATGAATTTTTTTAAGCTACATTTACACCGATGAACACGCAGGAGCAATTGCTCAATGTTAAGTACAATAGAATGTGTCAAAATAAGCAAAATTAAGACACCCATGTCATTTCAAGACCTTTAAAAAAAATAAAATAAGTAAATAGCTATTTTTCGTATTCTTGTCGAATGAATTTTTTTCAGCGTCATTTTCACAGATCAACACGCAGGAGCTATTTTCAAATGTTATGTGCAATACAATCAACCAAAATAAGCAAAATTTAGACACCCATATTATTTCAAGACCTTTTAAAAAAAAAAAATAAGTAAATAGCTATATTTCGTATTCTTGTCGAATGAATTATTTTCAGCTACATTTGCACCGATGAACACGCAGCAGCTATTGCTAAATGTTGAGTACAATACAATGAGCTAAAATAAGTAAAATTTAGACACCCAAATCATTCCAGACCTTTAAAAAAAATAAAATAAGTGAATAGCTATTTTTCTTATTCATGCCGAATGAATTTTTTTAAGCTACATTTACACCGATGAACACGCAGGAGCAATTGCTCATTGTTAACTACAATACAATGAGCCAAAATAAGCAAAATTAAGACACCCATATTATTTCAAGACCTTTAAAAAAAATAAAATATGTAAATTGCTATTTTTCGTATTCTTGTCGAATGAATTTTTTTAAGCTACATTTACACCGATGAACACGCATGAGCGATTGCTCAATGTTAAGTACAATACAATGAGCCAAAACAAGCAAAATTAAGACACCCATATTATTTCAAGACCTTTCAAAAAAATAAAAAAAGTAAATAGCTATTTTTCGAATTCTTGTCAAATGAATTTTTTTCAGCTACATTTACGCAGATGAACACGCAGGAGCAATTGTTCAATGTTAAGTACAATACAGTGAGCCAAATAATGCAAAATTAAGACACCCATATTATTCAAGACCTTCAAAAAAAAAAAATAAGTAAATAGCTATTTTTCGTATTCTTGCCGAATGAATTTTTTTCAGCTACATTTACACAGATTAACACGCAGGAGCTATTTTTAAATGTTATGTGCAATACAATCAGCCAAAATAAGCAAAATTTAGACACCCATATTATTTCAAGACCTTTTAAAAAAAAAAATAAGTAAATAGCTATATTTCGTATTCTTGTCGAATGAATTATTTTCAGCTACATTTGCACCGATGAACACGCAGCAGCTATTGCTAAATGTTGAGTACAATACATTGAGCCAAAATAAGTAAAATTTAGACACCCATATCATTCCAGACCTTTAAAAAAAATAAAATAAGTAAATAGCTATTTTTCTTATTCATGCCGAATGAATTTTTTTAAGCTACATTTACACCGATGAACACGCAAGAGCAATTGCTCAATGTAAAGTACAATACAATGAGCCAAAATAAGCAAAATTAAGACACCCATATTATTTCAAGACCTTTAAAAAAAATAAAATATGTGAATAGCTATTTTTCGTATTCTTGTCGAATGATTTTTTTACGCTACATTTACACCGATGAACACGCAAGAGCGATTGCTCAATGTTAAGTACAATACAATGAGCCAAAATAAGCAAAATTAAGACACCCATATTATTTCAAGACCTTTAAAAAAAATTAAAAAAAGTAAATATTTATTTTTCGAATTCTTGTCAAATGAATTTTTTTCAGCTACATTTACGCAGATGAACACGCAGGAGCAATTGCTCAATGTTAAGTACAATGCAATGAGCCAAAATAAGTAAAATTAAGACACCTATGTCATTTCAAGACCTTTAAAAAAAATAAAATATGTGAATAGCTATTTTTCGTATTCTTGTCGAATGATTTTTTTACGCTACATTTACACTGATGAACACGCAGGAGCTATTGCTCAGTGTTAAGTACAATACAATGAGCTGAAATAAGCAAAATTTAGACACCCATGTCATTTCAAGACCTTTAACAATAATAAAATTAGTAAATAGCTATTTTTCGTATTCTTGTCGAATGAATTTTTTTAAGCTACATTTACACCGATGAACACGCAGGAGCAATTGCTCAATGTTAAGTACAATAGAATGTGTCAAAATAAGCAAAATTAAGACACCCATGTCATTTCAAGACCTTTAAAAAAAAAAAAATATGTAAATAGCTATTTTTCTTATTCATGCCGAATGAATTTTTTTAAGCTACATTTACACCGATGAACACGCAGGAGCAATTGCTCAATGTTAAGTACAATAGAATGTGTCAAAATAAGCAAAATTAAGACACCCATGTCATTTCAAGACCTTTAAAAAAAAAAAAATAAGTAAATAGCTATTTTTCGTATTCTTGTCGAATGAATTTTTTTCAGCGTCATTTTCACAGATCAACACGCAGGAGCTATTTTCAAATGTTATGTGCAATACAATCAACCAAAATAAGCAAAATTTAGACACCCATATTATTTCAAGACCTTTTAAAAAAAAAAAAAAAGTAAATAGCTATATTTCGTATTCTTGTCGAATGAATTATTTTCAGCTACATTTGCACCGATGAACACGCAGCAGCTATTGCTAAATGTTGAGTACAATACATTGAGCTAAAATAAGTAAAATTTAGACACCCAAATCATTCCAGACCTTTAAAAAAAATAAAATAAGTAAATAGCTATTTTTCTTATTCATGCCGAATGAATTTTTTTAAGCTACATTTACACCGATGAACACGCAGGAGCAATTGCTCAATGTTAAGTACAATACAATGAGCCAAAATAAGCAAAATTAAGACACCCACATTATTTCAAGACCTTTAAAAAAAATAAAATATGTAAAAAGCTATTTTTCGTATTCTTGTCGAATGATTTTTTTCAGCTACATTTACGCAGATGAACACGCAGGAGCAATTGCTCAATGTTAAGTACAATGCAGTGAGCCAAAATAAGTAAAATTTTGACACCCATATTATTTCAAGATATTTAAAAAAAATAAAATATGTGAATAGCTATTTTTCGTATTCTTGTCGAATGATTTTTTTACGCTACATTTACACTGATGAACACGCAGGAGCTATTATTCAGTGTTAAGTACAATACAATGAGCTGAAATAAGCAAAATTTAGACACCCATGTCATTTCAAGACCTTTAACAAAAATAAAATTAGTAAATAGCTATTTTTCGTAATCTTGTCGAATGAATTTTTTTAAGCTACATTTACACCGATGAACACGCAGGAGCAATTGCTCAATTTAAGAACAATAGAATGTGTCAAAATAAGCAAAATTAAGACACCCATGTCATTTCAAGACCTTTAAAAAAAATAAAATATGTAAATAGCTATTTTTCTTATTCATGCCGAATGAATTTTTTTAAGCTACATTTACACCGATGAACACGCAGGAGCAATTGCTCAATGTTAAGTACAATAGAATGTGTCTAAATAAGCAAAATTATGACACCCATATCATTCATGACGTTTAAAAAAAATAAAATAAGTAAATAGCTATTTTTCGTATTCTTGTCGAATGAATTTTTTTCAGCGTCATTTACACAGATCAACACGCAGGAGCTATTTTCAAATGTTATGTGCAATACATTCAGCCAAAATAAGCAAAATTTAGACACCCATATTATTTCAAGACCTTTTAAAAAAAAATAATAAGTAAATAGCTATATTTCGTATTCTTGTCGAATGAATTATTTTCAGCTACATTTGCACTGATGAACACGCAGCAGCTATTGCTAAATGTTGAGTACAATACATTGAGCTAAAATAAGTAAAATTTAGACACCCAAATCATTCCAGACCTTTAAAAAAAATAAAATAAGTAAATAGCTATTTTTCTTATTCATGTCGAATGATTTTTTTACGCTACATTTACACCGATGAACACGCAGGAGCAATTGCTCAATAATAAGTACAATACAATGAGCCAAAATAAGCAAAATTAAGACACCCATATTATTTCAAGACCTTTAAAAAAAATAAAAAAAGTAAATAGCTATTTTTCGAATTCTCGTCAAATGAATTTTTTTCAGCTACATTTACGCAGATGAACACGCAAGAGCAACTGCTCAATGTTAAGTACAATACAATGAGCCAAAATAAGCAAAATTAAGACACCCATATTATTTCAAGACCTTTAAAAAAAATAAAATATGTAAATTGCTATTTTTCGTATTCTTGTCGAATGAATTTTTTTAAGCTACATTTACACCGATGAACACGCAAGAGCGATTGCTCAATGTTAAGTACAATACAATGAGCCAAAATAAGCAAAATTAAGACACCCATATTATTTCAAGACCTTTAAAAAAAATAAAAAAAGTAAATAGCTATTTTTCGAATTCTTGTCAAATGAATTTTTTTCAGCTACATTTACGCAGATGAACACGCAGGAGCAATTGCTCAATGTTAAGTACAATACAATGAGCCAAATTATGCAAAATTAAGACACCCATATCATTCAAGACCTTTAAAAAAAAAAAATAAGTAAATAGCTATTTTTCGTATTCTTGCCGAATGAATTTTTTTCAGCTACATTTACACAGATTAACACGCAGGGGCTATTTTCAAATGTTATGTGCAATACAATCAGCCAAAATAAGCAAAATCTAGACACCCATATTATTTCAAGACCTTTAAAAAAAAAAATAAGTAAATAGCTATATTTCGTATTCTTGTCGAATGAATTATTTTCAGCTACATTTGCACCGATGAACACGCAGCAGCTATTGCTAAATGTTGAGTACAATACATTGAGCCAAAATAAGCAAAATTAAGACACCCATATTATTTCAAGACCTTTAAAAAAAATAAAATATGTGAATAGCTATTTTTCGTATTCTTGTCGAATGATTTTTTTACGCTACATTTACACTGATGAACACGCAGGAGCTATTGCTCAGTGTTAAGTACAATACAATGAGCTGAAATAAGCAAAATTTAGACACCCATGTCATTTCAAGACCTTTAACAATAATAAAATTAGTAAATAGCTATTTTTCGTATTCTTGTCGAATGAATTTTTTTAAGCTACATTTACACCGATGAACACGCAGGAGCAATTGCTCAATGTTAAGTACAATAGAATGTGTCAAAATAAGCAAAATTAAGACACCCATGTCATTTCAAGACCTTTAAAAAAAATAAAATAAGTAAATAGCTATTTTTCTTATTCATGCCGAATGAATTTTTTTAAGCTACATTTACACCGATGAACACGCAGGAGCAATTGCTCATTGTTAAGTACAATACAATGAGCCAAAATAAGCAAAATTAAGACACCCATATTATTTCAAGACCTTTAAAAAAAATAAAATATGTAAATTGCTATTTTTCGTATTCTTGTCGAATGAATTTTTTTAAGCTACATTTACACCGATGAACACGCAAGAGCGATTGCTCAATGTTAAGTACAATACAATGAGCCAAAATAAGCAAAATTAAGACACCCATATTATTTCAAGACCTTTAAAAAAAATAAAAAAAGTAAATAGCTATTTTTCGAATTCTTGTCAAATGAATTTTTTTCAGCTACATTTACGCAGATGAACACGCAGGAGCAATTGCTCAATGTTAAGTACAATACAATGAGCCAAATTATGCAAAATTGAGACACCCATATCATTCAAGACCTTTAAAAAGAAAAAATAAGTAAATAGCTATTTTTCGTATTCTTGCCGAATGAATTTTTTTCAGCTACATTTACACAGATTAACACGCAGGGGCTATTTTCAAATGTTATGTGCAATACAATCAGCCAAAATAAGCAAAATCTAGACACCCATATTATTTCAAGACCTTTAAAAAAAAAAAATAAGTAAATAGCTATATTTCGTATTCTTGTCGAATGAATTATTTTCAGCTACATTTGCACCGATGAACACGCAGCAGCTATTGCTAAATGTTGAGTACAATACATTGAGCCAAAATAAGCAAAATTAAGACACCCATATTATTTCAAGACCTTTAAAAAAAATAAAATATGTGAATAGCTATTTTTCGTATTCTTGTCGAATGATTTTTTTACGCTACATTTACACTGATGAACACGCAGGAGCTATTGCTCAGTGTTAAGTACAATACAATGAGCTGAAATAAGCAAAATTTAGAGACCCATGTCATTTCAAGACCTTTAACAATAATAAAATTAGTAAATAGCTATTTTTCGTATTCTTGTCGAATGAATTTTTTTAAGCTACATTTACACCGATGAACACGCAGGAGCAATTGCTCAATGTTAAGTACAATAGAATGTGTCAAAATAAGCAAAATTAAGACACCCATGTCATTTCAAGACCTTTAAAAAAAATAAAATATGTAAATAGCTATTTTTCTTATTCATGCCGAATGAATTTTTTTAAGCTACATTTACACCGATGAACACGCAGGAGCAATTGCTCAATGTTAAGAACAATAGAATGTGTCAAAATAAGCAAAATTAAGACACCCATGTCATTTCAAGACCTTTAAAAAAAATAAAATAAGTAAATAGCTATTTTTCGTATTCTTGTCGAATGAATTTTTTTCAGCGTCATTTTCACAGATCAACACGCAGGAGCTATTTTCAAATGTTATGTGCAATACAATCAACCAAAATAAGCAAAATTTAGACACCCATATTATTTCAAGACCTTTTAAAAAAAAAAAAATAAGTAAATAGCTATATTTCGTATTCTTGTCGAATGAATTATTTTCAGCTACATTTGCACCGATGAACACGCAGCAGCTATTGCTAAATGTTGAGTACAATACATTGAGCTAAAATAAGTAAAATTTAGACACCCAAATCATTCCAGACCTTTAAAAAAAATAAAATAAGTAAATAGCTATTTTTCTTATTCATGCCGAATGAATTTTTTTAAGCTACATTTACACCGATGAACACGCAGGAGCAATTGCTCATTGTTAAGTACAATACAATGAGCCAAAATAAGCAAAATTAAGACACCCATATTATTTCAAGACCTTTAAAAAAAATAAAATATGTAAATTGCTATTTTTCGTATTCTTGTCGAATGAATTTTTTTAAGCTACATTTACACCGATGAACACGCAAGAGCGATTGCTCAATGTTAAGTACAATACAATGAGCCAAAATAAGCAAAATTAAGACACCCATATTATTTCAAGACCTTTAAAAAAAATAAAAAAAGTAAATAGCTATTTTTCGAATTCTTGTCAAATGAATTTTTTTCAGCTACATTTACGCAGATGAACACGCAGGAGCAATTGCTCAATGTTAAGTACAATACAATGAGCCAAATTATGCAAAATTGAGACACCCATATCATTCAAGACCTTTAAAAAGAAAAAATAAGTAAATAGCTATTTTTCGTATTCTTGCCGAATGAATTTTTTTCAGCTACATTTACACAGATTAACACGCAGGGGCTATTTTCAAATGTTATGTGCAATACAATCAGCCAAAATAAGCAAAATCTAGACACCCATATTATTTCAAGACCTTTAAAAAAAAAAAATAAGTAAATAGCTATATTTCGTATTCTTGTCGAATGAATTATTTTCAGCTACATTTGCACCGATGAACACGCAGCAGCTATTGCTAAATGTTGAGTACAATACATTGAGCCAAAATAAGCAAAATTAAGACACCCATATTATTTCAAGACCTTTAAAAAAAATAAAATATGTGAATAGCTATTTTTCGTATTCTTGTCGAATGATTTTTTTACGCTACATTTACACTGATGAACACGCAGGAGCTATTGCTCAGTGTTAAGTACAATACAATGAGCTGAAATAAGCAAAATTTAGAGACCCATGTCATTTCAAGACCTTTAACAATAATAAAATTAGTAAATAGCTATTTTTCGTATTCTTGTCGAATGAATTTTTTTAAGCTACATTTACACCGATGAACACGCAGGAGCAATTGCTCAATGTTAAGTACAATAGAATGTGTCAAAATAAGCAAAATTAAGACACCCATGTCATTTCAAGACCTTTAAAAAAAATAAAATATGTAAATAGCTATTTTTCTTATTCATGCCGAATGAATTTTTTTATGCTACATTTACACCGATGAACACGCAGGAGCAATTGCTCAATGTTAAGTACAATAGAATGTGTCAAAATAAGCAAAATTAAGACACCCATGTCATTTCAAGACCTTTAAAAAAAATAAAATAAGTAAATAGCTATTTTTCGTATTCTTGTCGAATGAATTTTTTTCAGCGTCATTTTCACAGATCAACACGCAGGAGCTATTTTCAAATGTTATGTGCAATACAATCAACCAAAATAAGCAAAATTTAGACACCCATATTATTTCAAGACCTTTTAAAAAAAAAAAAATAAGTAAATAGCTATATTTCGTATTCTTGTCGAATGAATTATTTTCAGCTACATTTGCACCGATGAACACGCAGCAGCTATTGCTAAATGTTGAGTACAATACATTGAGCTAAAATAAGTAAAATTTAGACACCCAAATCATTCCAGACCTTTAAAAAAAATAAAATAAGTAAATAGCTATTTTTCTTATTCATGCCGAATGAATTTTTTTAAGCTACATTTACACCGATGAACACGCAGGAGCAATTGCTCAATGTTAAGTACAATACAATGAGCCAAAATAAGCAAAATTAAGACACCCACATTATTTCAAGACCTTTAAAAAAAATAAAATATGTAAAAAGCTATTTTTCGTATTCTTGTCGAATGATTTTTTTACGCTACATTTACACCGATGAACACGCAAGAGCGATTGCTCAATGTTAAGTACAATACAATGAGCCCAAATAAGCAAAATTAAGACACCCATATTATTTCAAGACCTTTAAAAAAAATAAAAAAAGTAAATAGCTATTTTTCGTATTCTTGTCGAATGAATTTTTTTAAGCTACATTTACACCGATGAACACGCAAGAGCGATTGCCCAATGTTAAGTACAATACAATGAGCCAAAATGAGCAAAATTAAGACACCCATATTATTTCAAGACCTTTAAAAAAAATAAAAAAAGTAAATAGCTATTTTTCGAATTCTTGCCAAATGAATTTTTTTCAGCTACATTTACGCAGATGAACACGCAGGAGCAATTGCTCAATGTTAAGTACAATGCAGTGAGCCAAAATAAGTAAAATTTTGACACCCATATTATTTCAAGACCTTTAAAAAAAATAAAATATGTGAATAGCTATTTTTCGTATTCTTGTCGAATGATTTTTTTACGCTACATTTACACTGATGAACACGCAGGAGCTATTATTCAGTGTTAAGTACAATACAATGAGCTGAAATAAGCAAAATTTAGACACCCATGTCATTTCAAGACCTTTAACAAAAATAAAATTAGTAAATAGCTATTTTTCGTATTCTTGTCGAATGAATTTTTTTAAGCTACATTTACACCGATGAACACGCAGGAGCAATTGCTCAATTTAAGTACAATAGAATGTGTCAAAATAAGCAAAATTAAGACACCCATGTCATTTCAAGACCTTTAAAAAAAATAAAATATGTAAATAGCTATTTTTCTTATTCATGCCGAATGAATTTTTTTAAGCTACATTTACACCGATGAACACGCAGGAGCAATTGCTCAATGTTAAGTACAATAGAATGTGTCTAAATAAGCAAAATTATGACACCCATATCATTCATGACCTTTAAAAAAAATAAAATAAGTAAATAGCTATTTTTCGTATTCTTGTCGAATGAATTTTTTTCAGCGTCATTTACACAGATCAACTCGCAGGAGCTATTTTCAAATGTTATATGCAATACATTCAGCCAAAATAAGCAAAATTTAGACACCCATATTATTTCAAGACCTTTTAAAAAAAAAAAATAAGTAAATAGCTATATTTCGTATTCTTGTCGAATGAATTATTTTCAGCTACATTTGCACTGATGAACACGCAGCAGCTATTGCTAAATGTTGATTACAATACATTGAGCTAAAATAAGTAAAATTTAGACACCCAAATCATTCCAGACCTTTAAAAAAAATAAAATAAGTAAATAGCTATTTTTCTTATTCATGTCGAATGATTTTTTTACGCTACATTTACACCGATGAACACGCAGGAGCAATTGCTCAATAATAAGTACAATACAATGAGCCAAAATAAGCAAAATTAAGACACCCATATTATTTCAAGACCTTTAAAAAAAATAAAAAAAGTAAAAAGCTATTTTTCGTATTCTTGTCGAATGAATTTTTTTAAGCTACATTTACACCGATGAACACGCAGGAGCAATTGCTCAATGTTAAGTACAATAGAATGTGTCAAAATAAGCAAAATTAAGACACCCATGTCATTTCAAGACCTTTAAAAAAAATAAAATATGTAAATAGCTATTTTTCTTATTCATGCCGAATGAATTTTTTTATGCTACATTTACACCGATGAACACGCAGGAGCAATTGCTCAATGTTAAGTACAATAGAATGTGTCAAAATAAGCAAAATTAAGACACCCATGTCATTTCAAGACCTTTAAAAAAAATAAAATAAGTAAATAGCTATTTTTCGTATTCTTGTCGAATGAATTTTTTTCAGCGTCATTTTCACAGATCAACACGCAGGAGCTATTTTCAAATGTTATGTGCAATACAATCAACCAAAATAAGCAAAATTTAGACACCCATATTATTTCAAGACCTTTTAAAAAAAAAAAAATAAGTAAATAGCTATATTTCGTATTCTTGTCGAATGAATTATTTTCAGCTACATTTGCACCGATGAACACGCAGCAGCTATTGCTAAATGTTGAGTACAATACATTGAGCTAAAATAAGTAAAATTTAGACACCCAAATCATTCCAGACCTTTAAAAAAAATAAAATAAGTAAATAGCTATTTTTCTTATTCATGCCGAATGAATTTTTTTAAGCTACATTTACACCGATGAACACGCAGGAGCAATTGCTCAATGTTAAGTACAATACAATGAGCCAAAATAAGCAAAATTAAGACACCCACATTATTTCAAGACCTTTAAAAAAAATAAAATATGTAAAAAGCTATTTTTCGTATTCTTGTCGAATGATTTTTTTACGCTACATTTACACCGATGAACACGCAAGAGCGATTGCTCAATGTTAAGTACAATACAATGAGCCCAAATAAGCAAAATTAAGACACCCATATTATTTCAAGACCTTTAAAAAAAATAAAAAAAGTAAATAGCTATTTTTCGTATTCTTGTCGAATGAATTTTTTTAAGCTACATTTACACCGATGAACACGCAAGAGCGATTGCCCAATGTTAAGTACAATACAATGAGCCAAAATGAGCAAAATTAAGACACCCATATTATTTCAAGACCTTTAAAAAAAATAAAAAAAGTAAATAGCTATTTTTCGAATTCTTGCCAAATGAATTTTTTTCAGCTACATTTACGCAGATGAACACGCAGGAGCAATTGCTCAATGTTAAGTACAATGCAGTGAGCCAAAATAAGTAAAATTTTGACACCCATATTATTTCAAGACCTTTAAAAAAAATAAAATATGTGAATAGCTATTTTTCGTATTCTTGTCGAATGATTTTTTTACGCTACATTTACACTGATGAACACGCAGGAGCTATTATTCAGTGTTAAGTACAATACAATGAGCTGAAATAAGCAAAATTTAGACACCCATGTCATTTCAAGACCTTTAACAAAAATAAAATTAGTAAATAGCTATTTTTCGTATTCTTGTCGAATGAATTTTTTTAAGCTACATTTACACCGATGAACACGCAGGAGCAATTGCTCAATTTAAGTACAATAGAATGTGTCAAAATAAGCAAAATTAAGACACCCATGTCATTTCAAGACCTTTAAAAAAAATAAAATATGTAAATAGCTATTTTTCTTATTCATGCCGAATGAATTTTTTTAAGCTACATTTACACCGATGAACACGCAGGAGCAATTGCTCAATGTTAAGTACAATAGAATGTGTCTAAATAAGCAAAATTATGACACCCATATCATTCATGACCTTTAAAAAAAATAAAATAAGTAAATAGCTATTTTTCGTATTCTTGTCGAATGAATTTTTTTCAGCGTCATTTACACAGATCAACTCGCAGGAGCTATTTTCAAATGTTATATGCAATACATTCAGCCAAAATAAGCAAAATTTAGACACCCATATTATTTCAAGACCTTTTAAAAAAAAAAAATAAGTAAATAGCTATATTTCGTATTCTTGTCGAATGAATTATTTTCAGCTACATTTGCACTGATGAACACGCAGCAGCTATTGCTAAATGTTGATTACAATACATTGAGCTAAAATAAGTAAAATTTAGACACCCAAATCATTCCAGACCTTTAAAAAAAATAAAATAAGTAAATAGCTATTTTTCTTATTCATGTCGAATGATTTTTTTACGCTACATTTACACCGATGAACACGCAGGAGCAATTGCTCAATAATAAGTACAATACAATGAGCCAAAATAAGCAAAATTAAGACACCCATATTATTTCAAGACCTTTAAAAAAAATAAAAAAAGTAAAAAGCTATTTTTCGAATTCTCGTCAAATGAATTTTTTTCAGCTACATTTACGCAGATGAACACGCAAGAGCAACTGCTCAATGTTAAGTACAATGCAATGAGCCAAAATAAGTAAAATTTAGACACCTATGTCATTTCAAGACCTTTAAAAAAAATAAAATAAGTAAATAGCTATTTTTCTTATTCATGCCGAATGAATTTTTTTAAGCTACATTTACACCGATGAACACGCAGGAGCAATTGCTCATTGTTAAGTACAATACAATGAGCCAAAATAAGCAAAATTAAGACACCCATATTATTTCAAGACCTTTAAAAAAAATAAAATATGTAAATTGCTATTTTTCGTATTCTTGTCGAATGAATTTTTTTAAGCTACATTTACACCGATGAACACGCAAGAGCGATTGCTCAATGTTAAGTACAATACAATGAGCCAAAATAAGCAAAATTAAGACACCCATATTATTTCAAGACCTTTAAAAAAAATAAAAAAAGTAAATAGCTATTTTTCGAATTCTTGTCAAATGAATTTTTTTCAGCTACATTTACGCAGATGAACACGCAGGAGCAATTGCTCAATGTTAAGTACAATACAATGAGCCAAATTATGCAAAATTAAGACACCCATATCATTCAAGACCTTTAAAAAAAAAAAATAAGTAAATAGCTATTTTTCGTATTCTTGCCGAATGAATTTTTTTCAGCTACATTTACACAGATTAACACGCAGGGGCTATTTTAAAATGTTATGTGCAATACAATCAGCCAAAATAAGCAAAATCTAGACACCCATATTATTTCAAGACCTTTTAAAAAAAAAAATAAGTAAATAGCTATATTTCGTATTCTTGTCGAATGAATTATTTTCAGCTACATTTGCACCGATGAACACGCAGCAGCTATTGCTAAATGTTGAGTACAATACATTGAGCCAAAATAAGCAAAATTAAGACACCCATATTATTTCAAGACCTTTAAAAAAAATAAAATATGTGAATTGCTATTTTTCGTATTCTTGTCGAATGATTTTTTTACGCTACATTTACACCGATGAACACGCAAGAGCGATTGCTCAATGTTAAGTTCAATACAATGAGCCAAAATAAGCAAAATTAAGACACCCATATTATTTCAAGACCTTTAAAAAAAATAAAATATGTGAATAGCTATTTTTCGTATTCTTGTCGAATGATTTTTTTACGCTACATTTACACCGATGAACACGCAAGAGCGATTGCTCAATGTTAAGTACAATACAATGAGCCAAAATAAGCAAAATTAAGACACCCATATTATATCAAGACCTTTAAAAAAAATAAACAAAGTAAATAGCTATTTTTCGAATTCTTGTCAAATGAATTTTTTTCAGCTACATTTACGCAGATGAACACGCAGGAGC
Source organism: Psococerastis gibbosa (assembly GCA_963971405.1). Lineage (NCBI taxonomy): Eukaryota > Metazoa > Arthropoda > Insecta > Psocodea > Psocidae > Psococerastis > Psococerastis gibbosa. Next base: position 26,717,725 of record OZ020490.1, on the reverse strand, counting down.
AATTGCTCAATGTTAAGTACAATGCAATGAGCCAAAATAAGTAAAATTAAGACACCTATGTCATTTCAAGACCTTTAAAAAAAATAAAATATGTGAATAGCTATTTTTCGTATTCTTGTCGAATGATTTTTTTACGCTACATTTACACTGATGAACACGCAGGAGCTATTGCTCAGTGTTAAGTACAATACAATGAGCTGAAATAAGCAAAATTTAGACACCCATATTATTTCAAGACCTTTAAAAAAAATAAAAAAAGTAAATAGCTATTTTTCGTATTCTTGTCGAATGAATTTTTTTAAGCTACATTTACACCGATGAACACGCAAGAGCGATTGCCCAATGTTAAGTACAATACAATGAGCCAAAATGAGCAAAATTAAGACACCCATATTATTTCAAGACCTTTAAAAAAAATAAAAAAAGTAAATAGCTATTTTTCGAATTCTTGCCAAATGAATTTTTTTCAGCTACATTTACGCAGATGAACACGCAGGAGCAATTGCTCAATGTTAAGTACAATGCAGTGAGCCAAAATAAGTAAAATTTTGACACCCATATTATTTCAAGACCTTTAAAAAAAATAAAATATGTGAATAGCTATTTTTCGTATTCTTGTCGAATGATTTTTTTACGCTACATTTACACTGATGAACACGCAGGAGCTATTATTCAGTGTTAAGTACAATACAATGAGCTGAAATAAGCAAAATTTAGACACCCATGTCATTTCAAGACCTTTAACAAAAATAAAATTAGTAAATAGCTATTTTTCGTATTCTTGTCGAATGAATTTTTTTAAGCTACATTTACACCGATGAACACGCAGGAGCAATTGCTCAATTTAAGTACAATAGAATGTGTCAAAATAAGCAAAATTAAGACACCCATGTCATTTCAAGACCTTTAAAAAAAATAAAATATGTAAATAGCTATTTTTCTTATTCATGCCGAATGAATTTTTTTAAGCTACATTTACACCGATGAACACGCAGGAGCAATTGCTCAATGTTAAGTACAATAGAATGTGTCTAAATAAGCAAAATTATGACACCCATATCATTCATGACCTTTAAAAAAAATAAAATAAGTAAATAGCTATTTTTCGTATTCTTGTCGAATGAATTTTTTTCAGCGTCATTTACACAGATCAACTCGCAGGAGCTATTTTCAAATGTTATATGCAATACATTCAGCCAAAATAAGCAAAATTTAGACACCCATATTATTTCAAGACCTTTTAAAAAAAAAAAATAAGTAAATAGCTATATTTCGTATTCTTGTCGAATGAATTATTTTCAGCTACATTTGCACTGATGAACACGCAGCAGCTATTGCTAAATGTTGATTACAATACATTGAGCTAAAATAAGTAAAATTTAGACACCCAAATCATTCCAGACCTTTAAAAAAAATAAAATAAGTAAATAGCTATTTTTCTTATTCATGTCGAATGATTTTTTTACGCTACATTTACACCGATGAACACGCAGGAGCAATTGCTCAATAATAAGTACAATACAATGAGCCAAAATAAGCAAAATTAAGACACCCATATTATTTCAAGACCTTTAAAAAAAATAAAAAAAGTAAAAAGCTATTTTTCGAATTCTCGTCAAATGAATTTTTTTCAGCTACATTTACGCAGATGAACACGCAAGAGCAACTGCTCAATGTTAAGTACAATGCAATGAGCCAAAATAAGTAAAATTTAGACACCTATGTCATTTCAAGACCTTTAAAAAAAATAAAATAAGTAAATAGCTATTTTTCTTATTCATGCCGAATGAATTTTTTTAAGCTACATTTACACCGATGAACACGCAGGAGCAATTGCTCATTGTTAAGTACAATACAATGAGCCAAAATAAGCAAAATTAAGACACCCATATTATTTCAAGACCTTTAAAAAAAATAAAATATGTAAATTGCTATTTTTCGTATTCTTGTCGAATGAATTTTTTTAAGCTACATTTACACCGATGAACACGCAAGAGCGATTGCTCAATGTTAAGTACAATACAATGAGCCAAAATAAGCAAAATTAAGACACCCATATTATTTCAAGACCTTTAAAAAAAATAAAAAAAGTAAATAGCTATTTTTCGAATTCTTGTCAAATGAATTTTTTTCAGCTACATTTACGCAGATGAACACGCAGGAGCAATTGCTCAATGTTAAGTACAATACAATGAGCCAAATTATGCAAAATTAAGACACCCATATCATTCAAGACCTTTAAAAAAAAAAAATAAGTAAATAGCTATTTTTCGTATTCTTGCCGAATGAATTTTTTTCAGCTACATTTACACAGATTAACACGCAGGGGCTATTTTAAAATGTTATGTGCAATACAATCAGCCAAAATAAGCAAAATCTAGACACCCATATTATTTCAAGACCTTTTAAAAAAAAAAATAAGTAAATAGCTATATTTCGTATTCTTGTCGAATGAATTATTTTCAGCTACATTTGCACCGATGAACACGCAGCAGCTATTGCTAAATGTTGAGTACAATACATTGAGCCAAAATAAGCAAAATTAAGACACCCATATTATTTCAAGACCTTTAAAAAAAATAAAATATGTGAATTGCTATTTTTCGTATTCTTGTCGAATGATTTTTTTACGCTACATTTACACCGATGAACACGCAAGAGCGATTGCTCAATGTTAAGTTCAATACAATGAGCCAAAATAAGCAAAATTAAGACACCCATATTATTTCAAGACCTTTAAAAAAAATAAAATATGTGAATAGCTATTTTTCGTATTCTTGTCGAATGATTTTTTTACGCTACATTTACACCGATGAACACGCAAGAGCGATTGCTCAATGTTAAGTACAATACAATGAGCCAAAATAAGCAAAATTAAGACACCCATATTATATCAAGACCTTTAAAAAAAATAAACAAAGTAAATAGCTATTTTTCGAATTCTTGTCAAATGAATTTTTTTCAGCTACATTTACGCAGATGAACACGCAGGAGCAATTGCTCAATGTTAAGTACAATGCAATGAGCCAAAATAAGTAAAATTAAGACACCTATGTCATTTCAAGACCTTTAAAAAAAATAAAATATGTGAATAGCTATTTTTCGTATTCTTGTCGAATGATTTTTTTACGCTACATTTACACTGATGAACACGCAGGAGCTATTGCTCAGTGTTAAGTACAATACAATGAGCTGAAATAAGCAAAATTTAGACACCCATGTCATTTCAAGACCTTTAACAATAATAAAATTAGTAAATAGCTATTTTTCGTATTCTTGTCGAATGAATTTTTTTAAGCTACATTTACACCGATGAACACGCAGGAGCAATTGCTCAATGTTAAGTACAATAGAATGTGTCAAAATAAGCAAAATTAAGACACCCATGTCATTTCAAGACCTTTAAAAAAAATAAAATATGTAAATAGCTATTTTTCTTATTCATGCCGAATGAATTTTTTTAAGCTACATTTACACCGATGAACACGCAGGAGCAATTGCTCAATGTTAAGTACAATAGAATGTGTCAAAATAAGCAAAATTAAGACACCCATGTCATTTCAAGACCTTTAAAAAAAAAAAAATAAGTAAATAGCTATTTTTCGTATTCTTGTCGAATGAATTTTTTTCAGCGTCATTTTCACAGATCAACACGCAGGAGCTATTTTCAAATGTTATGTGCAATACAATCAACCAAAATAAGCAAAATTTAGACACCCATATTATTTCAAGACCTTTTAAAAAAAAAAAAAAAGTAAATAGCTATATTTCGTATTCTTGTCGAATGAATTATTTTCAGCTACATTTGCACCGATGAACACGCAGCAGCTATTGCTAAATGTTGAGTACAATACATTGAGCTAAAATAAGTAAAATTTAGACACCCAAATCATTCCAGACCTTTAAAAAAAATAAAATAAGTAAATAGCTATTTTTCTTATTCATGCCGAATGAATTTTTTTAAGCTACATTTACACCGATGAACACGCAGGAGCAATTGCTCAATGTTAAGTACAATACAATGAGCCAAAATAAGCAAAATTAAGACACCCACATTATTTCAAGACCTTTAAAAAAAATAAAATATGTAAAAAGCTATTTTTCGTATTCTTGTCGAATGATTTTTTTCAGCTACATTTACGCAGATGAACACGCAGGAGCAATTGCTCAATGTTAAGTACAATGCAGTGAGCCAAAATAAGTAAAATTTTGACACCCATATTATTTCAAGATATTTAAAAAAAATAAAATATGTGAATAGCTATTTTTCGTATTCTTGTCGAATGATTTTTTTACGCTACATTTACACTGATGAACACGCAGGAGCTATTATTCAGTGTTAAGTACAATACAATGAGCTGAAATAAGCAAAATTTAGACACCCATGTCATTTCAAGACCTTTAACAAAAATAAAATTAGTAAATAGCTATTTTTCGTAATCTTGTCGAATGAATTTTTTTAAGCTACATTTACACCGATGAACACGCAGGAGCAATTGCTCAATTTAAGAACAATAGAATGTGTCAAAATAAGCAAAATTAAGACACCCATGTCATTTCAAGACCTTTAAAAAAAATAAAATATGTAAATAGCTATTTTTCTTATTCATGCCGAATGAATTTTTTTAAGCTACATTTACACCGATGAACACGCAGAAGCAATTGCTCAATGTTAAGTACAATAGAATGTGTCTAAATAAGCAAAATTATGACACCCATATCATTCATGACGTTTAAAAAAAATAAAATAAGTAAATAGCTATTTTTCGTATTCTTGTCGAATGAATTTTTTTCAGCGTCATTTACACAGATCAACACGCAGGAGCTATTTTCAAATGTTATGTGCAATACATTCAGCCAAAATAAGCAAAATTTAGACACCCATATTATTTCAAGACCTTTTAAAAAAAAAAAATAAGTAAATAGCTATATTTCGTATTCTTGTCGAATGAATTATTTTCAGCTACATTTGCACTGATGAACACGCAGCAGCTATTGCTAAATGTTGAGTACAATACATTGAGCTAAAATAAGTAAAATTTAGACACCCAAATCATTCCAGACCTTTAAAAAAAATAAAATAAGTAAATAGCTATTTTTCTTATTCATGTCGAATGATTTTTTTACGCTACATTTACACCGATGAACACGCAGGAGCAATTGCTCAATAATAAGTACAATACAATGAGCCAAAATAAGCAAAATTAAGACACCCATATTATTTCAAGACCTTTAAAAAAAATAAAAAAAGTAAATAGCTATTTTTCGAATTCTCGTCAAATGAATTTTTTTCAGCTACATTTACGCAGATGAACACGCAAGAGCAACTGCTCAATGTTAAGTACAATGCAATGAGCCAAAATAAGTAAAATTTAGACACCTATGTCATTTCAAGACCTTTAAAAAAAATAAAATAAGTAAATAGCTATTTTTCTTATTCATGCCGAATGAATTTTTTTAAGCTACATTTACACCGATGAACACGCAGGAGCAATTGCTCATTGTTAAGTACAATACAATGAGCCAAAATAAGCAAAATTAAGACACCCATATTATTTCAAGACCTTTAAAAAAAATAAAATATGTAAATTGCTATTTTTCGTATTCTTGTCGAATGAATTTTTTTAAGCTACATTTACACCGATGAACACGCAAGAGCGATTGCTCAATGTTAAGTACAATACAATGAGCCAAAATAAGCAAAATTAAGACACCCATATTATTTCAAGACCTTTAAAAAAAATAAAAAAAGTAAATAGCTATTTTTCGAATTCTTGTCAAATGAATTTTTTTCAGCTACATTTACGCAGATGAACACGCAGGAGCAATTGCTCAATGTTAAGTACAATACAATGAGCCAAATTATGCAAAATTAAGACACCCATATCATTCAAGACCTTTAAAAAAAAAAAATAAGTAAATAGCTATTTTTCGTATTCTTGCCGAATGAATTTTTTTCAGCTACATTTACACAGATTAACACGCAGGGGCTATTTTCAAATGTTATGTGCAATACAATCAGCCAAAATAAGCAAAATCTAGACACCCATATTATTTCAAGACCTTTAAAAAAAAAAAATAATTAAATAGCTATATTTCGTATTCTTGTCGAATGAATTATTTTCAGCTACATTTGCACCGATGAACACGCAGCAGCTATTGCTAAATGTTGAGTACAATACATTGAGCCAAAATAAGCAAAATTAAGACACCCATATTATTTCAAGACCTTTAAAAAAAATAAAATATGTGAATAGCTATTTTTCGTATTCTTGTCGAATGATTTTTTTACGCTACATTTACACTGATGAACACGCAGGAGCTATTGCTCAGTGTTAAGTACAATACAATGAGCTGAAATAAGCAAAATTTAGACACCCATGTCATTTCAAGACCTTTAACAATAATAAAATTAGTAAATAGCTATTTTTCGTATTCTTGTCGAATGAATTTTTTTAAGCTACATTTACACCGATGAACACGCAGGAGCAATTGCTCAATGTTAAGTACAATAGAATGTGTCAAAATAAGCAAAATTAAGACACCCATGTCATTTCAAGACCTTTAAAAAAAATAAAATAAGTAAATAGCTATTTTTCTTATTCATGCCGAATGAATTTTTTTAAGCTACATTTACACCGATGAACACGCAGGAGCAATTGCTCATTGTTAAGTACAATACAATGAGCCAAAATAAGCAAAATTAAGACACCCATATTATTTCAAGACCTTTAAAAAAAATAAAATATGTAAATTGCTATTTTTCGTATTCTTGTCGAATGAATTTTTTTAAGCTACATTTACACCGATGAACACGCAAGAGCGATTGCTCAATGTTAAGTACAATACAATGAGCCAAAATAAGCAAAATTAAGACACCCATATTATTTCAAGACCTTTAAAAAAAATAAAAAAAGTAAATAGCTATTTTTCGAATTCTTGTCAAATGAATTTTTTTCAGCTACATTTACGCAGATGAACACGCAGGAGCAATTGCTCAATGTTAAGTACAATACAATGAGCCAAATTATGCAAAATTGAGACACCCATATCATTCAAGACCTTTAAAAAGAAAAAATAAGTAAATAGCTATTTTTCGTATTCTTGCCGAATGAATTTTTTTCAGCTACATTTACACAGATTAACACGCAGGGGCTATTTTCAAATGTTATGTGCAATACAATCAGCCAAAATAAGCAAAATCTAGACACCCATATTATTTCAAGACCTTTAAAAAAAAAAAATAAGTAAATAGCTATATTTCGTATTCTTGTCGAATGAATTATTTTCAGCTACATTTGCACCGATGAACACGCAGCAGCTATTGCTAAATGTTGAGTACAATACATTGAGCCAAAATAAGCAAAATTAAGACACCCATATTATTTCAAGACCTTTAAAAAAAATAAAATATGTGAATAGCTATTTTTCGTATTCTTGTCGAATGATTTTTTTACGCTACATTTACACTGATGAACACGCAGGAGCTATTGCTCAGTGTTAAGTACAATACAATGAGCTGAAATAAGCAAAATTTAGAGACCCATGTCATTTCAAGACCTTTAACAATAATAAAATTAGTAAATAGCTATTTTTCGTATTCTTGTCGAATGAATTTTTTTAAGCTACATTTACACCGATGAACACGCAGGAGCAATTGCTCAATGTTAAGTACAATAGAATGTGTCAAAATAAGCAAAATTAAGACACCCATGTCATTTCAAGACCTTTAAAAAAAATAAAATATGTAAATAGCTATTTTTCTTATTCATGCCGAATGAATTTTTTTATGCTACATTTACACCGATGAACACGCAGGAGCAATTGCTCAATGTTAAGTACAATAGAATGTGTCAAAATAAGCAAAATTAAGACACCCATGTCATTTCAAGACCTTTAAAAAAAATAAAATAAGTAAATAGCTATTTTTCGTATTCTTGTCGAATGAATTTTTTTCAGCGTCATTTTCACAGATCAACACGCAGGAGCTATTTTCAAATGTTATGTGCAATACAATCAACCAAAATAAGCAAAATTTAGACACCCATATTATTTCAAGACCTTTTAAAAAAAAAAAAATAAGTAAATAGCTATATTTCGTATTCTTGTCGAATGAATTATTTTCAGCTACATTTGCACCGATGAACACGCAGCAGCTATTGCTAAATGTTGAGTACAATACATTGAGCTAAAATAAGTAAAATTTAGACACCCAAATCATTCCAGACCTTTAAAAAAAATAAAATAAGTAAATAGCTATTTTTCTTATTCATGCCGAATGAATTTTTTTAAGCTACATTTACACCGATGAACACGCAGGAGCAATTGCTCAATGTTAAGTACAATACAATGAGCCAAAATAAGCAAAATTAAGACACCCACATTATTTCAAGACCTTTAAAAAAAATAAAATATGTAAAAAGCTATTTTTCGTATTCTTGTCGAATGATTTTTTTACGCTACATTTACACCGATGAACACGCAAGAGCGATTGCTCAATGTTAAGTACAATACAATGAGCCCAAATAAGCAAAATTAAGACACCCATATTATTTCAAGACCTTTAAAAAAAATAAAAAAAGTAAATAGCTATTTTTCGTATTCTTGTCGAATGAATTTTTTTAAGCTACATTTACACCGATGAACACGCAAGAGCGATTGCCCAATGTTAAGTACAATACAATGAGCCAAAATGAGCAAAATTAAGACACCCATATTATTTCAAGACCTTTAAAAAAAATAAAAAAAGTAAATAGCTATTTTTCGAATTCTTGCCAAATGAATTTTTTTCAGCTACATTTACGCAGATGAACACGCAGGAGCAATCGCTCAATGTTAAGTACAATGCAGTGAGCCAAAATAAGTAAAATTTTGACACCCATATTATTTCAAGACCTTTAAAAAAAATAAAATATGTGAATAGCTATTTTTCGTATTCTTGTCGAATGATTTTTTTACGCTACATTTACACTGATGAACACGCAGGAGCTATTATTCAGTGTTAAGTACAATACAATGAGCTGAAATAAGCAAAATTTAGACACCCATGTCATTTCAAGACCTTTAACAAAAATAAAATTAGTAAATAGCTATTTTTCGTATTCTTGTCGAATGAATTTTTTTAAGCTACATTTACACCGATGAACACGCAGGAGCAATTGCTCAATTTAAGTACAATAGAATGTGTCAAAATAAGCAAAATTAAGACACCCATGTCATTTCAAGACCTTTAAAAAAAATAAAATATGTAAATAGCTATTTTTCTTATTCATGCCGAATGAATTTTTTTAAGCTACATTTACACCGATGAACACGCAGGAGCAATTGCTCAATGTTAAGTACAATAGAATGTGTCTAAATAAGCAAAATTATGACACCCATATCATTCATGACCTTTAAAAAAAATAAAATAAGTAAATAGCTATTTTTCGTATTCTTGTCGAATGAATTTTTTTCAGCGTCATTTACACAGATCAACTCGCAGGAGCTATTTTCAAATGTTATATGCAATACATTCAGCCAAAATAAGCAAAATTTAGACACCCATATTATTTCAAGACCTTTTAAAAAAAAAAAATAAGTAAATAGCTATATTTCGTATTCTTGTCGAATGAATTATTTTCAGCTACATTTGCACTGATGAACACGCAGCAGCTATTGCTAAATGTTGATTACAATACATTGAGCTAAAATAAGTAAAATTTAGACACCCAAATCATTCCAGACCTTTAAAAAAAATAAAATAAGTAAATAGCTATTTTTCTTATTCATGTCGAATGATTTTTTTACGCTACATTTACACCGATGAACACGCAGGAGCAATTGCTCAATAATAAGTACAATACAATGAGCCAAAATAAGCAAAATTAAGACACCCATATTATTTCAAGACCTTTAAAAAAAATAAAAAAAGTAAAAAGCTATTTTTCGGATTCTCGTCAAATGAATTTTTTTCAGCTACATTTACGCAGATGAACACGCAAGAGCAACTGCTCAATGTTAAGTACAATGCAATGAGCCAAAATAAGTAAAATTTAGACACCTATGTCATTTCAAGACCTTTAAAAAAAATAAAATAAGTAAATAGCTATTTTTCTTATTCATGCCGAATGAATTTTTTTAAGCTACATTTACACCGATGAACACGCAGGAGCAATTGCTCATTGTTAAGTACAATACAATGAGCCAAAATAAGCAAAATTAAGACACCCATATTATTTCAAGACCTTTAAAAAAAATAAAATATGTAAATTGCTATTTTTCGTATTCTTGTCGAATGAATTTTTTTAAGCTACATTTACACCGATGAACACGCAAGAGCGATTGCTCAATGTTAAGTACAATAGAATGTGTCAAAATAAGCAAAATTAAGACACCCATGTCATTTCAAGACCTTTTAAAAAAAAAAATAAGTAAATAGCTATTTTTCGTATTCTTGCCGAATGAATTTTTTTAAGCTACATTTACACTGATGAACACGCAGGAGCTATTGCTCAGTGTTAGGTACAATACAATGAGCCAAAATATGCAAAATTAAGACACCCATATCATTCAAGACCTTTTAAAAAAAAAAATAAGTAAATAGCTATTTTTCGTATTCTTGCCGAATGAATTTTTTTAAGCTACATTTACACTGATGAACACGCAGGAGCTATTGCTCAGTGTTATGTTCAATACAATGAGCTGAATTAAGCAAAATTTAGACACCCATGTCATTTCAAGACCTTTAACAAAAATAAAATTAGTAAATAGCTATTTTTCGTATTCATGTCGAATGAATTTTTTTAAGCTACATTTACACCGATGAACACGCAGGAGCAATTGTTCAATGTTAAGTACAATAGAATGTGTCAAAATAAGCAAAATTAAGACACCCATGTCATTTCAAGACCTTTAAAAAAAATAAAATAAGTAAATAGCTATTTTTCGTATTCTTGTCGAATGAATTTTTTTCAGCGTCATTTTCACAGATCAACACGCAGGAGCTATTTTCAAATGTTATGTGCAATACAATCAACCAAAATAAGCAAAATTTAGACACCCATATTATTTCAAGACCTTTTAAAAAAAAAAAAATAAGTAAATAGCTATATTTCGTATTCTTGTCGAATGAATTATTTTCAGCTACATTTGCACCGATGAACACGCAGCAGCTATTGCTAAATGTTGAGTACAATACATTGAGCTAAAATAAGTAAAATTTAGACACCCAAATCATTCCAGACCTTTAAAAAAAATAAAATAAGTAAATAGCTATTTTTCTTATTCATGCCGAATGAATTTTTTTAAGCTACATTTACACCGATGAACACGCAGGAGCAATTGCTCAATGTTAAGTACAATACAATGAGCCAAAATAAGCAAAATTAAGACACCCACATTATTTCAAGACCTTTAAAAAAAATAAAATATGTAAAAAGCTATTTTTCGTATTCTTGTCGAATGATTTTTTTACGCTACATTTACACCGATGAACACGCAAGAGCGATTGCTCAATGTTAAGAACAATACAATGAGCCCAAATAAGCAAAATTAAGACACCCATATTATTTCAAGACCTTTAAAAAAAATAAAAAAAGTAAATAGCTATTTTTCGTATTCTTGTCGAATGAATTTTTTTAAGCTACATTTACACCGATGAACACGCAAGAGCGATTGCCCAATGTTAAGTACAATACAATGAGCCAAAATATGCAAAATTAAGACACCCATATTATTTCAAGACCTTTAAAAAAAATAAAAAAAGTAAATAGCTATTTATCGAATTCTTGCCAAATGAATTTTTTTCAGCTACATTTACGCAGATGAACACGCAGGAGCAATTGCTCAATGTTAAGTACAATGCAGTGAGCCAAAATAAGTAAAATTTTGACACCCATATTATTTCAAGACCTTTAAAAAAAATAAAATATGTGAATAGCTATTTTTCGTATTCTTGTCGAATGATTTTTTTACGCTACATTTACACTGATGAACACGCAGGAGCTATTATTCAGTGTTAAGTACAATACAATGAGCTGAAATAAGCAAAATTTAGACACCCATGTCATTTCAAGACCTTTAACAAAAATAAAATTAGTAAATAGCTATTTTTCGTATTCTTGTCGAATGAATTTTTTTAAGCTACATTTACACCGATGAACACGCAGGAGCAATTGCTCAATTTAAGTACAATAGAATGTGTCAAAATAAGCAAAATTAAGACACCCATGTCATTTCAAGACCTTTAAAAAAAATAAAATATGTAAATAGCTATTTTTCTTATTCATGCCGAATGAATTTTTTTAAGCTACATTTACACCGATGAACACGCAGGAGCAATTGCTCAATGTTAAGTACAATAGAATGTGTCTAAATAAGCAAAATTATGACACCCATATCATTCATGACCTTTAAAAAAAATAAAATAAGTAAATAGCTATTTTTCGTATTCTTGTCGAATGAATTTTTTTCAGCGTCATTTACACAGATCAACACGCAGGAGCTATTTTCAAATGTTATGTGCAATACATTCAGCCAAAATAAGCAAAATTTAGACACCCATATTATTTCAAGACCTTTAAAAAAAAAAAAATAAGTAAATAGCTATATTTCGTATTCTTGTCGAATGAATTATTTTCAGCTACATTTGCACTGATGAACACGCAGCAGCTATTGCTAAATGTTGAGTACAATACATTGAGCTAAAATAAGTAAAATTTAGACACCCAAATCATTCCAGACCTTTAAAAAAAATAAAATAAGTAAATAGCTATTTTTCTTATTCATGTCGAATGATTTTTTTACGCTACATTTACACCGATGAACACGCAGGAGCAATTGCTCAATAATAAGTACAATACAATGAGCCACAATAAGCAAAATTAAGACACCCATATTATTTCAAGACCTTTAAAAAAAATAAAAAAAGTAAATAGCTATTTTTCGAATTCTCGTCAAATGAATTTTTTTCAGCTACATTTACGCAGATGAACACGCAAGAGCAACTGCTCAATAATGAGTACAATGCAATGAGCCAAAATAAGTAAAATTTAGACACCTATGTCATTTCAAGACCTTTAAAAAAAATAAAATAAGTAAATAGCTATTTTTCTTATTCATGCCGAATGAATTTTTTTAAGCTACATTTACACCGATGAACACGCAGGAGCAATTGCTCATTGTTAAGTACAATACAATGAGCCAAAATAAGCAAAATTAAGACACCTATGACATTTCAAGACCTTTAAAAAAAATAAAATAAGTAAATAGCTATTTTTCTTATTCATGCCGAATGAATTTTTTTAAGCTACATTTACACCGATGAACACGCAGGAGCAATTGCTCATTGTTAAGTACAATACAATGAGCCAAAATAAGCAAAATTAAGACACCCATATTATTTCAAGACCTTTAAAAAAAATAAAATATGTAAATTGCTATTTTTCGTATTCTTGTCGAATGAATTTTTTTAAGCTACATTTACACCGATGAACACGCAAGAGCGATTGCTCAATGTTAAGTACAATACAATGAGCCCAAATAAGCAAAATTAAGACACCCATATTATTTCAAGACCTTTAAAAAAAATAAAAAAAGTAAATAGCTATTTTTCGTATTCTTGTCGAATGAATTTTTTTAAGCTACATTTACACCGATGAACACGCAAGAGCGATTGCCCAATGTTAAGTACAATACAATGAGCCAAAATATGCAAAATTAAGACACCCATATTATTTCAAGACCTTTAAAAAAAATAAAAAAAGTAAATAGCTATTTTTCGAATTCTTGCCAAATGAATTTTTTTCAGCTACATTTACGCAGATGAACACGCAGGAGCAATTGCTCAATGTTAAGTACAATGCAGTGAGCCAAAATAAGTAAAATTTTGACACCCATATTATTTCAAGACCTTTAAAAAAAATAAAATATGTGAATAGCTATTTTTCGTATTCTTGTCGAATGATTTTTTTACGCTACATTTACACTGATGAACACGCAGGAGCTATTATTCAGTGTTAAGTACAATACAATGAGCTGAAATAAGCAAAATTTAGACACCCATGTCATTTCAAGACCTTTAACAAAAATAAAATTAGTAAATAGCTATTTTTCGTATTCTTGTCGAATGAATTTTTTTAAGCTACATCTACACCGATGAACACGCAGGAGCAATTGCTCAATTTAAGTACAATAGAATGTGTCAAAATAAGCAAAATTAAGACACCCATGTCATTTCAAGACCTTTAAAAAAAATAAAATATGTAAATAGCTATTTTTCTTATTCATGCCGAATGAATTTTTTTAAGCTACATTTACACCGATGAACACGCAGGAGCAATTGCTCAATGTTAAGTACAATAGAATGTGTCTAAATAAGCAAAATTATGACACCCATATCATTCATGACCTTTAAAAAAAATAAAATAAGTAAATAGCTATTTTTCGTATTCTTGTCGAATGAATTTTTTTCAGCGTCATTTACACAGATCAACACGCAGGAGCTATTTTCAAATGTTATGTGCAATACATTCAGCCAAAATAAGCAAAATTTAGACACCCATATTATTTCAAGACCTTTTAAAAAAAAAAAATAAGTAAATAGCTATATTTCGTATTCTTGTCGAATGAATTATTTTCAGCTACATTTGCACTGATGAACACGCAGCAGCTATTGCTAAATGTTGAGTACAATACATTGAGCTAAAATAAGTAAAATTTAGACACCCAAATCATTCCAGACCTTTAAAAAAAATAAAATAAGTAAATAGCTATTTTTCTTATTCATGTCGAATGATTTTTTTACGCTACATTTACACCGATGAACACGCAGGAGCAATTGCTCAATAATAAGTACAATACAATGAGCCAAAATAAGCAAAATTAAGACACCCATATTATTTCAAGACCTTTAAAAAAAATAAAAAAAGTAAATAGCTATTTTTCGAATTCTCGTCAAATGAATTTTTTTCAGCTACATTTACGCAGATGAACACGCAAGAGCAACTGCTCAATAATAAGTACAATGCAATGAGCCAAAATAAGTAAAATTTAGACACCTATGTCATTTCAAGACCTTTAAAAAAAATAAAATAAGTAAATAGCTATTTTTCTTATTCATGCCGAATGAATTTTTTTAAGCTACATTTACACCGATGAACACGCAGGAGCAATTGCTCATTGTTAAGTACAATACAATGAGCCAAAATAAGCAAAATTAAGACACCTATGTCATTTCAAGACCTTTAAAAAAAATAAAATAAGTAAATAGCTATTTTTCTTATTCATGCCGAATGAATTTTTTTAAGCTACATTTACACCGATGAACACGCAGGAGCAATTGCTCATTGTTAAGTACAATACAATGAGCCAAAATAAGCAAAATTAAGACACCCATATTATTTCAAGACCTTTAAAAAAAATAAAATATGTAAATTGCTATTTTTCGTATTCTTGTCGAATGAATTTTTTTAAGCTACATTTACACCGATGAACACGCAAGAGCGATTGCTCAATGTTAAGTACAATACAGTGAGCCAGTATAAGCAAAATTAAGACACCCATATTATTTCAAGACCTTTAAAAAAAATAAAAAAAGTAAATAGCTATTTTTCGAATTCTTGTCAAATGAATTTTTTTCAGCTACATTTACGCAGATGAACACGCAGGAGCAATTGCTCAATGTTAAGTACAATACAATGAGCCAAATTATGCAAAATTAAGACACCCATATCATTCAAGACCTTTAAAAAAAAAAAATAAGTAAATAGCTATTTTTCGTATTCTTGCCGAATGAATTTTTTTCAGCTACATTTACACAGATTAACACGCAGGGGCTATTTTCAAATGTTATGTGCAATACAATCAGCCAAAATAAGCAAAATCTAGACACCCATATTATTTCAAGACCTTTTAAAAAAAAAAGTAAGTAAATAGCTATATTTCGTATTCTTGTCGAATGAATTATTTTCAGCTACATTTGCACCGATGAACACGCAGCAGCTATTGCTAAATGTTGAGTACAATACATTGAGCCAAAATAAGCAAAACTAAGACACTCATATTATTTCAAGACCTTTAAAAAAAATAAAATATGTAAATAGCTATTTTTCGTATTCTTGTCGAATGAATTTTTTTAAGCTACATTTACGCCGATGAACACGCAAGAGCGATTGCTCAATGTTAAGTACAATACAGTGAGCCACAATAAGCAAAATTAAGACACCCATATTATTTCAAGACCTTTAAAAAAAATAAAAAAAGTAAATAGCTATTTTTCGAATTCTTGTCAAATGAATTTTTTTCAGATACATTTTCGCAGATGAACCCGCCGGAGCAATGGCTCAATGTTAAGTACAATACAATGAGCCAAAATATACAAAATTAAGACACCCATATCATTCAAGACCTTTAAAAAAAAAAATAAGTAAATAGCTATTTTTCGTATTCTTGCCGAATGAATTTTTTTAAGCTACATTTACACCGATGAACACGCAGGAGCAATTGCTCAATGTTAAGTACAATACAATGAGCCAAAATAAGCAAAATTAAGACACCCATATTATTTCAAGACCTTTGAAAAAAATAAAATAAGTAAATAGCTATTTTTCTTATTCTTGTCGAATGAATTTTTTGTAGCTACATTTACACCGATGACCACGCTGGAACAATTGACTAATGTTAGATACAGTACAGTGAGCCAAAATAAGCAATATTAAGACACCCATATCTTTTCAAGACCTTTAAAAAAAATAAAATAAGTAATTAGCTATTTTTCGTATTCTTGCCGTATGAATTTTTTTAAGCTACATTTACACCGGCGAACACGCAGGAGCAAGCGGCCAATGTTAAGTACAATACAATGAGCCTAAATAAGAAAAATTAAGACGCCTATATCTTTTTAAAACCTTTAAAAAAAATAAAATAAGTAAATAGCTATTTTTCTTATTCTTGTCGAATGAATTTTTTTTAGCTACATTTACACCGATGAACACGCAGGAGCAAGTGGCCAATGTTAAGTACAATACATTGAGCCAAAATAAGCAAAATTAAGGCACCTATATTTTTATAAAACCTTTAAAAAAAATAAAATAAGTAAATAGCTATTTTTTTTATTCATGCCGAATGAATTTTTTTAAGCTACATTTACACCGATGAACACGCAGGAGCAATTGCTCATTGTTAAGTACAATACAATGAGCCAAAATAAGCAAAATTAAGACACCCATATTATTTCAAGACCTTTAAAAAAAATAAAATATGTAAATAGCTATTTTTCGTATTCATGTCGAATGAATTTTTTTAAGCTACATTTACACCGATGAACACGCAAGAGCGATTGCTCAATGTTAAGTACAATACAATGAGCCAAAATAAGCAAAATTAAGACACCCATATTATTTTCAAGACCTTTAAAAAAAATAAAAAAAGTAAATAGCTATTTTTCGAATTCTTGTCAAATGAATTTTTTTCAGCTACATTTACGCAGATGATCACGCAGGAGCAATTGCTCAATGTTAGGTACAATACAATGAGCCAAAATATGCAAAATTAAGACACCCATATCATTCAAGACCTTTTAAAAAAAAAAATAAGTAAATAGCTATTTTTCGTATTCTTGCCGAATGAATTTTTTTAAGCTACATTTACACTGATGAACACGCAGGAGCTATTGCTCAGTGTTATGTTCAATACAATGAGCTGAATTAAGCAAAATTTAGACACCCATGTCATTTCAAGACCTTTAACAAAAATAAAATTAGTAAATAGCTATTTTTCGTATTCTTGTCGAATGAATTTTTTTAAGCTACATTTACACCGATGAACACGCAGGAGCAATTGCTCAATGTTAAGTACAATACAATGAGCCAAAGTAAGCAAAATTAAGACACCCATATTATTTCAAGACCTTTAAAAAAAATAAAAAAAGTAAATAGCTATTTTTCGAATTCTTGTCAAATTAATTTTTTTCAGCTACATTTACGCAGATGAACACGCAGGAGCAATTGCTCAATGTTAAGTACAATACAATGAGCCAAATTATGCAAAATTAAGACACCCATATCATTCAAGACCTTTAAAAAAAAAAAATAAGTAAATAGCTATTTTTCGTATTCTTGCCGAATGAATTTTTTTCAGCTACATTTACACAGATTAACACGCAGGGGCTATTTTCAAATGTTATGTGCAATACAATCAGCCAAAATAAGCAAAATCTAGACACCCATATTATTTCAAGACCTTTTAAAAAAAAAAATAAGTAAATAGCTATATTTCGTATTCTTGTCGAATGAATTATTTTCAGCTACATTTGCACCGATGAACACGCAGCAGCTATTGCTAAATGTTGAGTACAATACATTGAGCCAAAATAAGCAAAACTAAGACACCCATATTATTTCAAGACCTTTAAAAAAAATAAAATATGTAAATAGCTATTTTTCGTATTCTTGTCGAATGAATTTTTTTAAGCTACATTTACGCCGATGAACACGCAAGAGCGATTGCTCAATGTTAGGTACAATACAATCAGCCAAAATATGCAAAATTAAGACACCCATATCATTCAAGACCTTTAAAAAAAAAAAAATAAGTAAATAGCTATTTTTCGTATTCTTGCCGAATGAATTTTTTTAAGCTTCATTTACACTGATGAACACGCAGGAGCTATTGCTCAGTGTTAAGTACAATACAATGAGCTGAAATAAGCAAAATTTAGACACCCATGTCATTTCAAGACCTTTAACAAAAATAAAATTAGTAAATAGCTATTTTTCGTATTCTTGCCGAATGAATTTTTTTAAGCTTCATTTACACTGATGAACACGCAGGAGCTATTGCTCAGTGTTAAGTACAATACAATGAGCTGAAATAAGCAAAATTTTGACACCCATGTCATTTCAAGACCTTTAACAAAAATAAAATTAGTAAATAGCTATTTTTCGTATTCTTGTCGAATGAATTTTTTTAAGCTACATTTACACCGATGAACACGCAGGAGCAATTGCTCAATGTTAAGTACAATAGAATGTGTCAAAATAAGCAAAATTAAGACACCCATGTCATTTCAAGACCTTTAAAAAAAATAAAATATGTAAATAGCTATTTTTCTTGTTCATGCCGAATGAATTTTTTTAAGCTACATTTACACCGATGAACACGCAGGAGCAATTGCTCAATGTTAAGTACAATAGAATGTGTCTAAATAAGCAAAATTATGACACCCATATCATTCATGACCTTTAAAAAAAATAAAATAAGTAAATAGCTATTTTTCGTATTCTTGTCGAATGAATTTTTTTCAGCTACATTTACACAGATCAACACGCAGGAGCTATTTTCAAATGTTATGTGCAATACAATCAGCCAAAATAAGCAAAATTTAGACACCCATATTATTTCAAGACCTTTTAAAAAAAAAAATAAGTAAATAGCTATATTTCGTATTCCTGTCGAATGAATTATTTTCAGCTACATTTGCACCGATGAACACGCAGCAGCTATTGCTAAATGCTGACTACAATACATTGAGCCAAAATAAGTAAAATTTAGACACCCATATCATTCCAGACCTTTAAAAAAAATAAAATAAGTAAATAGCTATTTTTCTTATTCATGCCGAATGAATTTTTTTTAAGCAACATTTACACCGATGAACACGCAGGAGCAATTGCTCAATGTTAAGTACAATACAATGAGCCAAAATAAGCAAAATTAAGACACCCATATTATTTCAGGACCTTTAAAAAAAATAAAATAAGTAAATAGCTATTTTTCGTATTCTTGTCGAATGATTTTTTTAAGCTACATGAGCTACATACAATGAGCCATAATAAGCAAAATTAAGACACCCATATTATTTCAAGACAATTAAAAAAAAAAAAATATGTCAATAGCTATTTTTCGTATTCTTGTCGAATGAATTTTTTTAAGCTACATTTACACCGATGAACACGCAGGAGCAATTGCTCATTGTTAAGTACAATACAATGAGCCATAATAAGCAAAATTAAGACACCCATATTATTTCAAGACCTTTAAAAAAAAAAAAATATGTAAATAGCTATTTTTCGTATTCTTGTCGAATGAATTTTTTTAAGCTACATTTACACCGATGAACACGCAAGAGCGATTGCTCAATGTTAAGTACAATACAATGAGCCAAAATAAGCAAAATTAAGACACCCATATTATTTCAAGACCTTTAAAAAAAATAAAAAAAGTAAATAGCTATTTTTCGAATTCTTGTCAAATGAATTTTTTTCAGCTACATTTACGCAGATGAACACGCAAGAGCAATTGCTCAATGTTAGGTACAATACAATCAGCCAAAATATGCAAAATTAAGACACCCATATCATTCAAGACCTTTAAAAAAAAAAAAATAAGTAAATAGCTATTTTTCGTATTCTTGCCGAATGAATTTTTTTAAGCTTCATTTACACTGATGAACACGCAGGAGCTATTGCTCAGTGTTAAGTACAATACAATGAGCTGAAATAAGCAAAATTTAGACACCCATGTCATTTCAAGACCTTTAACAAAAATAAAATTAGTAAATAGCTATTTTTCGTATTCTTGCCGAATGAATTTTTTTAAGCTTCATTTACACTGATGAACACGCAGGAGCTATTGCTCAGTGTTAAGTACAATACAATGAGCTGAAATAAGCAAAATTTTGACACCCATGTCATTTCAAGACCTTTAACAAAAATAAAATTAGTAAATAGCTATTTTTCGTATTCTTGTCGAATGAATTTTTTTAAGCTACATTTACACCGATGAACACGCAAGAGCGATTGCTCAATGTTAAGTACAATACAGTGAGCCACAATAAGCAAAATTAAGACACCCATATTATTTCAAGACCTTTAAAAAAAATAAAAAAAGTAAATAGCTATTTTTCGAATTCTTGTCAAATGAATTTTTTTCAGCTACATTTACGCAGATGAACACGCCGGAGCAATGGCTCAATGTTAAGTACAATACAATGAGCCAAAATATACAAAATTAAGACACCCATATCATTCAAGACCTTTAAAAAAAAAAATAAGTAAATAGCTATTTTTCTTATTCTTGTCGAATGAATTTTTTGTAGCTACATTTACACCGATGACCACGCTGGAGCAATTGAATAATGTTAGATACAGTACAGTGAGCCAAAATAAGCAATATTAAGACACCCATATCTTTTCAAGACCTTTAAAAAAAACAAAATAAGTAATTAGCTATTTTTCGTATTCTTGCCGTATGAATTTTTTTAAGCTACATTTCCACCGGCGAACACGCAGGAGCAAGTGGCCAATGTTAAGTACAATACAATGAGCCTAAATAAGCAAAATTAAGACGCCTATATCTTTTTAAAACCTTTAAAAAAAATAAAATAAGTAAATAGCTATTTTTCTTATTCTTGTCGAATGAATTTTTTTTAGCAACATTTACACCGATGAACACGCAGGAGCAAGTGGCCAATGTTAAGTACAATACAATGAGCCAAAATAAGCAAAATTAAGGCACCTATATTTTTATAAAACCTTTAAAAAAAATAAAATAAGTAAATAGCTATTTTTTTTATTCATGCCGAATGAATTTTTTTAAGCTACATTTACACCGATGAACACGCAGGAGCAATTGCTCATTGTTAAGTACAATACAATGAGCCAAAATAAGCAAAATTAAGACACCCATATTATTTCAAGACCTTTAAAAAAAATAAAATATGTAAATAGCTATTTTTCGTATTCATGTCGAATGAATTTTTTTAAGCTACATTTACACCGATGAACACGCAAGAGCGATTGCTCAATGTTAAGTACAATACAATGAGCCAAAATAAGCAAAATTAAGACACCCATATTATTTTCAAGACCTTTAAAAAAAATAAAAAAAGTAAATAGCTATTTTTCGAATTCTTGTCAAATGAATTTTTTTCAGCTACATTTACGCAGATGATCACGCAGGAGCAATTGCTCAATGTTAGGTACAATACAATGAGCCAAAATATGCAAAATTAAGACACCCATATCATTCAAGACCTTTTAATAAAAAAAATAAGTAAATAGCTATTTTTCGTATTCTTGCCGAATGAATTTTTTTAAGCTACATTTACACTGATGAACACGCAGGAGCTATTGCTCAGTGTTCTGTTCAATACAATGAGCTGAATTAAGCAAAATTTAGACACCCATGTCATTTCAAGACCTTTAACAAAAATAAAATTAGTAAATAGCTATTTTTCGTATTCATGTCGAATGAATTTTTTTAAGCTACATTTACACCGATGAACACGCAGGAGCAATTGCTCAATGTTAAGTACAATGCAGTGAGCCAAAATAAGTAAAATTTTGACACCCATATTATTTCAAGACCTTTAAAAAAAATAAAATATGTGAATAGCTATTTTTCGTATTCTTGTCGAATGATTTTTTTACGCTACATTTACACTGATGAACACGCAGGAGCTATTATTCAGTGTTAAGTACAATACAATGAGCTGAAATAAGCAAAATTTAGACACCCATGTCATTTCAAGACCTTTAACAAAAATAAAATTAGTAAATAGCTATTTTTCGTATTCTTGTCGAATGAATTTTTTTAAGCTACATTTACACCGATGAACACGCAGGAGCAATTGCTCAATTTAAGTACAATAGAATGTGTCAAAATAAGCAAAATTAAGACACCCATGTCATTTCAAGACCTTTAAAAAAAATAAAATATGTAAATAGCTATTTTTCTTATTCATGCCGAATGAATTTTTTTAAGCTACATTTACACCGATGAACACGCAGGAGCAATTGCTCAATGTTAAGTACAATAGAATGTGTCTAAATAAGCAAAATTATGACACCCATATCATTCATGACCTTTAAAAAAAATAAAATAAGTAAATAGCTATTTTTCGTATTCTTGTCGAATGAATTTTTTTCAGCGTCATTTACACAGATCAACACGCAGGAGCTATTTTCAAATGTTATGTGCAATACATTCAGCCAAAATAAGCAAAATTTAGACACCCATATTATTTCAAGACCTTTTTAAAAAAAAAAAATAAGTAAATAGCTATATTTCGTATTCTTGTCGAATGAATTATTTTCAGCTACATTTGCACTGATGAACACGCAGCAGCTATTGCTAAATGTTGAGTACAATACATTGAGCCAAAATAAGCAAAATTAAGACACCCATATTATTTCAAGACCTTTAAAAAAAATAAAATATGTGAATAGCTATTTTTCGTATTCTTGTCGAATGATTTTTTTACGCTACATTTACACCGATGAACACGCAGGAGCAATTGCTCATTGTTAAGTACAATACAATGAGCCAAAATAAGCAAAACTAAGACACCCATATTATTTCAAGACCTTTAAAAAAAAAAAAATATGTAAATAGCTATTTTTCGTATTCTTGTCGAATGAATTTTTTTAAGCTACATTTACACCGATGAACACGCAAGAGCGATTGCTCAATGTTAAGTACAATACAGTGAGCCACAATAAGCAAAATTAAGACACCCATATTATTTCAAGACCTTTAAAAAAAATAAAAAAAGTAAATAGCTATTTTTCGAATTCTTGTCAAATGAATTTTTTTCAGCTACATTTACGCAGATGAACACGCCGGAGCAATGGCTCAATGTTAAGTACAATACAATGAGCCAAAATATACAAAATTAAGACACCCATATCATTCAAGACCTTTAAAAAAAAAAATAAGTAAATAGCTATTTTTCTTATTCTTGTCGAATGAATTTTTTGTAGCTACATTTACACCGATGACCACGCTGGAGCAATTGAATAATGTTAGATACAGTACAGTGAGCCAAAATAAGCAATATTAAGACACCCATATCTTTTCAAGACCTTTAAAAAAAACAAAATAAGTAATTAGCTATTTTTCATATTCTTGCCGTATGAATTTTTTTAAGCTACATTTACACCGGCGAACACGCAGGAGCAAGTGGCCAATGTTAAGTACAATACAATGAGCCTAAATAAGCAAAATTAAGACGCCTATATCTTTTTAAAACCTTTAAAAAAAATAAAATAAGTAAATAGCTATTTTTCTTATTCTTGTCGAATGAATTTTTTTTAGCAACATTTACACCGATGAACACGCAGGAGCAAGTGGCCAATGTTAAGTACAATACAATGAGCCAAAATAAGCAAAATTAAGGCACCTATATTTTTATAAAACCTTTAAAAAAATAAAATAAGTAAATAGCTATTTTTTTTATTCATGCCGAATGAATTTTTTTAAGCTACATTTACACCGATGAACACGCAGGAGCAATTGCTCATTGTTAAGTACAATACAATGAGCCAAAATATGCAAAATTAAGACACCCATATCATTCAAGACCTTTTAATAAAAAAAATAAGTAAATAGCTATTTTTCGTATTCTTGCCGAATGAATTTTTTTAAGCTACATTTACACTGATGAACACGCAGGAGCTATTGCTCAGTGTTCTGTTCAATACAATGAGCTGAATTAAGCAAAATTTAGACACCCATGTCATTTCAAGACCTTTAACAAAAATAAAATTAGTAAATAGCTATTTTTCGTATTCATGTCGAATGAATTTTTTTAAGCTACATTTACACCGATGAACACGCAGGAGCAATTGCTCAATGTTAAGTACAATGCAGTGAGCCAAAATAAGTAAAATTTTGACACCCATATTATTTCAAGACCTTTAAAAAAAATAAAATATGTGAATAGCTATTTTTCGTATTCTTGTCGAATGATTTTTTTACGCTACATTTACACTGATGAACACGCAGGAGCTATTATTCAGTGTTAAGTACAATACAATGAGCTGAAATAAGCAAAATTTAGACACCCATGTCATTTCAAGACCTTTAACAAAAATAAAATTAGTAAATAGCTATTTTTCGTATTCTTGTCGAATGAATTTTTTTAAGCTACATTTACACCGATGAACACGCAGGAGCAATTGCTCAATTTAAGTACAATAGAATGTGTCAAAATAAGCAAAATTAAGACACCCATGTCATTTCAAGACCTTTAAAAAAAATAAAATATGTAAATAGCTATTTTTCTTATTCATGCCGAATGAATTTTTTTAAGCTACATTTACACCGATGAACACGCAGGAGCAATTGCTCAATGTTAAGTACAATAGAATGTGTCTAAATAAGCAAAATTATGACACCCATATCATTCATGACCTTTAAAAAAAATAAAATAAGTAAATAGCTATTTTTCGTATTCTTGTCGAATGAATTTTTTTCAGCGTCATTTACACAGATCAACACGCAGGAGCTATTTTCAAATGTTATGTGCAATACATTCAGCCAAAATAAGCAAAATTTAGACACCCATATTATTTCAAGACCTTTTTAAAAAAAAAAAATAAGTAAATAGCTATATTTCGTATTCTTGTCGAATGAATTATTTTCAGCTACATTTGCACTGATGAACACGCAGCAGCTATTGCTAAATGTTGAGTACAATACATTGAGCCAAAATAAGCAAAATTAAGACACCCATATTATTTCAAGACCTTTAAAAAAAATAAAATATGTGAATAGCTATTTTTCGTATTCTTGTCGAATGATTTTTTTACGCTACATTTACACCGATGAACACGCAGGAGCAATTGCTCATTGTTAAGTACAATACAATGAGCCAAAATAAGCAAAACTAAGACACCCATATTATTTCAAGACCTTTAAAAAAAAAAAAATATGTAAATAGCTATTTTTCGTATTCTTGTCGAATGAATTTTTTTAAGCTACATTTACACCGATGAACACGCAAGAGCGATTGCTCAATGTTAAGTACAATACAGTGAGCCACAATAAGCAAAATTAAGACACCCATATTATTTCAAGACCTTTAAAAAAAATAAAAAAAGTAAATAGCTATTTTTCGAATTCTTGTCAAATGAATTTTTTTCAGCTACATTTACGCAGATGAACACGCCGGAGCAATGGCTCAATGTTAAGTACAATACAATGAGCCAAAATATACAAAATTAAGACACCCATATCATTCAAGACCTTTAAAAAAAAAAATAAGTAAATAGCTATTTTTCTTATTCTTGTCGAATGAATTTTTTGTAGCTACATTTACACCGATGACCACGCTGGAGCAATTGAATAATGTTAGATACAGTACAGTGAGCCAAAATAAGCAATATTAAGACACCCATATCTTTTCAAGACCTTTAAAAAAAACAAAATAAGTAATTAGCTATTTTTCATATTCTTGCCGTATGAATTTTTTTAAGCTACATTTACACCGGCGAACACGCAGGAGCAAGTGGCCAATGTTAAGTACAATACAATGAGCCTAAATAAGCAAAATTAAGACGCCTATATCTTTTTAAAACCTTTAAAAAAAATAAAATAAGTAAATAGCTATTTTTCTTATTCTTGTCGAATGAATTTTTTTTAGCAACATTTACACCGATGAACACGCAGGAGCAAGTGGCCAATGTTAAGTACAATACAATGAGCCAAAATAAGCAAAATTAAGGCACCTATATTTTTATAAAACCTTTAAAAAAATAAAATAAGTAAATAGCTATTTTTTTTATTCATGCCGAATGAATTTTTTTAAGCTACATTTACACCGATGAACACGCAGGAGCAATTGCTCATTGTTAAGTACAATACA
Source organism: Psococerastis gibbosa (assembly GCA_963971405.1). Taxonomy (NCBI): domain Eukaryota; kingdom Metazoa; phylum Arthropoda; class Insecta; order Psocodea; family Psocidae; genus Psococerastis; species Psococerastis gibbosa. The sequence goes on along the minus strand of OZ020490.1, from coordinate 26,691,099 downwards.
ATGAGCCAAAATAAGCAAAATTAAGACACCCATATTATTTCAAGACCTTTAAAAAAAATAAAATATGTAAATAGCTATTTTTCGTATTCATGTCGAATGAATTTTTTTAAGCTACATTTACACCGATGAACACGCAAGAGCGATTGCTCAATGTTAAGTACAATACAATGAGCCAAAATAAGCAAAATTAAGACACCCATATTATTTTCAAGACCTTTAAAAAAAATAAAAAAAGTAAATAGCTATTTTTCGAATTCTTGTCAAATGAATTTTTTTCAGCTACATTTACGCAGATGATCACGCAGGAGCAATTGCTCAATGTTAGGTACAATACAATGAGCCAAAATATGCAAAATTAAGACACCCATATCATTCAAGACCTTTTAATAAAAAAAATAAGTAAATAGCTATTTTTCGTATTCTTGCCGAATGAATTTTTTTAAGCTACATTTACACTGATGAACACGCAGGAGCTATTGCTCAGTGTTCTGTTCAATACAATGAGCTGAATTAAGCAAAATTTAGACACCCATGTCATTTCAAGACCTTTAACAAAAATAAAATTAGTAAATAGCTATTTTTCGTATTCATGTCGAATGAATTTTTTTAAGCTACATTTACACCGATGAACACGCAGGAGCAATTGCTCAATGTTAAGTACAATGCAGTGAGCCAAAATAAGTAAAATTTTGACACCCATATTATTTCAAGACCTTTAAAAAAAATAAAATATGTGAATAGCTATTTTTCGTATTCTTGTCGAATGATTTTTTTACGCTACATTTACACTGATGAACACGCAGGAGCTATTATTCAGTGTTAAGTACAATACAATGAGCTGAAATAAGCAAAATTTAGACACCCATGTCATTTCAAGACCTTTAACAAAAATAAAATTAGTAAATAGCTATTTTTCGTATTCTTGTCGAATGAATTTTTTTAAGCTACATTTACACCGATGAACACGCAGGAGCTATTTTCAAATGTTATGTGCAATACATTCAGCCAAAATAAGCAAAATTTAGACACCCATATTATTTCAAGACCTTTTTAAAAAAAAAAAATAAGTAAATAGCTATATTTCGTATTCTTGTCGAATGAATTATTTTCAGCTACATTTGCACTGATGAACACGCAGCAGCTATTGCTAAATGTTGAGTACAATACATTGAGCCAAAATAAGCAAAATTAAGACACCCATATTATTTCAAGACCTTTAAAAAAAATAAAATATGTGAATAGCTATTTTTCGTATTCTTGTCGAATGATTTTTTTACGCTACATTTACACCGATGAACACGCAGGAGCAATTGCTCATTGTTAAGTACAATACAATGAGCCAAAATAAGCAAAACTAAGACACCCATATTATTTCAAGACCTTTAAAAAAAAAAAAATATGTAAATAGCTATTTTTCGTATTCTTGTCGAATGAATTTTTTTAAGCTACATTTACACCGATGAACACGCAAGAGCGATTGCTCAATGTTAAGTACAATACAGTGAGCCACAATAAGCAAAATTAAGACACCCATATTATTTCAAGACCTTTAAAAAAAATAAAAAAAGTAAATAGCTATTTTTCGAATTCTTGTCAAATGAATTTTTTTCAGCTACATTTACGCAGATGAACACGCCGGAGCAATGGCTCAATGTTAAGTACAATACAATGAGCCAAAATATACAAAATTAAGACACCCATATCATTCAAGACCTTTAAAAAAAAAAAATAAGTAAATAGCTATTTTTCTTATTCTTGTCGAATGAATTTTTTGTAGCTACATTTACACCGATGACCACGCTGGAGCAATTGAATAATGTTAGATACAGTACAGTGAGCCAAAATAAGCAATATTAAGACACCCATATCTTTTCAAGACCTTTAAAAAAAACAAAATAAGTAATTAGCTATTTTTCATATTCTTGCCGTATGAATTTTTTTAAGCTACATTTACACCGGCGAACACGCAGGAGCAAGTGGCCAATGTTAAGTACAATACAATGAGCCTAAATAAGCAAAATTAAGACGCCTATATCTTTTTAAAACCTTTAAAAAAAATAAAATAAGTAAATAGCTATTTTTCTTATTCTTGTCGAATGAATTTTTTTTAGCAACATTTACACCGATGAACACGCAGGAGCAAGTGGCCAATGTTAAGTACAATACAATGAGCCAAAATAAGCAAAATTAAGGCACCTATATTTTTATAAAACCTTTAAAAAAATAAAATAAGTAAATAGCTATTTTTTTTATTCATGCCGAATGAATTTTTTTAAGCTACATTTACACCGATGAACACGCAGGAGCAATTGCTCATTGTTAAGTACAATACAATGAGCCAAAATAAGCAAAATTAAGACACCCATATTATTTCAAGACCTTTAAAAAAAATAAAATATGTAAATAGCTATTTTTCGTATTCATGTCGAATGAATTTTTTTAAGCTACATTTACACCGATGAACACGCAAGAGCGATTGCTCAATGTTAAGTACAATACAATGAGCCAAAATAAGCAAAATTAAGACACCCATATTATTTTCAAGACCTTTAAAAAAAATAAAAAAAGTAAATAGCTATTTTTCGAATTCTTGTCAAATGAATTTTTTTCAGCTACATTTACGCAGATGATCACGCAGGAGCAATTGCTCAATGTTAGGTACAATACAATGAGCCAAAATATGCAAAATTAAGACACCCATATCATTCAAGACCTTTTAATAAAAAAAATAAGTAAATAGCTATTTTTCGTATTCTTGCCGAATGAATTTTTTTAAGCTACATTTACACTGATGAACACGCAGGAGCTATTGCTCAGTGTTCTGTTCAATACAATGAGCTGAATTAAGCAAAATTTAGACACCCATGTCATTTCAAGACCTTTAACAAGTTATGGGTTATGGGTTATGGGTTATGCCTTGGATCGGTTTTAAATTTATAGATAAAAAAAATATCACACTTTGAATTAATATTGTGTATTCGCCATCTTTGTAGCAAGGTAGTAAAAAAAACATTGTAAACTCTAAACAGTGTCACAGACAATGTCATAGACAAACAAAAATATTATTAAATTAATATTTATTTTCATTATTATTATTTTTAATTTTATTATTATTTTATTATGAAATAGCAAAAATTATAATTTAAAAAATTTATTTCAACATCCTCCCCTTAATTTTTGCATGAATAATTAAATTCCAAACTTTTAGTAAAATAAAATAAAATTCCTTCATTATATAGAAATACAATAAAAAGTTTAATCAACAAGCATTTTTCTAAACTTTTCAAATGAAGAATTAGGTAGAGCTTTTGTAAAAATATCTGCTGCTTGTTCACTACTTGGAACATGTTTTACTTCTACTACCTTGTTCTTTACTAGATCAGTAATAAATTTATATCTTACATCTATGTGCTTTGTTCGTTTTCCACAACCAGTTTTCATTACTTCAATTGTACTAGTATTATCAACAAATAGTAAGATTTCCAATTTTTCACCAGTTAATTCCTGGATTAAAGATTTCAAAAACAAACACATTTTTAGACATTCTGCAGCTGCTATATATTCAGCTTCAGTAGTGGAAAGTGTTACAATATTTTGTTTCTTTGAACACCAAGCTACAGGTCCGCCACAATAGTAAATCACGAAACCTGTGGTACTTTTCCGAGATATTTCATCATCTGCGTAACTTGCATCTGAATATGCAATTAGTTTATTACAATTTGAACCATTATAAGTTATTCCTAAATTCTTTGTACCTTTTAAATATCTTAAAGTTCTTTTTACATCGGAAACATTATCAGTTTTAGGTTCAATACAACGACTTTCATAATTCACACTGAAAGTTATATCTGGTCGTGTTTTAGTAGAACAATATAAGAGACTACCGACTGCTTCGCGGTATGGAAAGGATATATTTTTACTGTTATCTGACTTTTGATTACATATTGGAGTTTTAACAGAATTTGCTTCCGACATATTATAAGTTTTAAGCATGTTTTCAACATATTTCTCCTGGCTAATTTTTATACCAGCTTTAGTTCTCAAAATTTCAATACCTACATATTTCTTTATGTCTTTGTTATAGGTAACTTCGCAAAGTTTGCTTAGCTTTTTTACAAAATCATTCAACATCAATTCATTTTTACTTATTATTAATCCATCATCAACATGAATTGAAATTATCAAGCTTTTATCAGTATTACAATAAATACAAGGATCTGATTTTAATCTCTGTAAACCAATCGATAATAAATAATCATTCAACTTAGAATTCCACAATGCTGGAGATTGTTTAAGTCCGTACAATGACTTTTTTAATAGACATACTTTGTCTTTGTTTTTAGCGTTTTTAAATCCTTCCGGAATATGCATAAAAATTTTCTCATTAAGATCGCTATTTAAAAATGCAGATTTTATATCAAATGAAGCAATTAGCATTTTTTTCTTTGCTGCTAAAGCAAATAACAGTCGTAAACTATTTGAATCTACCACTGGACTAAATATATCGGTAAAATCTATGCCATTTTCTTGTTCGAAACCTCTTACAACGAGTCTGGCTTTAAAAGTATTATTATCTTTTTTGCGAAAAATCCAGCGAGAAGTCAAAATCTTATTATTTTCAGCTTCTGCTTTTGGAATATAAATCCAAGTTTTATTAGAAATCAACGATTCTTTCTCCTTCTCTACAGCATCTACCCATTCTTTACATTCATTGCCTTTTACGGCTTCTTCAAACGTTAAATATACGCTATCATCAAATAGATCAGTTAAATTAGTTTCACAATCATCAAGTGTAGCAGGTTTCCGTAGATTAATTCTACTTCTTAATTTATAAGGGTATTCCTTTGGAGTTTCAGGTTCTGATTCAGACTCACCGTCAGCATCATTTTCACTGATTATTTCCTCCACAGATTCATTGACTCTACGTGGGCTCACTTGGTGCTTGTCTGATTCAGACTCTGAATCCTTGAAAAATTCTGAAACATTAAAATCAAGTTTTACCATTTCTTCAGGTTTTAGCTTATTTTTAATTTTAAGTGAATTTTCAGGAAAAATAACATCCCTAGAAATAACAATCTTTTTAATGTTTGGGTCAAACAAACGATAACCATTATGATTATAACCAACGAAAATCAATTTTCTTGATCTTTCATCAAGCTTCTTAACACGAGGTAGAATTTTGGCATAAGCTTCAGAACCAAAAATTTTTAAATTTTTTAAATCTGGTCTTTTTCCAGTCCAATTTTCTATAGGCGTTGCCTTGCTATTAACTGTTGGACTGCGATTAAGTAAAAAACAACTTGTCTTAGCCGCTTCACTCCATAAATTTTTATTAACATTACTATCAAAGAGTAAACTTCTTATTTTTTCAGTAATTGTCCGATTTAATCTTTCTGAACGAGGGTTCATTTGAGGACTATAACTAGCAGTTACATCAAAAAATATTCCTCTATTATAAAACCATTGTTTTAATGGCAGGTATTCACCTCCACCGTCACATTTAAATCTGCATACTTTTAAACCTTTTTCATTTTCGGCTCGCAAAATAAAATTTTTTATAACATTTGCTGCGTCTGATTTTGCTTTTATAGGATGTACTTCACTATAACACGTAAAATCATCAATTATTGATACATAATATTTGCATTGATCAATAGATTCAATTTCAAAGGGACCTTCGACGTCACTATGAATTATTTCGAGCATTCGAGTAGCACGCTTTAAATTTCCACTAAAGGGATCACGAGCATGTCGAGCTTTAATACAAATTTCACAATTTTTAATATCTAAAGAATTTTTAGTTATTTTTATTCCATCTGACATTGTTGCAAGTCTTTGCAAATTTTTAAAACTAATATGACCTAATTTTCTATGCCATTCATAAATGTCGTCATAATCATTCACAGAAAAAATATTTTCTCTATTTTTTAAATTTTGGTTTTTACCATATTTTAAATTAACAACGAACAAACCGTTATTTTCTTTACCTTCCATGACAGTTTCGAATTTTGAATTAATAATTTCTACGTTTCCTTTTGAAAATAATACAAACCCACCTTTATCGGTGATTTTTTTAACAGAAAGAAGATTTTGAGATAACTCCGGTACGTAAACTACATTGTTTAATGTCACACTCTCACTCTTTAATGTTCCTATGGCCGTTCCAAATAAGGATTCATTCTTTTTTGCTAAACTGAATTTTGATATTGCAGGATTACTATTCTCAAGACAATTTAAATTATTAACTAAATGTTTACTTGCTGCACTATCGACAGCTAAGCTAATACTTTTATTATTATTAAAGTAATTGGAATTTTTAGATACCAAAAAAACTTTATTATTATTGCTGTCACCATTTTCTCTATTTCTGTTACGGAAAAAACACTCTGAGGATCGGTGCGAATTCCTCTTTTTACAAATTCCGCAATAAAGCGTATTTCTTTCATCTCTAGCTTTTTTAAAACATTTTTCAATCCTATGATTTCTTAATTTGCAATACGTACAGAAAAGTTCATTTTTATTTTTAAAATTAGAATTAGATAGAGTACTTTTACCTTGGGCTAGTGTTTTGAATGCTACTGTGTTGTTTCCACATCGTTCGTCCTCTAATTGAAGGCGAGAAAAAAGATTGGCAAGCGTCTTATCTTTTGCAGTGACTGACTCCCAAGCACTTCTGAAGGCGTTGAATTTTTCGGGAAGAGAAGATACAATCTTTGTTACAACCATCTCGTCTGTTAACTTTTCTCCCAATGAAGCTAGTCTATGGATAATTATTTTTATTTCAGCAATTCCCTTGTTGACATCTTCCAATTTAAAGTTGTAAAAATCCGTTAGAAGAGAACATTTTTGTTGATGAGTGTCCTTATTGTAGAGATCATTTAATGCTTTATACATTCCGGCTGATGTTGTACATGTTAGTAAATGCACAATTTGGCTGCTATCCACTGAGGTTACAATTAGTCGTTGAGCTTTTATGTCAGTTTTTATCCACGATGTATCATCTTTTTTATCCTTGGTAAGGATACTTGGTAAAGGTTCCGTTCCGGTTGCAATGTCGTACGCATATATCGATTTTAAGATGACATCTATTTGAAATTTCCACGTGAGGTAGTTTGGACCATTTAATTTTTCAATTTTTACGTCTTCGTGCATGGTGTACTGGTAAGATTAGGTTACACAAGCACTTTGCACACGCGACAATTTTAATTATTATTTTTAATTTTTCTTTTTAATTGATTTTACGGAACATCTTGGTTTCCAGATTTATCTGGGCCCATAACCTGTTGGGTTATGCCTTGGATCGGTTTTAAATTTATAGATAAAAAAAATATCACACTTTGAATTAATATTGTGTATTCGCCATCTTTGTAGCAAGGTAGTAAAAAAAACATTGTAAACTCTAAACAGTGTCACAGACAATGTCATAGACAAACAAAAATATTATTAAATTAATATTTATTTTCATTATTATTATTTTTAATTTTATTATTATTTTATTATGAAATAGCAAAAATTATAATTTAAAAAATTTATTTCAACAAAATAAAATTAGTAAATAGCTATTTTTCGTATTCATGTCGAATGAATTTTTTTAAGCTACATTTACACCGATGAACACGCAGGAGCAATTGCTCAATGTTAAGTACAATGCAGTGAGCCAAAATAAGTAAAATTTTGACACCCATATTATTTCAAGACCTTTAAAAAAAATAAAATATGTGAATAGCTATTTTTCGTATTCTTGTCGAATGATTTTTTTACGCTACATTTACACTGATGAACACGCAGGAGCTATTATTCAGTGTTAAGTACAATACAATGAGCTGAAATAAGCAAAATTTAGACACCCATGTCATTTCAAGACCTTTAACAAAAATAAAATTAGTAAATAGCTATTTTTCGTATTCTTGTCGAATGAATTTTTTTAAGCTACATTTACACCGATGAACACGCAGGAGCAATTGCTCAATTTAAGTACAATAGAATGTGTCAAAATAAGCAAAATTAAGACACCCATGTCGTTTCAAGACCTTTAAAAAAAATAAAATATGTAAATAGCTATTTTTCTTATTCATGCCGAATGAATTTTTTTAAGCTACATTTACACCGATGAACACGCAGGAGCAATTGCTCAATGTTAAGTACAATAGAATGTGTCTAAATAAGCAAAATTATGACACCCATATCATTCATGACCTTTAAAAAAAATAAAATAAGTAAATAGCTATTTTTCGTATTCTTGTCGAATGAATTTTTTTCAGCGTCATTTACACAGATCAACACGCAGGAGCTATTTTCAAATGTTATGTGCAATACATTCAGCCAAAATAAGCAAAATATAGACACCCATATTATTTCAAGACCTTTTTAAAAAAAAAAAATAAGTAAATAGCTATATTTCGTATTCTTGTCGAATGAATTATTTTCAGCTACATTTGCACTGATGAACACGCAGCAGCTATTGCTTAATGTTGAGTACAATACATTGAGCTAAAATAAGTAAAATTTAGACACCCAAATCATTCCAGACCTTTAAAAAAAATAAAATAAGTAAATAGCTATTTTTCTTATTCATGTCGAATGATTTTTTTACGCTACATTTACACCGATGAACACGCAGGAGCAATTGCTCAATAATAAGTACAATACAATGAGCCAAAATAAGCAAAATTAAGACACCCATATTATTTCAAGACCTTTAAAAAAAATAAAAAAGGTAAATAGCTATTTTTCGAATTCTCGTCAAATGAATTTTTTTCAGCTACATTTACACCGATGAACACGCAAGAGCGATTGCTCAATGTTAAGTACAATACAATGAGCCCAAATAAGCAAAATTAAGACACCCATATTATTTCAAGACCTTTAAAAAAAATAAAAAAAGTAAATAGCTATTTTTCGTATTCTTGTCGAATGAATTTTTTTAAGCTACATTTACACCGATGAACACGCAAGAGCGATTGCCCAATGTTAAGTACAATACAATGAGCCAAAATATGCAAAATTAAGACACCCATATTATTTCAAGACCTTTAAAAAAAATAAAAAAAGTAAATAGCTATTTTTCGAATTCTTGCCAAATGAATTTTTTTCAGCTACATTTACGCAGATGAACACGCAGGAGCAATTGCTCAATGTTAAGTACAATGCAGTGAGCCAAAATAAGTAAAATTTTGACACCCATATTATTTCAAGACCTTTAAAAAAAATAAAATATGTGAATAGCTATTTTTCGTATTCTTGTCGAATGATTTTTTTACGCTACATTTACACTGATGAACACGCAAGAGCTATTATTCAGTGTTAAGTACAATACAATGAGCTGAAATAAGCAAAATTTAGACACCCATGTCATTTCAAGACCTTTAACAAAAATAAAATTAGTAAATAGCTATTTTTCGTATTCTTGTCGAATGAATTTTTTTAAGCTACATTTACACCGATGAACACGCAGGAGCAATTGCTCAATTTAAGTACAATAGAATGTGTCAAAATAAGCAAAATTAAGACACCCATGTCATTTCAAGACCTTTAAAAAAAATAAAATATGTAAATAGCTATTTTTCTTATTCATGCCGAATGAATTTTTTTAAGCTACATTTACACCGATGAACACGCAGGAGCAATTGCTCAATGTTAAGTACAATAGAATGTGTCTAAATAAGCAAAATTAAGACACCCATATTATTTTCAAGACCTTTAAAAAAAATAAAAAAAGTAAATAGCTATTTTTCGAATTCTTGTCAAATGAATTTTTTTCAGCTACATTTACGCAGATGATCACGCAGGAGCAATTGCTCAATGTTAGGTACAATACAATGAGCCAAAATATGCAAAATTAAGACACCCATATCATTCAAGACCTTTTAATAAAAAAAATAAGTAAATAGCTATTTTTCGTATTCTTGCCGAATGAATTTTTTTAAGCTACATTTACACTGATGAACACGCAGGAGCTATTGCTCAGTGTTCTGTTCAATACAATGAGCTGAATTAAGCAAAATTTAGACACCCATGTCATTTCAAGACCTTTAACAAAAATAAAATTAGTAAATAGCTATTTTTCGTATTCATGTCGAATGAATTTTTTTAAGCTACATTTACACCGATGAACACGCAGGAGCAATTGCTCAATGTTAAGTACAATGCAGTGAGCCAAAATAAGTAAAATTTTGACACCCATATTATTTCAAGACCTTTAAAAAAAATAAAATATGTGAATAGCTATTTTTCGTATTCTTGTCGAATGATTTTTTTACGCTACATTTACACTGATGAACACGCAGGAGCTATTATTCAGTGTTAAGTACAATACAATGAGCTGAAATAAGCAAAATTTAGACACCCATGTCATTTCAAGACCTTTAACAAAAATAAAATTAGTAAATAGCTATTTTTCGTATTCTTGTCGAATGAATTTTTTTAAGCTACATTTACACCGATGAACACGCAGGAGCAATTGCTCAATTTAAGTACAATAGAATGTGTCAAAATAAGCAAAATTAAGACACCCATGTCGTTTCAAGACCTTTAAAAAAAATAAAATATGTAAATAGCTATTTTTCTTATTCATGCCGAATGAATTTTTTTAAGCTACATTTACACCGATGAACACGCAGGAGCAATTGCTCAATGTTAAGTACAATAGAATGTGTCTAAATAAGCAAAATTATGACACCCATATCATTCATGACCTTTAAAAAAAATAAAATAAGTAAATAGCTATTTTTCGTATTCTTGTCGAATGAATTTTTTTCAGCGTCATTTACACAGATCAACACGCAGGAGCTATTTTCAAATGTTATGTGCAATACATTCAGCCAAAATAAGCAAAATTTAGAAACCCATATTATTTCAAGACCTTTTTAAAAAAAAAAAATAAGTAAATAGCTATATTTCGTATTCTTGTCGAATGAATTATTTTCAGCTACATTTGCACTGATGAACACGCAGCAGCTATTGCTTAATGTTGAGTACAATACATTGAGCTAAAATAAGTAAAATTTAGACACCCAAATCATTCCAGACCTTTAAAAAAAATAAAATAAGTAAATAGCTATTTTTCTTATTCATGTCGAATGATTTTTTTACGCTACATTTACACCGATGAACACGCAGGAGCAATTGCTCAATAATAAGTACAATACAATGAGCCAAAATAAGCAAAATTAAGACACCCATATTATTTCAAGACCTTTAAAAAAAATAAAAAAGGTAAATAGCTATTTTTCGAATTCTCGTCAAATGAATTTTTTTCAGCTACATTTACACCGATGAACACGCAAGAGCGATTGCTCAATGTTAAGTACAATACAATGAGCCCAAATAAGCAAAATTAAGACACCCATATTATTTCAAGACCTTTAAAAAAAATAAAAAAAGTAAATAGCTATTTTTCGTATTCTTGTCGAATGAATTTTTTTAAGCTACATTTACACCGATGAACACGCAAGAGCGATTGCCCAATGTTAAGTACAATACAATGAGCCAAAATATGCAAAATTAAGACACCCATATTATTTCAAGACCTTTAAAAAAAATAAAAAAAGTAAATAGCTATTTTTCGAATTCTTGCCAAATGAATTTTTTTCAGCTACATTTACGCTGATGAACACGCAGGAGCAATTGCTCAATGTTAAGTACAATGCAGTGAGCCAAAATAAGTAAAATTTTGACACCCATATTATTTCAAGACCTTTAAAAAAAATAAAATATGTGAATAGCTATTTTTCGTATTCTTGTCGAATGATTTTTTTACGCTACATTTACACTGATGAACACGCAAGAGCTATTATTCAGTGTTAAGTACAATACAATGAGCTGAAATAAGCAAAATTTAGACACCCATGTCATTTCAAGACCTTTAACAAAAATAAAATTAGTAAATAGCTATTTTTCGTATTCTTGTCGAATGAATTTTTTTAAGCTACATTTACACCGATGAACACGCAGGAGCAATTGCTCAATTTAAGTACAATAGAATGTGTCAAAATAAGCAAAATTAAGACACCCATGTCATTTCAAGACCTTTAAAAAAAATAAAATATGTAAATAGCTATTTTTCTTATTCATGCCGAATGAATTTTTTTAAGCTACATTTACACCGATGAACACGCAGGAGCAATTGCTCAATGTTAAGTACAATAGAATGTGTCTAAATAAGCAAAATTATGACACCCATATCATTCATGACCTTTAAAAAAAATAAAATAAGTAAGTAGCTATTTTTCGTATTCTTGTAGAATGAATTTTTTTCAGCGTCATTTACACAGATCAACACGCAGGAGCTATTTTAAAATGTCATGTGCAATACATTCAGCCAAAATAAGCAAAATTTAGACACCCATATTATTTCAAGACCTTTTAAAAAAAAAAAATAAGTAAATAGCTATATTTCGTATTCTTGTCGAATGAATTATTTTCAGCTACATTTGCACTGATGAACACGCAGCAGCTATTGCTAAATGTTGAGTACAATACATTGAGCTAAAATAAGTAAAATTTAGACACCCAAATCATTCCAGACCTTTAAAAAAAATAAAATAAGTAAATAGCTATTTTTCTTATTCATGTCGAATGATTTTTTTACGCTACATTTACACCGATGAACACGCAGGAGCAATTGCTCAATAATAAGTACAATACAATGAGCCAAAATAAGCAAAATTAAGACACCCATATTATTTCAAGACCTTTAAAAAAAATAAAAAAAGTAAATAGCTATTTTTCGAATTCTCGTCAAATGAATTTTTTTCAGCTACATTTACGCAGATGAACACGCAAGAGCAACTGCTCAATAATAAGTACAATGCAATGAGCCAAAATAAGTAAAATTTAGACACCTATGTCATTTCAAGACCTTTAAAAAAAATAAAATAAGTAAATAGCTATTTTTCTTATTCATGCCGAATGAATTTTTTTAAGCTACATTTACACCGATGAACACGCAGGAGCAATTGCTCATTGTTAAGTACAATACAATGAGCCAAAATAAGCAAAATTAAGACACCTATGTCATTTCAAGACCTTTAAAAAAAATAAAATAAGTAAATAGCTATTTTTCTTATTCATGCCGAATGAATTTTTTTAAGCTACATTTACACCGATGAACACGCAGGAGCAATTGCTCATTGTTAAGTACAATACAATGAGCCAAAATAAGCAAAATTAAGGCACCCATATTATTTCAAGACCTTTAAAAAAAATAAAATATGTAAATTGCTATTTTTCGTATTCTTGTCGAATGAATTTTTTTAAGCTACATTTACACCGATGAACACGCAAGAGCGATTGCTCAATGTTAAGTACAATACAATGAGCCAAAATAAGCAAAATTAAGACACCCATATTATTTCAAGACCTTTAAAAAAAATAAAAAAAGTAAATAGCTATTTTTCGAATTCTTGTCAAATGAATTTTTTTCAGCTACATTTACGCAGATGAACACGCAGGAGCAATTGCTCAATGTTAAGTACAATACAATGAGCCAAATTATGCAAAATTAAGACACCCATATCATTCAAGACCTTTAAAAAAAAAAAATAAGTAAATAGCTATTTTTCGTATTCTTGCCGAATGAATTTTTTTCAGCTACATTTACACAGATTAACACGCAGGGGCTATTTTCAAATGTTATGTGCAATACAATCAGCCAAAATAAGCAAAATCTAGACACCCATATTATTTCAAGACCTTTTAAAAAAAAAAATAAGTAAATAGCTATATTTCGTATTCTTGTCGAATGAATTATTTTCAGCTACATTTGCACCGATGAACACGCAGCAGCTATTGCTAAATGTTGAGTACAATACATTGAGCCAAAATAAGCAAAACTAAGACACCCATATTATTTCAAGACCTTTAAAAAAAATAAAATATGTAAATAGCTATTTTTCGTATTCTTGTCGAATGAATTTTTTTAAGCTACATTTACACCGATGAACACGCAAGAGCGATTGCTCAATGTTAAGTACAATACAGTGAGCCACAATAAGCAAAATTAAGACACCCATATTATTTCAAGACCTTTAAAAAAAATAAAAAAAGTAAATAGCTATTTTTCGAATTCTTGTCAAATGAATTTTTTTCAGCTACATTTACGCAGATGAACCCGCCGGAGCAATGGCTCAATGTTAAGTACAATACAATGAGCCAAAATATACAAAATTAAGACACCCATATCATTCAAGACCTTTAAAAAAAAAAAATAAGTAAATAGCTATTTTTCGTATTCTTGCCGAATGAATTTTTTTAAGCTACATTTACACCGATGAACACGCAGAAGCAATTGCTCAATGTTAAGTACAATACAATGAGCCAAAATAAGCAAAACTAAGACACCCATATTATTTCAAGACCTTTGAAAAAAATAAAATAAGTAAATAGCTATTTTTCTTATTCTTGTCGAATGAATTTTTTGTAGCTACATTTACACCGATGACCACGCTGGAACAATTGACTAATGTTAGATACAGTACAGTGAGCCAAAATAAGCAATATTAAGACACCCATATCTTTTCAAGACCTTTAAAAAAAATAAAATAAGTAATTAGCTATTTTTCGTATTCTTGCCGTATGAATTTTTTTAAGCTACATTTACACCGGCGAACACGCAGGAGCAAGTGGCCAATGTTAAGTACAATACAGTGAGCCTAAATAAGCAAAATTAAGACGCCTATATCTTTTTAAAACCTTTAAAAAAAATAAAATAAGTAAATAGCTATTTTTCTTATTCTTGTCGAATGAATTTTTTTTAGCTACATTTACACCGATGAACACGCAGGAGCAAGTGGCCAATGTTAAGTACAATACAATGAGCCAAAATAGGCAAAATTAAGGCACCTATATTTTTATAAAACCTTTAAAAAAAATAAAATAAGTAAATAGCTATTTTTTTTATTCATGCCGAATGAATTTTTTTAAGCTACATTTACACCGATGAACACGCAGGAGCAATTGCTCATTGTTAAGTACAATACAATGAGCCAAAATAAGCAAAATTAAGACACCCATATTATTTCAAGACCTTTAAAAAAAATAAAATATGTAAATAGCTATTTTTCGTATTCATGTCGAATGAATTTTTTTAAGCTACATTTACACCGATGAACACGCAAGAGCGATTGCTCAATGTTAAGTACAATACAATGAGCCAAAATAAGCAAAATTAAGACACCCATATTATTTTCAAGACCTTTAAAAAAAATAAAAAAAGTAAATAGCTATTTTTCGAATTCTTGTCAAATGAATTTTTTTCAGCTACATTTACGCAGATGATCACGCAGGAGCAATTGCTCAATGTTAGGTACAGTACAATGAGCCAAAATATGCAAAATTAAGACACCCATATTATTTTCAAGACCTTTAAAAAAAAAAATAAGTAAATAGCTATTTTTCGTATTCTTGCCGAATGAATTTTTTTAAGCTACATTTACACTGATGAACACGCAGGAGCTATTGCTCAGTGTTATGTTCAATACAATGAGCTGAATTAAGCAAAATTTAGACACCCATGTCATTTCAAGACCTTTAACAAAAATAAAATTAGTAAATAGCTATTTTTCGTATTCTTGTCGAATGAATTTTTTTAAGCTACATTTACACCGATGAACACGCAGGAGCAATTGCTCAATGTTAAGTACAATAGAATGTGTCAAAATAAGCAAAATTAAGGCACCCATGTCATTTCAAGATCTTTAAAAGAATAAAATATGTAAATAGCTATTTTTCTTATTCATGCCGAATGAATTTTTTTAAGCTACATTTACACCGATGAACACGCAGGAGCAATTGCTCAGTGTTAAGTACAATAGAATGTGTCTAAATAAGCAAAATTATGACACCCATATCATTCATGACCTTTAAAAAAAATAAAATAAGTAAATAGCTATTTTTCGTATTCTTGTCGAATGAATTTTTTTCAGCTACATTTACACAGATCAACACGCAGGAGCTATTTTCAAATGTTATGTGCAATACAATCAGCCAAAATAAGCAAAATTTAGACACCCATATTATTTCAAGACCTTTTAAAAAAAAAAATAAGTAAATAGCTATATTTCGTATTCCTGTCGAATGAATTATTTTCAGCTACATTTGCACCGATGAACACGCAGCAGCTATTGCTAAATGTTAAGTACAATACATTGAGCCAAAATAAGTAAAATTTAGACACCCATATCATTCCAGACCTTTAAAAAAAATAAAATAAGTAAATAGCTATTTTTCTTATTCATGCCGAATGAATTTTTTTAAGCAACATTTACACCGATGAACACGCAGGAGCCATTGCTCAATGTTAAGTACAATACAATGAGCCAAAATAAGCAAAATTAAGACACCCATATTATTTCAGGACCTTTAAAAAAAATAAAATAAGTAAATAGCTATTTTTCGTATTCTTGTCGAATGATTTTTTTAAGCTACATTTACACCGATGAACACGCAGGAGCAATTGCTCATTGTTAAGTACAATACAATGAGCCATAATAAGCAAAATTAAGACACCCATATTATTTCAAGACAATTAAAAAAAAAATATATGTAAATAGCTATTTTTCGTATTCTTGTCGAATGAATTTTTTTAAGCTACATTTACACCGATGAACACGCAGGAGCAATTGCTCTTTGTTAAGTACAATACAATGAGCCATAATAAGCAAAATTAAGACACCCATATTATTTCAAGACCTTGAAAAAAAAAAAAATATGTAAATAGCTATTTTTCGTATTTTTGTCGAATGAATTTTTTTAAGCTACATTTTCACCGATGAACACGCAGGAGCAATTGCTCAATGTTAAGTACAATACAATGAGCCAAAATATACAAAATTAAGACACCCATATCATTCAAGACCTTTAAAAAAAAAAATAAGTAAATAGCTATTTTTCGTATTCTTGCCGAATGAATTTTTTTAAGCTACATTTACACCGATGAACACGCAGAAGCAATTGCTCAATGTTAAGTACAATACAATGAGCCAAAATAAGCAAAATTAAGACACCCATATTATTTCAAGACCTTTGAAAAAAATAAAATAAGTAAATAGCTATTTTTCTTATTCTTGTCGAATGAATTTTTTGTAGCTACATTTACACCGATGACCACGCTGGAACAATTGACTAATGTTAGATACAGTACAGTGAGCCAAAATAAGCAATATTAAGACACCCATATCTTTTCAAGACCTTTAAAAAAAATAAAATAAGTAATTAGCTATTTTTCGTATTCTTGCCGTATGAATTTTTTTAAGCTACATTTACACCGGCGAACACGCAGGAGCAAGTGGCCAATGTTGAGTACAATACAGTGAGCCTAAATAAGCAAAATTAAGACGCCTATATCTTTTTAAAACCTTTAAAAAAAATAAAATAAGTAAATAGCTATTTTTCTTATTCTTGTCGAATGAATTTTTTTTAGCTACATTTACACCGATGAACACGCAGGAGCAAGTGGCCAATGTTAAGTACAATACAATGAGCCAAAATAAGCAAAATTAAGGCACCTATATTTTTATAAAACCTTTAAAAAAAATAAAATAAGTAAATAGCTATTTTTTTTATTCATGCCGAATGAATTTTTTTAAGCTACATTTACACCGATGAACACGCAGGAGCAATTGCTCATTGTTAAGTACAATACAATGAGCCAAAATAAGCAAAATTAAGACACCCATATTATTTCAAGACCTTTAAAAAAAATAAAATATGTAAATAGCTATTTTTCGTATTCATGTCGAATGAATTTTTTTAAGCTACATTTACACCGATGAACACGCAAGAGCGATTGCTCAATGTTAAGTACAATACAATGAGCCAAAATAAGCAAAATTAAGACACCCATATTATTTTCAAGACCTTTAAAAAAAATAAAAAAAGTAAATAGCTATTTTTCGAATTCTTGTCAAATGAATTTTTTTCAGCTACATTTACGCAGATGATCACGCAGGAGCAATTGCTCAATGTTAGGTACAATACAATGAGCCAAAATATGCAAAATTAAGACACCCATATCATTCAAGACCTTTTAAAAAAAAAAATAAGTAAATAGCTATTTTTCGTATTCTTGTCGAATGATTTTTTTAAGCTACATTTACACCGATGAACACGCAGGAGCAATTGCTCATTGTTAAGTACAATACAATGAGCCATAATAAGCAAAATTAAGACACCCATATTATTTCAAGACAATTAAAAAAAAAAAATATGTAAATAGCTATTTTTCGTATTCTTGTCGAATGAATTTTTTTAAGCTACATTTACACCGATGAACACGCAGGAGCAATTGCTCTTTGTTAAGTACAATACAATGAGCCATAATAAGCAAAATTAAGACACCCATATTATTTCAAGACCTTTAAAAAAAAAAAAATATGTAAATAGCTATTTTTCGTATTCTTGTCAAATGAATTTTTTTCAGCTACATTTACGCAGATGAACCCGCCGGAGCAATGGCTCAATGTTAAGTACAATACAATGAGCCAAAATATACAAAATTAAGACACCCATATCATTCAAGACCTTTAAAAAAAAAAAATAAGTAAATAGCTATTTTTCGTATTCTTGCCGAATGAATTTTTTTAAGCTACATTTACACCGATGAACACGCAGAAGCAATTGCTCAATGTTAAGTACAATACAATGAGCCAAAATAAGCAAAACTAAGACACCCATATTATTTCAAGACCTTTGAAAAAAATAAAATAAGTAAATAGCTATTTTTCTTATTCTTGTCGAATGAATTTTTTGTAGCTACATTTACACCGATGACCACGCTGGAACAATTGACTAATGTTAGATACAGTACAGTGAGCCAAAATAAGCAATATTAAGACACCCATATCTTTTCAAGACCTTTAAAAAAAATAAAATAAGTAATTAGCTATTTTTCGTATTCTTGCCGTATGAATTTTTTTAAGCTACATTTACACCGGCGAACACGCAGGAGCAAGTGGCCAATGTTAAGTACAATACAGTGAGCCTAAATAAGCAAAATTAAGACGCCTATATCTTTTTAAAACCTTTAAAAAAAATAAAATAAGTAAATAGCTATTTTTCTTATTCTTGTCGAATGAATTTTTTTTAGCTACATTTACACCGATGAACACGCAGGAGCAAGTGGCCAATGTTAAGTACAATACAATGAGCCAAAATAGGCAAAATTAAGGCACCTATATTTTTATAAAACCTTTAAAAAAAATAAAATAAGTAAATAGCTATTTTTTTTATTCATGCCGAATGAATTTTTTTAAGCTACATTTACACCGATGAACACGCAGGAGCAATTGCTCATTGTTAAGTACAATACAATGAGCCAAAATAAGCAAAATTAAGACACCCATATTATTTCAAGACCTTTAAAAAAAATAAAATATGTAAATAGCTATTTTTCGTATTCATGTCGAATGAATTTTTTTAAGCTACATTTACACCGATGAACACGCAAGAGCGATTGCTCAATGTTAAGTACAATACAATGAGCCAAAATAAGCAAAATTAAGACACCCATATTATTTTCAAGACCTTTAAAAAAAATAAAAAAAGTAAATAGCTATTTTTCGAATTCTTGTCAAATGAATTTTTTTCAGCTACATTTACGCAGATGATCACGCAGGAGCAATTGCTCAATGTTAGGTACAGTACAATGAGCCAAAATATGCAAAATTAAGACACCCATATTATTTTCAAGACCTTTAAAAAAAAAAATAAGTAAATAGCTATTTTTCGTATTCTTGCCGAATGAATTTTTTTAAGCTACATTTACACTGATGAACACGCAGGAGCTATTGCTCAGTGTTATGTTCAATACAATGAGCTGAATTAAGCAAAATTTAGACACCCATGTCATTTCAAGACCTTTAACAAAAATAAAATTAGTAAATAGCTATTTTTCGTATTCTTGTCGAATGAATTTTTTTAAGCTACATTTACACCGATGAACACGCAGGAGCAATTGCTCAATGTTAAGTACAATAGAATGTGTCAAAATAAGCAAAATTAAGGCACCCATGTCATTTCAAGATCTTTAAAAGAATAAAATATGTAAATAGCTATTTTTCTTATTCATGCCGAATGAATTTTTTTAAGCTACATTTACACCGATGAACACGCAGGAGCAATTGCTCAGTGTTAAGTACAATAGAATGTGTCTAAATAAGCAAAATTATGACACCCATATCATTCATGACCTTTAAAAAAAATAAAATAAGTAAATAGCTATTTTTCGTATTCTTGTCGAATGAATTTTTTTCAGCTACATTTACACAGATCAACACGCAGGAGCTATTTTCAAATGTTATGTGCAATACAATCAGCCAAAATAAGCAAAATTTAGACACCCATATTATTTCAAGACCTTTTAAAAAAAAAAATAAGTAAATAGCTATATTTCGTATTCCTGTCGAATGAATTATTTTCAGCTACATTTGCACCGATGAACACGCAGCAGCTATTGCTAAATGTTAAGTACAATACATTGAGCCAAAATAAGTAAAATTTAGACACCCATATCATTCCAGACCTTTAAAAAAAATAAAATAAGTAAATAGCTATTTTTCTTATTCATGCCGAATGAATTTTTTTAAGCAACATTTACACCGATGAACACGCAGGAGCCATTGCTCAATGTTAAGTACAATACAATGAGCCAAAATAAGCAAAATTAAGACACCCATATTATTTCAGGACCTTTAAAAAAAATAAAATAAGTAAATAGCTATTTTTCGTATTCTTGTCGAATGATTTTTTTAAGCTACATTTACACCGATGAACACGCAGGAGCAATTGCTCATTGTTAAGTACAATACAATGAGCCATAATAAGCAAAATTAAGACACCCATATTATTTCAAGACAATTAAAAAAAAAATATATGTAAATAGCTATTTTTCGTATTCTTGTCGAATGAATTTTTTTAAGCTACATTTACACCGATGAACACGCAGGAGCAATTGCTCTTTGTTAAGTACAATACAATGAGCCATAATAAGCAAAATTAAGACACCCATATTATTTCAAGACCTTGAAAAAAAAAAAAATATGTAAATAGCTATTTTTCGTATTTTTGTCGAATGAATTTTTTTAAGCTACATTTTCACCGATGAACACGCAGGAGCAATTGCTCAATGTTAAGTACAATACAATGAGCCAAAATATACAAAATTAAGACACCCATATCATTCAAGACCTTTAAAAAAAAAAATAAGTAAATAGCTATTTTTCGTATTCTTGCCGAATGAATTTTTTTAAGCTACATTTACACCGATGAACACGCAGAAGCAATTGCTCAATGTTAAGTACAATACAATGAGCCAAAATAAGCAAAATTAAGACACCCATATTATTTCAAGACCTTTGAAAAAAATAAAATAAGTAAATAGCTATTTTTCTTATTCTTGTCGAATGAATTTTTTGTAGCTACATTTACACCGATGACCACGCTGGAACAATTGACTAATGTTAGATACAGTACAGTGAGCCAAAATAAGCAATATTAAGACACCCATATCTTTTCAAGACCTTTAAAAAAAATAAAATAAGTAATTAGCTATTTTTCGTATTCTTGCCGTATGAATTTTTTTAAGCTACATTTACACCGGCGAACACGCAGGAGCAAGTGGCCAATGTTGAGTACAATACAGTGAGCCTAAATAAGCAAAATTAAGACGCCTATATCTTTTTAAAACCTTTAAAAAAAATAAAATAAGTAAATAGCTATTTTTCTTATTCTTGTCGAATGAATTTTTTTTAGCTACATTTACACCGATGAACACGCAGGAGCAAGTGGCCAATGTTAAGTACAATACAATGAGCCAAAATAAGCAAAATTAAGGCACCTATATTTTTATAAAACCTTTAAAAAAAATAAAATAAGTAAATAGCTATTTTTTTTATTCATGCCGAATGAATTTTTTTAAGCTACATTTACACCGATGAACACGCAGGAGCAATTGCTCATTGTTAAGTACAATACAATGAGCCAAAATAAGCAAAATTAAGACACCCATATTATTTCAAGACCTTTAAAAAAAATAAAATATGTAAATAGCTATTTTTCGTATTCATGTCGAATGAATTTTTTTAAGCTACATTTACACCGATGAACACGCAAGAGCGATTGCTCAATGTTAAGTACAATACAATGAGCCAAAATAAGCAAAATTAAGACACCCATATTATTTTCAAGACCTTTAAAAAAAATAAAAAAAGTAAATAGCTATTTTTCGAATTCTTGTCAAATGAATTTTTTTCAGCTACATTTACGCAGATGATCACGCAGGAGCAATTGCTCAATGTTAGGTACAATACAATGAGCCAAAATATGCAAAATTAAGACACCCATATCATTCAAGACCTTTTAAAAAAAAAAATAAGTAAATAGCTATTTTTCGTATTCTTGTCGAATGATTTTTTTAAGCTACATTTACACCGATGAACACGCAGGAGCAATTGCTCATTGTTAAGTACAATACAATGAGCCATAATAAGCAAAATTAAGACACCCATATTATTTCAAGACAATTAAAAAAAAAAAATATGTAAATAGCTATTTTTCGTATTCTTGTCGAATGAATTTTTTTAAGCTACATTTACACCGATGAACACGCAGGAGCAATTGCTCTTTGTTAAGTACAATACAATGAGCCATAATAAGCAAAATTAAGACACCCATATTATTTCAAGACCTTTAAAAAAAAAAAAATATGTAAATAGCTATTTTTCGTATTCTTGTCGAATGAATTTTTTTAAGCTACATTTACACCGATGAACACGCAAGAGCGATTGCTCAATGTTAAGTACAATACAATGAGCCAAAATAAGCAAAATTAAGACACCCATATTATTTCAAGACCTTTAAAAAAAATAAAAAAAGTAAATAGCTATTTTTCGAATTCTTGTCAAATGAATTTTTTTCAGCTACATTTACGCAGATGAACACGCAAGAGCAATTGCTCAATGTTCGGTACAATACAATCAGCCAAAATATGCAAAATTAAGACACCCATATCATTCAAGACCTTTAAAAAAAAAAAAATAAGTAAATAGCTATTTTTCGTATTCTTGCCGAATGAATTTTTTTAAGCTTCATTTACACTGATGAACACGCAGGAGCTATTGCTCAGTGTTAAGTACAATACAATGAGCTGAAATAAGCAAAATTTAGACACCCATGTCATTTCAAGACCTTTAACAAAAATAAAATTAGTAAATAGCTATTTTTCGTATTCTTGCCGAATGAATTTTTTTAAGCTTCATTTACACTGATGAACACGCGGGAGCTATTGCTCAGTGTTAAGTACAATACAATGAGCTGAAATAAGCAAAATTTGGCACCCATGTCATTTCAAAACCTTTAACAAAAACAAAATTTGTAAATAGCTATTTTTCGTATTCTTGTCGAATGAATTTTTTTAAGCTACATTTACACCGATGAACACGCAGGAGCAATTGCTCAATGTTAAGTACAATAGAATGTGTCAAAATAAGCAAAATTAAGACACCCATGTCATTTCAAGACCTTTAAAAAAAATAAAATATGTAAATAGCTATTTTTCTTGTTCATGCCGAATGAATTTTTTTAAGCTACATTTACACCGATGAACACGCAGGAGCAATTGCTCAATGTTAAGTACAATAGAATGTGTCTTAATAAGCAAAATTATGACACCCATATCATTCATGACCTTTAAAAAAATAAAATAAGTAAATAGCTATTTTTCGTATTCTTGTCGAATGAATTTTTTTCAGCGTCATTTACACAGATCAACACTTTGGAGCTATTTTCAAATGTTATGTGCAATACAATCAGCCAAAATAAGCAAAATTTAGACACCCATATTATTTCAAGACCTTTTAAAAAAAAAAAATAAGTAAATAGCTATATTTCGTATTCTTGTCGAATGAATTATTTTCAGCTACATTTGCACCGATGAACACGCAGCAGCTATTGCTAAATGTTGAGTGCAATACATTGAGCTAAAATAAGTAAAATTTAGACACCCAAATCATTCCAGACCATTAAAAAAAATAAAATATGTAAATAGCTATTTTTCTTATTCATGCCGAATGAATTTTTTTAAGCTACATTTACACCGATGAACACGCAGGAGCAATTGCTCAATGTTAAGTACAATACAATGAGCCAAAATAAGCAAAATTAAGACACCCATATTATTCCAGACCTTTAAAAAAAATAAAATAAATAAATAGCTATTTTTCTTATTCATGCCGAATGAATTTTTTTAAGCTACATTTACACCGATGAACACGCAGGAGCAATTGCTCAATGTTAAGTACAATACAATGAGCCAAAATAAGCAAAATTAAGACACCCATATTATTTCAAGACCTTTAAAAAAAATAAAAAAAGTAAATAGCTATTTTTCGAATTCTTGCCAAATGAATTTTTTTCAGCTACATTTACGCAGACGAACACGCAGGAGCAATTGCTCAATGTTAAGTACAATGCAGTGAGCCAAAATAAGTAAAATTTTGACACCCATATTATTTCAAGACCTTTAAAAAAAATAAAATATGTGAATAGCTATTTTTCGTATTCTTGTCGAATGATTTTTTTACGCTACATTTACACTGATGAACACGCAGGAGCTATTATTCAGTGTTAAGTACAATACAATGAGCTGAAATAAGCAAAATTTAGACACCCATGTCATTTCAAGACCTTTAACAAAAATAAAATTAGTAAATAGCTATTTTTCTTATTCATGCCGAATGAATTTTTTTAAGCTACATTTACACCGATGAACACGCAGGAGCAATTGCTCAATGTTAAGTACAATAGAATGTGTCTAAATAAGCAAAATTATGACACCCATATCATTCATGACCTTTAAAAAAAATAAAATAAGTAAATAGCTATTTTTCGTATTCTTGTCGAATGAATTTTTTTCAGCGTCATTTACACAGATCAACACGCAGGAGCTATTTTCAAATGTTATGTGCAATACATTCAGCCAAAATAAGCAAAATTTAGACACCCATATTATTTCAAGACCTTTTAAAAAAAAAAAATAAGTAAATAGCTATATTTCGTATTCTTGTCGAATGAATTATTTTCAGCTACATTTGCACTGATGAACACGCAGCAGCTATTGCTAAATGTTGAGTACAATACATTGAGCTAAAATAAGTAAAATTTAGACACCCAAATCATTCCTGACCTTTAAAAAAAATAAAATAAGTAAATAGCTATTTTTCTTATTCTTGTCGAATGAATTTTTTTAAGCTACATTTACACCGATGAACACGCAAGAGCGATTGCTCAATGTTAAGTACAATACAGTGAGCCACAATAAGCAAAATTAAGACACCCATATTATTTCAAGACCTTTAAAAAAAATAAAAAAAGTAAATAGCTATTTTTCGAATTCTTGTCAAATGAATTTTTTTCAGCTACATTTACGCAGATGAACACGCCGGAGCAATGGCTCAATGTTAAGTACAATACAATGAGCCAAAATATACAAAATTAAGACACCCATATCATTCAAGACCTTTAAAAAAAAAAATAAGTAAATAGCTATTTTTCGTATTCTTGCCGAATGAATTTTTTTAAGCTACATTTACACCGATGAACACGCAGGAGCAATTGCTAAATGTTAAGTACAATACAATGAGCCAAAATAAGCAAAATTAAGACACCCATATTATTTCAAGACCTTTAAAAAAAATAAAATAAGTAAATAGCTATTTTTCTTATTCTTGTCGAATGAATTTTTTGTAGCTACATTTACACCGATGACCACGCTGGAGCAATTGACTAATGTTAGATACAGTACAGTGAGCCAAAATAAGCAATATTAAGACACCCATATCTTTTCAAGACCTTTAAAAAAAATAAAATAAGTAATTAGCTATTTTTCGTATTCTTGCCGTATGAATTTTTTTAAGCTACATTTACACCGGCGAACACGCAGGAGCAAGTGGCCAATGTTAAGTACAATACAATGAGCCTAAATAAGCAAAATTAAGACGC
The DNA here is from genome assembly GCA_963971405.1 of Psococerastis gibbosa. Classification (NCBI taxonomy): domain Eukaryota; kingdom Metazoa; phylum Arthropoda; class Insecta; order Psocodea; family Psocidae; genus Psococerastis; species Psococerastis gibbosa. Next base: position 26,665,107 of record OZ020490.1, on the reverse strand, counting down.
CTATATCTTTTTAAAACCTTTAAAAAAAATAAAATAAGTAAATAGCTATTTTTCGTATTCTTGCCGTATGAATTTTTTTAAGCTACATTTACACCGGCGAACACGCAGGAGCAAGTGGCCAATGTTAAGTACAATACAATGAGCCTAAATAAGCAAAATTAAGACGCCTATATCTTTTTAAAACCTTTAAAAAAAATAAAATAAGTAAATAGCTATTTTTTTTGTTCATGCCGAATGAATTTTTTTAAGCTACATTTACACCGATGAACACGCAGGAGCAATTGCTCATTGTTAAGTACAATACAATGAGCCAAAATAAGCAAAATTAAGACACCCATATTATTTTCAAGACCTTTAAAAAAAATAAAAAAAAGTAAATAGCTATTTTTCGAATTCTTGTCAAATGAATTTTTTTCAGCTACATTTACGCAGATGATCACGCAGGAGCAATTGCTCAATGTTAGGTACAATACAATGAGCCAAAATATGCAAAATTAAGACACCCATATCATTCAAGACCTTTAAAAAAAAAAAATAAGTAAATAGCTATTTTTCGTATTCTTGCCGAATGAATTTTTTTAAGCTACATTTACACTGATGAACACGCAGGAGCTATTGCTCAGTGTTATGTTCAATACAATGAGCTGAACTAAGCAAAATTTAGACACCCATGTCATTTCAAGACCTTTAACAAAAATAAAATTAGTAAATAGCTATTTTTCGTATTCTTGTCGAATGAATTTTTTTAAGCTACATTTACACCGATGAACACGCAGGAGCAATTGCTCAATGTTAAGTACAATAGAATGTGTCAAAATAAGCAAAATTAAGACACCCATGTCATTTCAAGATCTTTAAAAGAATAAAATATGTAAATAGCTATTTTTCTTATTCATGCCGAATGAATTTTTTTAAGCTACATTTACACCGATGAACACGCAGGAGCAATTGCTCAGTGTTAAGTACAATAGAATGTGTCTAAATAAGCAAAATTATGACACCCATATCATTCATGACCTTTAAAAAAAATAAAATAAGTAAATAGCTATTTTTCGTATTCTTGTCGAATGAATTTTTTTCAGCTACATTTACACAGATCAACACGCAGGAGCTATTTTCAAATGTTATGTGCAATACAATCAGCCAAAATAAGCAAAATTTAGACACCCATATTATTTCAAGACCTTTTAAAAAAAAAAATAAGTAAATAGCTATATTTCGTATTCCTGTCGAATGAATTATTTTCAGCTACATTTGCACCGATGAACACGCAGCAGCCATTGCTAAATGCTGAGTACAATACATTGAGCCAAAATAAGTAAAATTTAGACACCCATATCATTCCAGACCTTTAAAAAAAATAAAATAAGTAAATAGCTATTTTTCTTATTCATGCCGAATGAATTTTTTTTAAGCAACATTTACACCGATGAACACGCAGGAGCAATTGCTCAATGTTAAGTACAATACAATGAGCCGAAATAAGCAAAATTAAGACACCCATATTATTTCAGGACCTTTAAAAAAAATAAAATAAGTAAATAGCTATTTTTCGTATTCTTGTCGAATGATTTTTTTAAGCTACATGAGCTACATACAATGAGCCATAATAAGCAAAATTAAGACACCCATATTATTTCAAGACAATTAAAAAAAAAAAAAATATGTAAATAGCTATTTTTCGTATTCTTGTCGAATGAATTTTTTTAAGCTACATTTACACCGATGAACACGCAGGAGCAATTGCTCATTGTTAAGTACAATACAATGAGCCATAATAAGCAAAATTAAGACACCCATATTATTTCAAGACCTTTAAAAAAAAAAAAAATATGTAAATAGCTTTTTTTCGTATTCTTGTCGAATGAATTTTTTTAAGCTACATTTACACCGATGAACACGCAAGAGCGATTGCTCAATGTTAAGTACAATACAATGAGCCAAAATAAGCAAAATTAAGACACCCATATTATTTCAAGACCTTTAAAAAAAATAAAAAAAGTAAATAGCTATTTTTCGAATTCTTGTCAAATGAATTTTTTTCAGCTACATTTACGCAGATGAACACGCAAGAGCAATTGCTCAATGTTAGGTACAATGCAATCAGCCAAAATATGCAAAATTAAGACACCCATATCATTCAAGACCTTTAAAAAAAAAAAAAATAAGTAAATAGCTATTTTTCGTATTCTTGCCGAATGAATTTTTTTAAGCTTCATTTACACTGATGAACACGCAGGAGCTATTGCTCAGTGTTAAGTACAATACAATGAGCTGAAATAAGCAAAATTTAGACACCCATGTCATTTCAAGACCTTTAACAAAAATAAAATTAGTAAATAGCTATTTTTCGTATTCTTGCCGAATGAATTTTTTTAAGCTTCATTTACACTGATGAACACGCAGGAGCTATTGCTCAGTGTTAAGTACAATACAATGAGCTGAAATAAGCAAAATTTAGACACCCATGTCATTTCAAGACCTTTAACAAAAATAAAATTAGTAAATAGCTATTTTTCGTATTCTTGTCGAATGAATTTTTTTAAGCTACATTTACACCGATGAACACGCAGGAGCAATTGCTCAATGTTAAGTACAATAGAATGTGTCAAAATAAGCAAAATTAAGACACCCATGTCATTTCAAGACCTTTAAAAAAAATAAAATATGTAAATAGCTATTTTTCTTGTTCATGCCGAATGAATTTTTTTAAGCTACATTTACACCGATGAACACGCAGGAGCAATTGCTCAATGTTAAGTACAATAGAATGTGTCTAAATAAGCAAAATTATGACACCCATATCATTCATGACCTTTAAAAAAAATAAAATAAGTAAATAGCTATTTTTCGTATTATTGTCGAATGAATTTTTTTCAGCGTCATTTACACAGATCAACACTTTGGAGCTATTTTCAAATGTTATGTGCAATACAATCAGCCAAAATAAGCAAAATTTAGACACCCATATTATTTCAAGACCTTTTAAAAAAAAAAATAAGTAAATAGCTATATTTCGTATTCTTGTCGAATGAATTATTTTCAGCTACATTTGCACCGATGAACACGCAGCAGCTATTGCTAAATGTTGAGTACAATACATTGAGCTAAAATAAGTAAAATTTAGACACCCAAATCATTCCAGACCTTTAAAAAAAATAAAATAAGTAAATAGCTATTTTTCTTATTCATGCCGAATGAATTTTTTTAAGCTACATTTACACCGATGAACACGCAGGAGCAATAGCTCAATGTTATGTACAATACAATGAGCCAAAATAAGCAAAATTAAGACACCCATATTATTTCAAGACCTTTAAAAAAAATAAAATATGTAAATAGCTATTTTTCTTATTCATGCCGAATGAATTTTTTTAAGCTACATTTACACCGATGAACACGCAGGAGCAATTGCTCAATGTTAAGTACAATACAATGAGCCAAAATAAGCAAAATTAAGACACCCATATTATTCCAGACCTTTAAAAAAAATAAAATAAATAAATAGCTATTTTTCTTATTCATGCCGAATGAATTTTTTTAAGCTACATTTACACCGATGAACACGCAGGAGCAATTGCTCAATGTTAAGTACAATACAATGAGCCAAAATAAGCAAAATTAAGACACCCATATTATTTCAAGACCTTTAAAAAAAATAAAAAAAGTAAATAGCTATTTTTCGAATTCTTGTCAAATGAATTTTTTTCAGCTACATTTACGCAGATGAACACGCAGGAGCAATTGCTCAATGTTAAGTACAATACAATGAGCCAAATTATGCAAAATTAAGACACCCATATCATTCAAGACCTTTAAAAAAAAAAATAAGTAAATAGCTATTTTTCCTATTCTTGCCGAATGAATTTTTTTAAGCTTCATTTACACTGATGAACACGCAGGAGCTATTGCTCAGTGTTAAGTACAATACAATGAGCTGAAATAAGCAAAATTTAGACACCCATGTCATTTCAAGACCTTTAACAAAAATAAAATTAGTAAATAGCTATTTTTCGTATTCTTGTCGAATGAATTTTTTTAGATAGGTCAGACCAACAAATTAACATACAGTAATAACGGCAGGGCACGTAATGCATTTGACCGTGAATTTTCTTTCATTTTTTCAAAAACATTTTTTTTTTCACAAAAACTAAATAGTTTATTGCGAAGTCATTTTTCATTACAATTTAGATATTTTTATTTTTTTACCCCCAGAAGCAAACTATCAAGGGGCAAGCGACATTTTGCCAACATTAATAATGACTACAATATATGTGAATTTGAAAGAAATCCTTTGAGCCGTTTTGGTTAAATAATGTTTTTAGACATTTTTTGGAGTTTTTTGAAAATAAACCCCTCCCCCCCCCCCAAATTGAGTTAGCCCAAAATAAAAAAATAGTCCTGAGGTATGATTTTTGTGAACCTAAATGCCGAATTTCATCAAAATCGCATGAGTAGTTTACCCGGAAATCGACGCACAGACAGACAGGGCGACAGACAGACATTTCGTAAAAACGGGTTCCTGGGACCTCAAAACGTGTAAATCCGTTGAAATCTCGGAATTGAAAATTTCGACCATCACAAAGCTTTCCTTATACTACGTATAAATTGGAAAGCAATAAGTAAGTACCTACTACCTACCCCAGTCACCCATGGTCGTATGACGGATTGCATAACATAATAATTGCAGGGATTGCCTACACAACTGCAAATGTATAACACTATATAATACTAATACACTATGCATACCATATAACACAGTGTTATATATTCAATGACAACGGTCTTGGATAGGAATGGGACTACAACATTCCATGAATCTGAAAAAACAAACATATTGTAGTATTTCTTTCATTACAGTAATTCTGTTGAACAATTGAAAAACACAATTTTTTTCAATTTATTCCCAGACAGGTTTTAAAGAGGAACTAGAACGTAGATAGCCCATTGGTCACCTCTGGATTATTATTATATATATATATATATATTTTTTTTTGTATAAAAGAGATAATTTGAATGCAAATAATTCAGTGAATATATCCGAATAACCTCTTCAGTCGCCTATGTATTGACCGGTAATACAGTCTGCCTTGAGTTACGATAGGTCGTTGTTATTTTTGATTTAATTTACTAAGTAGGCCTAAGTTACAAAGTTTCGTTCCGTGGTAGGCTATATACACAATACCGTGTCATAAGCATAAGATAGACTATTTTTTTATTTTTGGTGTTGCAATTATGTAATGAACTTAAGAGTGTACAGCCCGTAGAAAATTAGCAGACCGAAATTTAGTATTTTTTATTATTTTTATTAACTAAGCAAGTTATTGAAGATTTGGCTAATTTAAGTTGTAGAAGACTACTTCATGCATAATTTAATAAGGTATTTTTAGTTTTCGAAATTGTAGTTTTTTTTTTATAAAATCGATTATACGTGAAAAGTAAAGTTATTATTATTATAAAATATTATCATGTTTCTGAAAAAACACTTCTAATACTTTAATGAGTCTAATCTTTAACAACATGCTTAGTTAGTTAAATAAAAAATAAAAAGTATTAAATTTCGGGCTGCCAATTTCCTATACACTCTTAACGGAGAACCAAAATTTAGCCCAGTGTAAAGTTCGTCATGCTGGAGAAATGGCAGCACCACAAAGTAAAAAAAAAAAAATACCTTATGATATTTTGGATTAAATGCATTTAAATGGATTTGGTGCACCAAATCTTTACATAGTTTAAGTAGTAAATTAAATTTAAAAAAAAAAAATAGAAACTGACTGATTTTTCAGTGACCAATATCTATACGTTCCATGTTTAAGGTACCTACAAATTAATATTTTGTAGCGTACGTACATAATTGCATATCCAAGAAATGGCGGGAAAACAAAAAAAAAATCGATTGACTAGAAATGATTATTACAACAATACAAAGTTGTTACAATACCATCACGAATTTGAGAGAGTGGCTCTAACGGCCCTAACACTAACAGTAGCTCCCCCATGGCTAGGTACCTAAGTACTAAATTTTCTAGCCATGCTTCAGAGGGGCTGTAAAGCAGGCGGTCCCGGGCCTTCCTAGTTGAGTGTAAGAGAGGGCTTTGTAGCCCTAACTTATTATTATTTTTATACAAACAATTTAATGAATGTATCCGATTAACATCTTCAATAGCCTCACTAAGAGCTAGGTACTTGTATCGAGTTGCGACACGTCTCCGACCGCAAGGAGTGTAGATGCTCGCACAAGTACAAGCACGCTGCCACCTTGTCACCGATGTCGCTACATTCCGCTAGGTTGGCTTGGTAATAGAACAAATAGTCAATATTTATTTATTTAAGTCGTCTATTTTTTATTGGCATCGGCGAGGAGGCATTCAGATGTGCTAACCTGTCTAGCAATACGAATCTTGTCAATAAGAGCATTTAAGTAGAGCATTTAGAAGGATTGTACTTGCTGAGGCTTGTGGTTCAGCGGTTAAGACGACGCCCCAATTAGATGTAGATCGTGTGGGTTCAAATCCCGCAGGTCCAGTTTTTTCTATATCCTCTAATTTCGTTTTTTTTTTTTTTTTTTTTTTTTACTTTCTGCAAAAATATTAATCGCATAATAGAAACAATTTAATGAATGTATCCGATTGACCTCTTCAGTCGCCTCTGTAGGTTAGTACCCGTGTTGAGTTACGACACGTCTCCGATCGCATGGCGTGTAAAGACTCGCACAAATACAAGCACGTTACCACCTGGCCATCAAACCCCCAGCAAACAGCCCAGCAGTCGAGCCCCTTATGATAAATAAATAAATAAATAAATAAATAAGGACTTTTTGTTCTATTACTAAGCCAACCTAGCGGAGTTAGGGCTATAAAGCCCTCTCTTACACTCAACTAGGAAGGCCCGGGACCGCCTGCTTTACATGCCCTCCGAAGCATGGCCAGAAAATGTAGCAAGTGTAGGACTCGAACCAACAACCTTTCGGGTGAAAGTTGGAGTCCGTACCACTACTCTACATGTCCTGACATGATGAAGGTATGGTACCTCCAGCATTATCAAGCTTGGATGAATTACTTGCATTGTATAATTTAACATAAATATAGGTATATTTATTTATTTATTTATTTATTATTTATTTAACGCCGAAAAAACGCCTTGACACGACAACCCAATGAGGTCTACGCCTGAGAACTGGTAGAAGGTACTTCATTGCTCTATTAGGATGTTGTGGTCAGCAACTTGCCCGGCAGCCGCGTTTTTCATTAACGGTGAATTTACCTACTAATTATAATTAATTATAATTCCTTCTTCTTATGCTTGCAACTAATAGGGCTGGACTGAGCCGTGAAGGGCCCCGAAGGGCCGAGCTGCGTAATGCCCAATCTCTTTACACATAAATGACTCCCTATTTCCCTTGGTCATCGGCTGGACCGATTTCACTATTTTGTTGTTGTGTTTTTTATTGTCAGGAGAAGGTTCTTATGACAGAAAAAATTTAAAAAATTGCGCGGAAAATTAGAAAATTCTGGAGATTGAATTTGTGTCATGCGAGCCCCGAAGGGGCGAGCAGCGTAATGCCCAATGCGAGGCCCCGAAGGCGCAAGGGAGGCGCAAGGGAGGCGGGGCCGAGAAGCGGTCCCAAGGCCGGCTTGTAAATAAAGAAATATTGACTTTTTGTCCTATTACTAAGTCAACCTAGCGGAGTTAGAACTGTGAAGCACTCTCTTCCACTCATGGGCGTGCCCTGGTTTTGATTTGGGGGGGGGGGTTGCAATTTTTTTTTTACGTAATTTATTAATGGAAAGCCATTCTATCCAGTGTTCAAACTCAAATAAATTTATTCCATTTCTCCAAACAATACAGGTTTACATTAAAAAAAATTATTTGGGGGAGGGGGGTCCGGACCCCTTGGACAAACCCCCTGGGCACGGCCATGCTTAAACTCAACTAGGCAAGCCCGGGACCGCCTACACCATACATCTTCTCATAAAAAAACAACTCGCAACAACTTTCAAACACACTTGTTGACCAAAAACTACATACAATGTCACAAACTATGCAACAGATGTTAAACTTTTTTACTGACTTCGCTGACAACCGCTCAAAAAATCAATCATATGCTGCTGGTGGCAGTATTGTGAAACAAGTCTCCGAAAGCCATGCGGAAAACGCCAAGCGAAGCCTTTTCCTCCCTTTAACCACAACGAAAACCATCCCAACAGCAAAGAAAACCGACTTGAAATGGTTCGAAAAAACTCAGCAACCATTTAGGATTTTTTTAGAATATTTTATTGAGGTGATATTTTTATGGGGACCGTTTGTTGGTAATTTTGGGGGTCTTTAAATAGTTTTTAGTTGGGGTATAGAAGTGATAGCACCACGACGGGGCGAGGGAGGTGCGTAGAGCAAGGACTCCGCAACAGGCGGGTATAAAGCTCAGTGCCCGGTAGTACTTGCAAACAGCAGCTCCCCATTTCTCCAAAACAGGGTCTGGAATTACTACCGCAGATTCCAGGTACAAATCCTAACTAATTAAGTGGACATCGTTATCAACTGCATAGTGGTAGATAGTAAAGGGTTTGCTGTGGTAAATATTACGTTTTGTGGATTATTCTTGGGGCATATTTGTATGGTTTTGATTTGCTGTTTTGTCTAGATAAAGATTGATTTTTCTCTCTTAATTTTCTTTTAAACGTTGAATGTGTTTTTTAAATGCATGCTGTTTGCGGGTGATTTTCAAATGATTTGCTTAGTTAGGTGTTGGGGTCTTTCTGGGAAATGTTTTGCCAGAAGTTTGGTCGCATATGAAAAGTTCTGGAAGTCTGTGCCATATTGTGAAATACTATTGGGTTGATATAGTTAATTTGTTTTTTAGTTTGACACATAGCTTACTATTATGGTAGTAATGCGAAAATAAGCAGTCCGATAAATTTTAAACTTAGCCTTGGTTTGCATGAATTGTTTTGTATTCCACCAGAGAAATTCATTATTGTTGCCCATTGTACACTGTACCTGTTTTATGCAATTTTATTTCTAAAATTTGTATTAAGAAAGTTGAAAAATTACCTGAAGTTAAGAATGCTGTACGTGTATTAAGCTTTTTTGTATTTTATGGCATATTGTATTTGGTATTATAATTTACATGGAACTTGGAAGTAGGCCTATACAAAGTCATGAAATAAATTTTACACTGCTTAATTATATGTAGTGGCATTTTTGGCAGATTCACCAAAATTTGGACAAAGTCCACACTCCTCAATAGAAAAAATTGTTCCTAGATACGGTAGGTATAGGCAGAGGCGTAAAGTTTTAGAATGATGACGGGGGTAAAACTAAGTAGAACTTATGCCCTCATCAGGCTTTTCACAAGGATATTTTTCATCCCATTTCACGGAATCTCAGATTCACAAAAATTTAAAGCGTTTGATAGTTCTGTGCTTCGAATAATATAGGACCTCATGGGTGTAGCCAGGATTAAGGGGGCAAGATGAACCGTACCCCCGCCAATGTTACGCCACTGGGTGAGAACCTACATGCCGAATTTCTTTAAAACCCATTGAGCAGTTTGTCTACAATTTAATGAATTTATCCGATTGTCCTCTTCAGTCGCCTCTATAGGTTAGTAACCGTGTTGAGTTACGACACGTCTCCGATCGCATGGCGTGTAGAGACTCGCACAAGTACAAGCACGCTACCACCTGGCCATCGAAGTCGAAATCGTTGAATTGTCAAAATATATCAGGCACTAAACAGAAGAAATAATAATAATAATAATAACAATTCGTATATTTTTCTAAAATGATTGGCGTAACAAATTATTTTGTAGGCCCCCTTAACCTGAAGGTGTGCGGGGTACCTACCAACTCAAGTTGACAAAATTAATTATAATAATGACGTAATTAAAAAATAAAAATATTAATATAGATACAATAATACAACAATACATATTTATACCCTTTAGTTATTATATATAATCAGCCAAGTAGGCAGCATTAACTGGCAGCAGTGCCTCTGGTATACTCCAATGCGGCCCTTATATACTACAATAATGACTCACAGTAGTCAGCAATTTGTTTTCTATTTAAAGTCCTGGCACCCCCGGTAGATTTTTGAAAAGCATTATATGTGACATTTGCTTGTACCAAAAACTCCGTCTAGACGTAGTTCTTATGTAGCTGGGGAGACTGACAAGCCCGAGCGCAGCATTTTTAGTATTACGGGTAGCGGTTTAATTTTTCTGAGCACTTGATATTCGTATCTCTTTCTAACACGGATTGGCCACAATTATTGATTTTGATTTGTACAAAAAACGATTGATCTGGTAGTCCCGAGGAAGGAGTTTAAGAACTGTGGCCAATAAATGTTAGTGCAGGATCCAGCCCATTTTGGGGGGGGGGGGTAGTTATGGGTCAAAATATGAAAAACATATGTAGTATCGATTAAATCAGAGCGTAATAAATTAACTTACAATAGATTTACTAATTTTTTTTGGGGGGGGGGGGCAGCTACTCCCCTGCCCTGTATCCGTTCTTGTGTTAGTGAATGTCACATGTCATACATCGAAATGTAGAGGAGCATTTCTGGTAATTTAATATTATTTAATATTATTTTAATATTTAATATTATTTTATTTGATATTATTTCCGGTGAAGATCGAAAAAAAAACGCGTAGTGGGGCAGGCCTTTAACCAGGATTTTCTTTCTGGGAGGGTTGTGACCCTGTAGTTTGTAGAGAATATCGCACGACTGGAAATTTAAATTCTACAGAGTGTAATGTCTAAAAATATCGGAGGGAGCAGCTCCCACCCCTCGTTACGAGCCTGAGTGGGGATACTCCCATTTGCTCTTAATTCGTCATATTTTGCTGCGGTTTATAGGAAACAAAGCCTTTTGGCCGGGTTCCATAGCGCTACAGGTCTCTACAGAAATATAATAGCCATTGAATTTTCTCCACTTCATAATATTCTTTGACTTTCATGATGTCTTTAATGTTTTCCAACCATCTTCTTTATTGCTTGAAATAAATAGAATTGTCTGGACTCGATTTGATGTTGGGAAAATGTATTTTTATGGCTTACAGTTTCCAACTGTTGCTGAATGCTGTTGCTGAAATTTGGATATTTTATTGGTGTTTTTTCTGACAAATTGGGACCACCGCACACCGTGTTTATACATCCGTTGCAAACACGAAATGGCTAATTTCCGCCATCACAAAGCTTTTCTTGTAGCAGTAGCATACTAAGGTATCAATAGGAAAGCAGTAATAAATAGCAATAAAATAGCATAAATTAGCAGCACTGTTGTTGTTGTTTTTTCTAACGCCTGCTTTCAGCATTTCTGCTTTAAGCAACCCTGTCAGCGTAACGGGGGGAGTGAGTCTGTTTTTTTAACTTGAGGCACCCAAAGGGCAGACTCTATCACCTCGGGGAAAGGGGAGTTGACTAACAGCGGCACTGTATTTAAGCCTTTTGTCCCAATCAAGCTCTAGCTTGGGGATGCGGGATGGTGTATTATTATGTAAGTTATTAATTTTTTTGTAAATATAATAAATAAATAAATAAGGACTTTTTATTGTTTCTATTACTAAGCCAACCTAGCAAAGTTAGGGCTATAAAGCCCTCTCTTACACTCAACTAGGAAGGCCCGGGACCACCTGCTTTACATGCCCTCCGAAGCATGGCCAGAAAATGTAGCCAGTGTAGGACTCAAACCAACAACCTTTCGGGTGAAAGTCAGAGTCCGTACGACTACGCTACATGTCAAAAAGGAAATGAAAGAGAAAAAAGTAATTATTGAAAAGAATAGTACTGTCATCATCCCCCCACTTAACTATAAACCGAAGTAGGATTTAAAAAAAAAATGCCACCACCAAGAATCGGTACTTCGACAAACCGTCCCAAAACCCAGTACTCTCCTAACTGGACTATTGAATAAAATCCCCCATGGGTATACTTATCAGCAATGTCATAAGAACAGTGAGAATTAGGACGGTCAATTTCACAGGGAACGGTTCACCAGTCACCTAGAGAGGTCATCGCGGGGTAAAAAGGTCATAAAATTATAAAATGCTATCACCCCCGCGCAGTCATGCTATTAAGGGGTGGATATTAAAGGGCGCGGGGAGGGGGATGAACTGGACCTCTCGCAGATAATCAGGGCCAACTTCAGTACTTTGCACTCTTTATATGGGCTAAGGCGGGTATTCCACCGATGTCGAATTTCAATGTGAATGTGTTATGACGTGGTAGCAGACATCATTAATAAGTCTCTACCATATTATAACTTAATTTATGATAGATTAGTTAAGCATCTATGTGTACATAAACCGGCCGGCCGCCTTACCAAGTTGAATCCAGCGGACCAGAGCAGGTTCAAAGATGCAGATAACTTGATAGTGTGCACAGTGCCGGTAGGGAAACATGGTAGGACTTGTCCTGGTCACCTCCGAACTAATCGTGGGACTTCACTGTGTTTCGGAATCCACTATAATCAGAAAGTCGCCTGTCCTATGGGCCCACACCGTGGCCTGGGACTGTGTCCAACCATACTACTACTAATCTACATAACAGCTGTCCTCGGTCTGCCGATGGGCCTTGCTTCCGCCAACCTCCGGGTGGTTCTCGTCCATCCTTTGGACGTGGCCGAAATATTGTAACTGCTTGTTCTCCTAGTTTAATTCCAGTGACCAAATTCACCCCATCTTAAGTTGGGCCAACAAAAGAAAGTTATCTATATTTTTCTTTATGTTTCAGGTAGCAATATTGAGCTGTTGACGAAGTAGCATTGAAAATTCTAACAAAATGAAGTAGCTATGGGACGTGGTGATAAGAAGGGAAAACCAGAAGGTGAGTAAAACCTATTTATTGAATTCAATAAGTTTATAGATAAAATTTGGGGCAACCTAACTAATAAAATACATCGTACAGTAGCCTATGTATCAAATTCAATAATGGTTCATATCGTCAATATGTACATAGCCTATGTACTATTCGATGTACACAGTAAGTTCTTGACCAAAATATAAGAAACAAATGAGTCCAATCCATTTTCTCAATTGAACAAAGATACAATTTGGAACAACCTAACATGTACAGTATATCGTGCAATATTTAAAAATCCCTTTCGGCTCTGGCCGATCAGGTGTAGGGAGATTCCATGCCACCGCAGACTCCGCTTTTTCTCTATGCTATGTATGTAATAGAAATAGAAATAAATACTTCATTCTTTTCCCAACCACAACATCAACACAAAAAACACTCTTGTATTACAAATTTCGAACCACAATGACGAATATGAACTTTTACTTTTCAAATTATTTTCACTTTGACTGGACGCCATCTTGAAATCGTTGATTTGTCATAGAGAGTCAGATTTTATTTCATTCCTCTGCGACTAATATGAGCTGGGATAGGAATTATATAAGGTTTTAATTGGCCGCCATCTTGGAACTAAATAGTATAGCCTACCTATATAGTTATATCACATCAAAATGTAAATGAGTATTTCTTCAGAGGGATGTGACATTTCTTATAGCTTTACTATGAATATTTTTTGAGAAATTATACGTATCAATGTACCCAAGGACGCATCCAGAGGAAAATTTAGGGGGGGGGGGGGTCACAAGTTTTTTGTAAGTTCAAAAGTTAATTTTGTTGAAAAGTTGAGTTTTATCCTTTTTTTTACCAGGTAGGCCTATCTTATGAATTTACTCATTTAGGGGGGATCATGACCCCTGTGGATCCGCCACTGAAAGTACCGTATTTCTATTTTTTCCGAATATTATTATTATTATTATTACACAAAAAATAAGGACAAGCCTAAACCTATAGTAGTACAGTTTGCATCAAGAAAAGTGAGAAACAAAATAATTGCGCAGAGGAAGAAAATTATTACCCAAGACCAAGCATTGCAGAATGGGAGTGAAGAAAGAGTTTACATCAACGAAAACCTGACCCGTTTCAACAAGGATCTCCTATATAAAACTAAAGGAGAGGCAAAGAAGAGAGGGTTCAAATATATTTGGACATCAGAGGGTACAATATTAATGAAAAAAGAAGAAGGGGCAAGAGTAAAAAAAATTAAAAGTGTAGAAGACTTACTGTTCGCCCAGAAAAGTTTGCAAATGTCCATGAAAATATCCCTTAATGCTTTACCAAGTCGGGGACAAGCCCCGCCTCTCCATGTAAATTCCCTATGCTGCATTTTCAAATCAGATAGAACTACTTTGCATGTGTTTGTATACACAAAACGTACGGGGGTTCCATTCCAAATTTAATGCATTAAGGTCACAAGTGGACATTGCTTATTTTTTTAGCTAAAATTGTCGATCTGTTGCACTTTTTACGAATTCACGACTCCAATGTCAAAATTAAAATTAAAATTTTCTGAATGTTAGTTAATTGTCTTCAACTACTGTAGCAACGTTAGTGGAACGGTTTTAGGATCATCATAGAACAAAATCAAAGCAATATTTATTGTTATAAAAATTATTAGTGATGCGTTTCTTGAATTTGAGAAATTTATAAAATTTTCATCTTACCATACGACCATCAAGCTCTAATATTTCTTGTCGCAGGGTGTCCAAGCTTAACAGTCAGCAATCAGTCAGCAATCATCCTAGGATGAATATACATAATTATGGGGTTCCTTATCATACTCTCATCACATTCGTCGAGATTAATGTAGTATTTTTGACGTCTTCTTTCCTTGATATTTTTGTTGATTTTATACCTCGACGGACTCCTAGTCTAGGAGTCCTAGACTCTGTATATAGGCTATATATATATATATATATATATATAATATATATCTTAAATATAACTTTCAACTTCCTTAAATAGTTCGCAAAGGTTTAAGATCATCATTCATGCCTCCTAGTGAATTTGCTTGCCTTACCAAACGGTTCATGCGGAAATGTTACTTCAGTTGCTTCCTCTTACTAGGCCTGCTTCCTTTGGTAAGACTTACCACTCTTTCCTGTGGTCTGAATGCCCTTAACTTCGATATTAACGGTCTACTTTCAAGTTGATCCATTTCATAACACAGTATGGCAAGATATTATATATATTATATTTATATATTATATATTATATTTACTAAGTGGTAAGGGTGATTTTGTGTTAACATTAATTAGTTTCTGTTGAATATAGAGTGGCTAAAATTGCGAATACATATGATTGGATGAAAGCTACGGCTGTTTCTAAAGTTAATAAAAGAATTTGGGTAAAAATAAGGATATTCAATATAATGCTTTGATTTTGTTCTATGATGACCCAAAGACCGTTCCACTAACGTTGCTACAGTAGTTGAAGACAATTAACTAACATTCAGAAAATTTTAATTTTAATTTTGACATTGGAGTCGTGAATTCGTAAAAAGTGCAACAGCTACCGACAATTTTAGCTAAAAAAAAATAAGCAATGTCCACTTGTGACCTTAATGCATTGAATTTGGAATGGAACCCCCGTAAGTTTTGTGTATAGTAGTAGTAGTAGTAGTGTTGTTCGCCGGGTTAATAACGACTTAGGCCTCATATTTGGGCCCATAGAGCGACCCCGACTTGACTGTCCTACGCCAGTCCGATTTCCTTGTAGAAGTCCACAATGGCCCCAAAGCTTAGTGCCCCGGTGTGCTGCCTGGGCTCCAGAGTGGAAAATTCAAAATTATTCAGTCTTGCTCGCCAAATCGCCGGACATTCCGCTAAAATATGCCATCCTGTCTCTTCTTCTTCCTCGCAGTACCGACACATCGTTGATTCCACGAGTACCCCCATCTTGGATAGATGGTTTCGGAAAGGACCGTGTCCTGTAAGTAAAGCCGAGATGATCCGTGTGCTGCTTCTTCCGCGGGAAATGAATTTTAAAGCACTTTTCTTGCTGGGGTTCGCAATACATAACTTGGAGTGGGCTAGGCCAGCCGACTTTCGCCATTCCTTTAGGAATCGTGCTTTTAGCTCCTCGTTAAACACAGTCTTAAAGTTTGCCCAGGCTATTGGAAGGCAGGGTTCCGGTCCGAGTAGGTTGTTACTAGATCCTTCTCGAGCAAGCTCGTCCGCCTTTTCATTCCCTTGAATTCCTGAGTGTCCAGGGACCCACTTGAGGCATACAGTATTTCTGATCATGGCTTTTTTGCAGTTCGTCTTGCACTCCTTCACGATAGCGGACCTCACCATTGGATGTCTAATTGCTCGGATTGCAGCCTGGCTATCAGAACATACTACGATACTTCTATCTTTGATATCATTTTCATTGCACCACGACACTGCTTCTAATATTGCCTTCACCTCAGCTTGGAAGACTGTGCTAAATCTTCCTAGCGGCTTGGTGATAGATACATTAAACTCCGGGCAGTACGCGCCCAACCCAGCATGATTGTTTTGTCTTGAACCATCTGTGTACCATGTAAGATCTACGTTGTTTTCGTCACATGTCGTAGCAGCTAGCCATTCTGCCCGATCTGGAATATACATAGAGCTTGTGCAGTCAAACGCCCACTCTTTCTGGATACGGTCACAGGGCATCAGTAATTCATCTTTTTGTTCTTGCACCAGAGAGGTAGCATGTCCGCCAGCTGTTAGCTGGGGACTAATTGTTCTTGCCAATTGCAATCTTTTTATCGCAAGTTTTGCCTCGTATTCAGCTACAAGATGAAGAGGGGGCAAGTCCAACAACATTTCAAGTGCAGAAGTAGGAGTAGAACGTATAGCCCCCGTTATTGCTATACATATACATCTTTGAAGCTTCTTGAGCTGTTCTCTACATGTTTTAAGCTGTGTTCTTTTCCACCACACCACACATCCATATGTGAGCGCTGGTCAAATAACTGCAAGGTAGAGCCATCTCATTACTTTTGGTGAGAGCCCCCATGTGTTGCTAAAGCACCCTCTTAGAGTCCACATTATCGCTCTAGCCTTGGCTATGGCAGCTTGTAATTGAACGTTCCACAGAAGCTTGCTATCAATATGCACTCCTAAGTATTTCACACTATTTGTAACTGTCAGCACTAGCCCATTTAGGGTCAGTTCCGGTGCCACGGGTAGATTCCTCTTCCTGGAAAATAGAACTACTTCAGTCTTGGTCGGATTAATGCCAAGTCCCTTGTCTTGACACCAGTTTGAGATTATTTGTAGCGCTCGTTTCATTAGGTCGAAAACAACAGTCTGATCTATTCCTGTGACTCCAACCACTACATCATCACAGTATGCTTGCACAAAATATCTCAGTTCGCCCAAGATACTGAGCAATAGGTCTATAACGAGACACCAGACAATTGGTGAGCACACCCCACCTTGTGGACATCCCCTTCGGACATTTGCAGTCACTTTGTAGGTGCCCCTTTGAGAGATAATTGTTCTTTGTTTCAGCATTCTTACAATCCATCTAATAATAAGCGGATCCACGCCTTTTCTCTTGAGTGCGTCTTCAACCGCTTGGAACGTAACGTTGTTGAACGCCCCTTCTATGTCCAGAAAACTACAAAGAACAAACTGTTTATGTTCCAGACCATTTTCAATATATGAAACTAAGCGATGAAGGGCCGATTCTGTAGACCTTCCTGGCCTAAAAGCGTGTTGTCCATCATGTAGTGCCCAATCCCCTTGCAGACGATCTCTTAATTCCCAGTCTACAATGCGCTCCATTGTTTTTAAGAGGAATGAGCTAAGACTTATAGGCCGGAAAGCTTTCGGTTGCTACAGCTACCGACAATTTTAGCTAAAAAAAAATAAGCAATGTCCACTTGTGACCTTAATGCATTGAATTTGGAATGGAACCCCCGTAAGTTTTGTGTATACAAACACATGCAAAGTAGTTCTATCTGATTTGAAAATGCAGCCTAGGGAATTTACATGGAGAGGCGGGGCTTGGCCCCGACTTGGTAAAGCATTAAGGGATATTTTCATGGACATTTGCAAACTTTTCTGGGCGAACAGTAGATGACTTGTAGCATTCTTGTAAAAATGTTGCAACTTTCCCCAAAAACACTAAAAATAAAATAATGAGGGAAAATGAGAAAAAAAGAGCAATTTTATTGTAGCAAAGTCGATGTAATTAAAAAGTCAATAGGATGATGAATTCTAATTGTAAAGCCGTTAGAGTACTGCACCTTAATGTAAGAAAAATTAAAAAAAAGCTACAATGAGTTAGAAATATTATAAACACAAGTGTCGGGACATGTAGAGTGGTGGTACGGACTCTGACTTTCACCCGAAAGGTTGTTGGTTCGAGTCCTACACTTCCTACATTTTCTGGCCATGCTTCGGAGGGCATGTAAAGCAGGCGGTACCGGGCTTTCTTAGTTGAGTGTAAGAGAGGGCTTTATAACCCTAACTCCGCTAGGTTGGCTTAGTAATATAACAAAAAAGTCCTTATTTATTTATTTATTGATTACAAGTAAACCCGGAAATACTATCCATAATATGTAAAACGGATTTTAAAACTTATGAAAAAGATTTACAATACATAACTTGCACAATTACAATAAATTTGATTTTTTTTCGGTTAATTATCAACGTGCAATAAAAATCTTAAAATTTAAAACTATAAAATGTAATTATTTCGATGATAAATATAAGTCAGCTAGATATACGATATACGATATACAGTTACCAATTGCACAGCCTACAATAAATATGGGGACTGAGAATAAAGTGCTAAGACCAAAATTTGTTTAACGAAATCCCCCAATCTAACTTTATAGTATAAAAGAGGAAGAAAAATTGGAGATGCAACAATATAAAAAATGGTTGAACGTTAGAAACTCAATAGGCAAGACCTATTGAAAATACATTAAAAAAAGTTGCAGCATTTAGTTAAGAAGACGCCACCCCCGACAAGCGGAAACTTTGGGGTGGTCGTGATTTGTAATTAGCATATATTTACTTCGCATTAATTTAACCCCCTGGCTGGTGGAGTAACCAATTCGGGGGAAAAAAAACATCATTTATTATTTATCTTTATTCTGCTGCCGTACATTATACAATTAAGTAATCAACAAGAACGTAAAATCGTCAATAATTTTATGGAATCTTGCAATTACAAGGTTGAGTTCGTCAGTTCGTTATTGATCTCCATCGGCGTAAATCTGGGAAAAGTTTGGGGAAGAAAATTCCATCGAATCTGCACCACTTGTGAAATTTTGAACTAATTAGTGTGGAATTTTGAACCCTCATCACTGGGGATGTAACCAACCAGGCATTGCCATAGGCAATGACGGAGTAAATAATATGAAAATTTTCTCTTCCTCCACTAGGAGGGGTAAATTTACAGATTTTATGTTAAGCTTCATGGATGGTGCCAGTGGCGGCGCTATGGGGGTGCCCGAGGGGGCCTGGCCCCCCCAACAGTTTCTTCGCCCCCCCCCCCTTTTGAGATATTTTACATGTTGTTAAATTGCGGAATTATTGAACGGTATACCTACTCCCAATGAAAAATGTTTTGTTTTTTTCATTGCCCCCCCCCCCCCCCAGATAGAAGTCATGCCCCCTTGGCCCAACCGCCTTAAAATTTCTAGCGCCGCCACTGGATGGGGCCCATCAATATTAGTTCTATGGCAGTTGTAGAGAACCTAAAGGCTTACTTCATATACATACACACTCGTATCTGTACTTGGTTAAGTCATGCTTTCACATGTTTCATTGCGTCAATGGTAAGCTTGTCTCAGTTTGTCCATTATCGCTTGTAGCCGGTGTAGGTTGACACCGAGATAGTATACCAGTTTGGAAATGTGCAAAAATTCCTAAGGAAGCAATACAAATAATGTCCGAAATCCATTGGGTCGTTGGCATTGAACAAAGGGGCCAATGTATAAATAGGCCTGGGTCTATAAAAAGTCCTTAAATAAATAACTAAATAAATAATCCTTCATATACACACAGGGTATTTTTAATTTTTGGTGTTGTAAATATTTAATAAACATAACGGAGGATTATAATAATTTGTATAACAAAAAATTAAAAAAATAAATAAAATGTACAAAGAAAGCATGACAGGAAGATGACTGGCCGGACGTCTTCGAAAACGCTGAAAGTTGGAAACTGACCTTCGCGAGTTGGGAGTCCGTAGGTGGAGCTTTGCACAAAACCGAGATGACTGGAGGAGTGTTGTCGAACAGGCCAAAGGCGCCCATTCCATTGACCGGCTAGGGCTATTTCCAAAACGGTGACGTGGTAGCAGACACTCAAGACTTAGGTAGCGTCTCCACCGACCTCGCATTGCAGATTGCAAGTGAAATTTACGGAAATGTTTGTTTTTCTTTTTGTAGAAATCTATTAAAATGTCTGTAATTAACATATCCCATGAAGCCATTTTTTAATATTAGTTTATTTGTTTGTGATTTTACTGTATGATCATTGATCAATTTTAACTATGGCATAGAGGAAAATAAACATTTCCGTCAATTCTGCAATGCGGGGTCGGTGGAAACGCCACCTAAGTCTTGAATGTCTGCTACCACGTCACCGTTTGGGAAATAGCCCTAGCCGGTCAATGGAATGGGCACCTTAAGACGCACCACTTTCAATGCTATTGGTGAGAGGTTGAAGTTACGACTTCTACTCAGGTGCCCATTCCATTGACCGGCTAGGGCTATTTCCAAAACGGAGACGTGGTAGCAGATATTCAAGACTTAGGTGGCGTTTCCGCCGACCTCGCATTGCAGAATTGACGGAAATGTTTATTTTCCTCTATGCCATAGTTAAAATTGATCAATGATCATACAGTAAAATCACAAACAAACAAACTAAAATTAAAAAATGGCTTCATGGGATATGTTAATTACAAACATTTTAATAGATTTCAATAAAAAGAAAAATTCTAATTTCCGTCAATGTCATTTGCAATCTGCAATGTGAGGTCGGTGGAAATCTACCTAAGTCTTGAATGTCTGCTACCACGTCACCGTTGTTGGAAATAGCCCTAGCCGGTCAATGGAATGGGCACCTAAGCTCATCAAGGGATGTAGAAGAAGAAGATAATAATGTAATAATTTACAGCATTACAACAATTAATACAAATACAATCGCAATTCAATGAGTTAAATAATTATTGGTTAGTTGTAGTTAATCAATTCAGGTTAGTTGTATCAGTTTGCTATAATAGGTATAGTTAGTAAATAGTTAATACAGATTTGTTAGTAACTTCTCTTCGCAGCCATTTGTCTAAATTTCTTTTAAATCTTGCTAAATTTTTAGCTGTTTTAATCTCAAGGGGAAGTTTGTTGTAAAAAAAAGTCATCAGCATATTACACTAATTGGAGGTAAGGGCAACCCAAAGGTTAAACCCGTGCTGGGGCCAACTATTTATTTATGATTTATATATATGTATAAGAATGTAGAATAATAATGGCATAAATAATGGCTGCAAAAATTCCAAAAAAGGAGAGCTAGAAAAAAACAATAAACATGAGAATGAAAAAAAAAAAACACAATGCAGAATGATATACTATAAGTACAGTGTATGGTGCCAGTTTGCGAGTACTTAAGTTATTGCCTATTGGGAGGCCAAGGCTTGCGGATTTTGTTTTAAGAAAGAGGTTATTTTGTTTATAAAATAACAAAAACTTATAGTTTTAGAAAAACTTGTTATAACAACCCGAATTAGTAAAACCCAAATAATCGTTAAGAAATTAACTTTGTCTAAGAAACCCACTTGTGTTAGTATAAAACCCTGAGCGCTTTCGGCAAGAACTGCCATCTATACTAACACAAGTGGGTTTCTTAGACAAAGTTAATTTCTTAACATTTATTTGGGTTTTACTAATTCAGGTTGTTATAACAAGTTTTTCTAAAACTCTAAGTTTTTGTTATTTTCTGTTTATTAAAATGAAATACCACGAAGTCACGAGTAATCTAATTATTTATGGATACGGTACCTTTTCCGGCAGACTATTGTAAATTGAGATGGATTAGTAAATATGCGGCAATGTTGAAAAAGTGCTGTATTTAAAGTTCATGGAGATATGGCAGGAAAAATACCCTATGGCATGGCGTTGTGCACGAAGTAGTCTTCTTCAACCGGGTTAGACTAAATCCTTATAGCTTCTGTAGTTAATTAAATAATAAATAGAAACTGGCAGATATTTACGTTCCATATTATCTTTTTTTTCCTAACGGACTTTTTATGGACTTAGGCCCATAGGTCCCTTGGGCCTTGTCCAATGCCAACGACCCCATTGATTTCAGACATTATTTGTATTGTTTCCATATGAATTTTTGGCTATTGACAAACTGGTAACTGATTTACGTTCCTGATGTCAACCCACACTGGCTACAAGCGATAATGGACAAGCTGTGACAAGCTTTCCACTCAGCGTAGCAGGTGGAATAATGACTTAACCAAGTAGGTACCGTACAGATACGAGTCTCCGTAACACATACAGTAGTGTGTTAATAATTGAACAATCAACTGAGGCGGTCCATTGCAAAGTGCGCCTTCTCCATTTTTTTCGAAATTGAGTTAGATGTACCATTTTAATCCTCAAGAGGAGCTCTATACGATGGGCTAAAAGTATCGTAGCAAAACGCACCAGATCCCATATAAAATTGCAGGGGAAGTTGGAATGCCATATCAAAAGGTGCCTTCGCCACATGCGTTTTTGGCGTTTTCCCAAAAATAATCTTACTCTGAGAAGGCGCACTTTGCAACGGACCTCCTCAGTCTATTCGCCATTTGATGGAAGCATGACTTAACCAAGTACAAAATATACAGAACACCATATACTCTTAGGATACAAAAAACCTACTACAAAATTAGTAAAAAAATATAAGTTCTTTTAACCCAACTTAATCTTAGAACATAGCGACAACTTTGGTCACCCCTGGTCAGCAGTTTCATATATCTTTAATAGGAACCACTTCCGATAAGGAGGCGCCATTAGAGTTAGCACAAAAGTTACTAACTTAGTTATATTCTTGGATTGTTTACCCCGTACCTGTTTGCCCGTTTGGTGACATCCGAAAGACTTTCACAAAAGTTTTTGCAAAATATCCCTTTTCTTCGAGAAATTGCAAAAAGGGTTTCCCCGGAAAATCTTGTATGTTAGCGACTTCGATGGCAAGTGGCAACGTGGTAGCGTGCTTGTACTTGTGCAAACTCGGAGACGTGTTGGAACTCAACACGGGTACTAACCTACAGAGGCGATTGGTGGGGGCAATCGAATTAAATTGTTTGTATGCAATTGGGGTAACTTTTCTTAAACAAAAAAAAAATGTTTTATATATTATGTTTTAACTGATATCCTTTTTTACGTAATGCATATTCATATACCAGTGTTAAAGTAGAAGAGATAGAATTCAAATTGAAAAAATAAGAAAGTAAACTTCTATTTTATTGATTATTGTTGGATTGGAATGGATAGGTATATGGAATTGATATTATCTATTTATGTTTGTATTGTGTAATATACCATGTGTCATATATATATATATAAATAAACCTTACCTTTTAAATTTATTTTAAATAACCTTTTAAATAAAAGGTTAATATAAACAATTCAATGAATGTATCCGATTTACCTCTTCAGTCGTGTTGAGTTACGACTCGTCTCCGATCGCATGGCGTGTAGAGACTCACACAAGTACAAGCTCACTACCACCTTGCTATCGAAGTCGATCATACATTTAACATATATATATATATATATATATATATTCCATATCCATATATATTATTATATGTCATATACACATATAACATATTATGCCTCCCGCCCCCTTGGCTACGCCACTGCTAGGGCTGTAGTAAACTGGCTATGTAATCGCATTGCATGGCAATTCTGTGGGCTCTCGAGAACTAATTAAGCCAATACAATCGTTTATTACTACTACTATACAGCCTAACTACCTGCATGTGCTCCATTTAAAAAAAAAAACTAGTGTGTGTAATATTTTACCAAAAAAACAAGCATTCTGCCTCATGTTGGAGAAATTTCCGTTCATAAAGAAGTCTATCGCCAATACATTTACTACTACTACTACTACTACTACTACTACTACTACTACTACTACTACTACTACTACTACTACTACTACTACTACTAATACTACCACTACTACTACTGTTATTACTACTACTACTACTACCTAACTACCTGAGTGTGTAGCATTTCAAGTATCCTAGTGTGTGATAATTCCCCCCAAAGAACAAGCAATCTGCCTCATGTTGGAAACCTTTTCCGATCATAAACAAGTCTATCGAGCTATACATTTACTACTACTACTACTACTGCTAATACTACTACTATTACTACTACTACTGCCTAACTACCTGAATGTGTAGTATTTCAAGTATCCTAGTGTGTGATAATTCCCCCCCCCCAAAAAAAAGCATTCTGCCTCATGTTGGAAACCTTTTCCGATCATAAACAAGTCTATCGAGCTATACATTTACTACTACTACTACTACTGCTAATACTACTACTATTACTACTACTACTGCCTAACTACCTGAATGTGTAGTATTTCAAGTATCCTAGTGTGTGATAATTCCCCCCCAAAAAAAACAAGCATTCTGCCTCATGTTGGAAACCTTTTCCGATCATAAACAAGTCTATCGAGCTATACATTTACTACTACTACTACTACTGCTAATATTACTACTATTACTACTACTACTGCCTAACTACCTGTATGTGTAGTATTTCAAGTATCCTAGTGTGTGATAATTCCCCCCCAAAAAAACAAGCATTCTGCCTCATGTTGGAAACCTTTTCCGATCATAAACAAGTCTATCGAGCTATACATTTACTACTACTACTACTACTACTGCTAATACTACTACTATTACTACTACTACTGCCTAACTACCTGAATGTGTAGTATTTCAAGTATCCTAGTGTGTAATAATTCCCCCCCCAAAAAACAAGCATTCTGCCTCATGTTGGAAACCTTTTCCGATCATAAACAAGTCTATCGAGCAATACATTTACTACTACTACTACTACTACTGTTATTACTACTACTACTACCTAACTACCTGAGTGTGTAGCATTTCAAGTATCCAAGTGTGTGATAATTCTCCCCCAAAAAAGCATTCTGCCTCATGTTGGAAACCTTTTCCGATCATAAAGAACGATATAACAGTTTCCCATATATTTTCCTGGTAAAGCGGACCCTATCAGCCCCCGTAGACATTCGCCTTCATTCTCTCCCATCTACCATGGTACTGCACGCAATATTTCGAGAGTAAACAGCCCGCTCTTCCTAAAAATTTATTTTCCTTCCAAATTCCTCTGTCCCAAAATTTATAGTCTGTCAATAGATGTATCATATGTATGATCTTGCAGTAGGGACCCAGGCCACAATTCGGGCTCATAGGTAGGGTTACCAGATTTCAGAAAGCTTGAAAGCAGAAGGGTTGTTGGTTCGAGTCCCGCACTTGCTAAATTTTCTGGCCATGCTTTGGAGGGCATGTAAAACAGACGGTCTCATTTTATTTAGGGCCTAGTGTAAATTACCTTCTGAGGAGTCACATTATAGCTAGTGTAAATTTACTTGTAGATTTCACTGTTAAAAACTGCTATGCCAGAATTAAAATAAATAAAATTGCAATATTCTATATATATATTATAAGCCTATAAGTTCCCGCCAAATTTTGAATTAAAATTAAAGCGCAATATAATTTATAATATATAATATAATTTTCATTTCAGTAAAAAACCATATTTCCAATTTTTAACGTTACGAAATCCATTTTTTTTTTTCAATTACATTTTTCTCGTAAATTTCCTGACATTCACCCGGCAATTCCTGACATTCCTGCCGGTAGCATCTGCGAATCTTGGACTACTGGAGCACAACCGTCATCAGCAGCAGTCTACTCTAGATGCTCAAGTCTGTCTGGGGCGCCAGATCACATGGCACTCAGCGAGGATGTGCCATCCTCTTTCGCCCTCCATCGCACAATATCGGCACAGATTGTCCACTTGCACACCAATCCGGGTAAAGTGATGTCTAAAATTCCCAGCACGGATATCACGACGCACGCGTTTTCTTTCCAATTTCAGCAGACTCTTAGCCCTTTTGGTGTCTGGATGCTTAATGAGGCGTTTCGTATGAAGACATGCAGTTTCCTCCAACCATTGATTATGAAATTCCTCTTAATATACAATACAATACAATATATATTTCCTTCAAATTGTACAATACATGTAAAGTATAAGATGAAATCGTCAGAGCATCGTCAAAATCAGGTAGTTCTGTCATCGTCATTGTGCTAGTGCCTCAGTGACAGTGTAAAAAGCTTTCTCTAAGAGATGGTTTCTAAGCAATTTAGGGAAGTTAGAAGCTTTTCTCGCCACTCTCAGTTCAATCGGGAGTTTTCTAAGGTAGGCGAGACCTTGTAGTATAGGATCCAGTCGCTCACACTTGGCTGTGCGTGGCGCTGGCCTTACAAGGTCTCCCCGTTGCCTCGTGTTGAAGGTGTGAGTGTCCCCGTTTCGTTTAAATGTCCCCCACACCTCAGGCTTTAAGATATGTAAGATGCAGCTAAATATGTACAGACTTGGGGCTGTCTTGATTTTTAATGATTTAAAGCGACTACTGTCACGGGGTCCCAGTTTTAGCATGTATCGCACTCCCCTCTTTTGAAGCCTGAGTACAGCGTCCATGTTCCCTAAGGAGGTCCCTCCCCAGGCCAATATGCCGTTGTTTATATGGCTCATTACAAGTGAGTGGTAAGCCTGGAGAGTTACCTCTGGAGGACACACAGAGCTCTATAGTCCGAAACGAGTTGTTGCCCCGGAAATTGGGAAGAATCTGGTCCAAGAGGTTGTAACTCCGATCATAGATGCGCCACTTTCTTGGCTTGCTCATTTCCTTGAACTCCTCTATGACCAGGAACCCAAATTAATTCGACATAGAAGTATAGTCTGATGAAATCCAAAATTTTGTCTCCAATTTTGATCCAGGGTAGAGGTTCTCTAGTGAGTTCATGGAAGCGAAACATTATCACATTCTAAGTTACAATATAATAAATACATTTTTGCAAAATTTTCACAACCATATACTTCCAATAGGTGACAATTGCTTCGGTGGTGGACACCATTATCAGACCGCTGAACTGTGTGTTTGTTAGTTTTCCAACAACTGCTTTTCAGCATTTCTGCTTTAAGCAACCTTGTCAGCCTGGCGGGGGGAGTGAGTCTGTTTGTTAACTTGAGGCACCCTAAGGGAGTTGACTGACAGGGTAGACCTCATGATTATAGTGGATTCCGAACCACTTGGGGAACATAGTAAAATCACACGATTAAATCGGAGGTGACCAGGACTTGACACGCACTGAATGTTCTCAACGTGTTATCGTGTACCACCATGTTCCCCTGCCAATACTGAACATCAGATTGTTGATTTGATCTGGATATTTGTGAAAATTGTGCTTAAGTTGCATTTATTAAATTTTAATTTATATCCAATTTTGATGCTAATTGGAGATTAAGTTGACGTACTCTGTGGTCATTTCAAGCTATGAAAATTCTCGTGTAACATGCCCTTGGGGAAGAGAAGGTTTTCTTATTCTTAAAAAAATATTAAAGATAATCCATCCCCATTCCACATTTATACCTGTGAAATCATCAATTTATTTAATTTGAAAGCCATTGACATCAAATTACAAATATATATTTGTAGTGCCATCCACGTATAATCTCGCAAAATGTGAATCTAAATCTGAAACCAAATAACGTAACCAAAGGTTACTTCAGACGCTGCCATCAGTTTACCTACCCCTAACTTCCTGATATTACTTAGTTAACTAACAAGAATATAGACACTAATACATCCAATATTATTGTTTACAGACTGATGTATCTTTCAGCGTTTTGTCTGTCTATTTTGACAGATGTTGTTAAGAGGTAAGACCCTCCCCCCTATGTGTGATAACCCTTATTACCTCTTCATTAGTTAATCGAGTTCTAAACAAAACAAAATTTATTGTTGAAATGGATTCTACTTAAGAAAAACAAGAAATTATCAAATTTACACTACCGGTTTGTAATACCTAAAGCCTTATAGGCCTAGTTTATTTATGTATAAAAACATAAAAAAGTCAGATTTTTAAACCCGCCAAAATGAGGTTCTGTAGGGACAGTTTTGGTCACCAGGTTCGCTGATGACAAACCGATATCCATATTATTCAAAATGGCCACCGTTTGCATGCGAAAACTAAGCTCTTAGCATCTAATTAATTCTTTTAATATTTTTTATAATATTTTTACTATGCCTGGACCTTATTTCGCTGCATATAATTTAATATATATATTCTCCATGATTTATAGAAAAATATCACTTTAAAATAATAGACTACGTAATTAAAAATCATTTTAAAATAGTTTTGAGGCTTATGGAAAAATCAACGCTTTGATATCATTGCAACTGGTGCTGCCATCTACAAAATTACGCCACAAATGAACCCCATCATACTCACAATTTTTCAAGAGACGTCGCGTAGGCCTATAATTTCAATCATGGTCATGGAAGGATGGTCACATTCTAGGCTAAGCATTGGGACTAAGGCGTCCATGTTGGAAAATTATGTTCGTTTGACGCCACTATAAAAATGGCGCGTATTTTGGCAGCTTCTAAAAAAGGTACCTATCCTTTTTATTTTTTTAATGATTAAACTATAAGCCATTGGATATTAGTGTAAATTTGAACGTTTCTTCTATTTTCATGTAGAATCGTATAAGCCAATAACCAGAACATTTTTACAAAAGTTAGAACTCTATTGTGTATCTTATGTTTTTAAAAACAAACCTTTTTGTAGATTAATTTATTAATCCTGTATTACTGTTTATAATAGCCATTATCTCTCACAACCCTTCTGAGATGGCTTCATAAACCACTATCATTATGTTCGACAGCATCCCTCTTGCACCTTTGTTCATTTCTATGTAACTTACCATTCCCCAATAGTATAATATAAAGTCCTGAAGAATATAGTGGCGTATCGATCCCCTGTCCAATGCCAACGACCCCTTGGATCTCGGACATTATTTATATTGTTTCCGAATGGATTTTTGACCACTGGCGAACTGGTATGCGTCCTCGATGCCAACCTACACCGGCTACGAGCGATAGTGGACAAGCTGAGACAAGGTTACCAATGACGCAATGCAACAGGCGGAAGCATGACTTAACCAAGTACAGATACGAGTCTACCGTTCCCTATCCCTTCCATGCTTGTACAGAATAATATTACCACTTCGAAAGATTCGTATCTGTACTTTGCGAAGTCATGCTTACCCCTGTTTCATTGTGGCAAAGGTAGACTTTTCTCAGCTTGTCCATTATTGATTCTAGCCGGTGTAGGATGACATCGAGGACGTGCAGGAGTTAAGAAGGTGCAAAATTGCAGTCGGAAACAATACAAATAAATTTTTTGGGGGTCGTTGGCATTGGGTAATGGTTCACCACGTCCATAAAAAGCCCTTCGAGTCATTATTTGTTTTGCCACTTCAAAAATTAATTGTGGACCCAATCGTTTAAGAAAGAAAGAGAGAAAGAGAGAAAGAGAAGATCAAGTTTCCAACCAACTGGGCTATTCCGGACCGTGCGTAATGCATACATGAAAATCAGGCACGATCGATGGAAGAACAAAACAATTGTCATCAAGCAAGAAGGAAGGAAGCGTAAGAAGGCGACAAAAAAAATTTTGCGCAGAGTCGACGCTGCGTACCTACGTAGTCTAGTTAGTGCAGAAGAGAAATGGGCGGTTTATGATCGAAAATCGGTGAAAAACACGTACTATACCTGACGTAGCTTCTTCCTGTAAGGGAAAATGTGGCCACTGATCAGTTCCTGTCAACAAACATACCAAATAGCGTAAGAGATACGAAAGAGGGTTCTCTACCAGTCCTAAAGCTTAAATTCACAGCCGATTTGGCTTACTTGTGAAAAGATAAAAATCAGACACGACTGATAGATGAAGAAAACAATCATCTTTAAGGAGCCGATAACTGCAGAAGAAAGCGTGAAAGACGTCAAAAGTTTTAAGTAGAGTCGGCGCTGCGTACCTACGATTACACGTAGTCTAGTTAATGCAGAAGAGAAGTGGAGGGGTTTTGTTCGAAAATCGACATGGATTAGGTACTGTCCCTACGTTATCTTCTCCCAGTAGGGGAAAACGTGGCTGACGGACATTTCCTGACAACAAACACACCACAGAAGAGGGTCCTCCAGTAGTCCTAAGGCCTAAACATTCAATTTCACTTACTTAGACACATATAAAAATCAGACACGATTGATGGGAAGCATCGAAGATGTTAAGATTCATGAGCAAGGTCTGCGCGTTGTAGTCTAATACACTTCTCTACTAGGTACAATTAGTCTCTAGATAGTACGGAAGTCGACGATCTACGTTGGAAACTCGACATAAAAATCAGACACGGTCGATGGAACTGTGGAAGGAAGCATCGAATATGGCACGTCGTTAAGATTCATGAGCAGATTCTGTGCGTTCTAGTCTACTACACTTCTCTACTACTACTAGTCTCTAGATTGGAGAGAAGTCGACGACCTACGTTGGAAACTCGACATAAAAATCTGACACGATCGATGGAAAGCATCGAAGATGTTAAGATTCATGAGCAAGGTCTGCGCGTTGTAGTCTAATACGCTTCTGTACTAGGTACAATTTGCCTCTAAATAGTAGAGAAGTCGACGATCTACGTTGGAAACTCGACATAAAAATCAGACACGATCGATGGAGCTGTGCAAGGAAGCATCGAATATGGCACGTCGTTAAGATTCATGAGCAGGATCTGCGCGTTCTAGTCTACACACTTCTCCACTACAACTAGCCTTTAGATAGGAGAGAAGTCGACGATCTACGTTGGAAACTCGACATAAAAATCAGACACGGTCGATGGAACTGTGGAAGGAAGCATCGAATATGGCACGTCGTTAAGATTCATGAGCAGATTCTGTGCGTTCTAGTCTACTACACTTCTCTACAACTACTAGTCTCTAGATAGGAGAGAAGTCGACGATCTACGTTGGAAACTCGACATAAAAATCTGACACGATCGATGGAAAACATCGAAGATGTTAAGATTCATGAACAAGGTCTGCGCGTTGTAGTCTAATACGCTTCTCTACTAGGTACAACTTGTCTCTAGATATTAGAGAAGTCGACGGTCTACGTTGGAAACTGTAGAATGAAGCATCGAAGACGTCAAGATTCACGAACAGGGTCTGTGCGTTGTAGTCCAGTCCACTTCTCTACTACATCTAGTCTCTAGATGGTAGAGAAGTCGACGGTCTTCGTTGGAAACTCGACCTAAAACGAGTACCTTTCTTTCAACCGGTAGAGAAAAAGTGTGACCGCTGGGCATTTCGCTGACTAAATCATCCCACGGATGGTAACTAGCTTGCACTTGTGTGAGTCTTTACAAGCCATGAGATCGAAGACGTCTCGCGACTCAGCATAGGAACTAACCTACATAGGCGATTGAAGAGGTCAATTGGATATATTCATTAAATTGTTTGTATGCGATTGATCTTATATATATATATATATATATATATATATATATATATATATATATAGAGCATGGACAAGTATGAGGAGTCTCTATTACAACTTTTCCTCAGGTTTAAATTCCCAGTCAATCTGTTTTGGGTTCTACACATGGCTTATATATACATGAAAATCAAACACGATCGATGGAAGAACAAAACAATTATCTTGAAGCCGGCGGCAACTGCGGAAGGAAGCGTCAAAGACGTCAAGATTCTAGAGAAGAGTCGACGGAACATCTCAAATGCCGGGAAGTCCTTTCAAATTTGCTTTCTTAATAGCTTCTCAGCGATAGACGATGTCTCCAGAATAGACTTGCCTAATTAAGTTTATAGAGTTTTTTTTTGCTTAAAGTAGCCTAATTATCCACTTCCTTTTATCTTTCTTCCGGAATGTAAGTTTTAAGCTGGAAAATTCTAACTGACTTTCTGTATCTTGCGCTTAATTTGAGAAGACCTTTCGTCTCGGCGCCAATTCTTTTTCTTTCTTTTACTCTAGTACTCTTTATTTTTATTTATCTTTTATTCTTATTTATTTTTGTATTACTTCATTTTATGAGCTCTGAGCAACACTACCAGTGTATTTTGGCCAATTTTGAGTAAAAGAACCGGCAGGAGTGAACCCCATACATTCTTTCCTATTCTTCTTCTTCTTCAAGTTACAGCAACATGTGGCATCGATGCCGCCACTCCCCTCGATCCTGGCACGCCCTCTTCAGCTCCACGTATGTATTGGCCCCTACATCCTCCATAACTTGCTGCAGATACTCTTTTCTCGGGCGCTCAGGTCGGTTCACGCCTCCTATTGTTCTATCTTTCCTATTAACTAAAACTATATGTATAGATATACCGAGACAGATAGGCCCTAATATGAGTAGTTTCAAGGTAAAGAATGATAGGGTGAAAAAATTTCGGTTACCTCGACTTTCCTTATCCCAAAGTTTTTATTCGATCGATGGGACCGTTCCATAGTTAAGAATGGACAGACCAATGTAATACTATAGTACAACAGAATAGGCAGGATATGAAATGAATTGGCGCATGTCCATAATTTTTTCAAAAAATAATTATAAAACTTTGATTGAAAAACAAACGGTTTGGATTTGTTTCACTATTAAATGACTAAAACAAACCTGAAGTTGGAATAAATAAATAAATAAATAAGAACTTTTGTTGTTTCTATTACTAAGCCAACCTAGTGGAGTTAGCTCTCTCTTACACTCTACTAGGAAGGCCCAGGACCGCCTGCTTTACATGGCCTGAAAATGTAGCCAATGTGGAACTCGAATCAACAACCTTTCGGGTGAAAGTCTGAGTCCATACCACTACGCTACATGTCTTGTCATGTTAGAAAGCGGAGTTGTCTCGTACTTGCCTGGGATCTGAAAATCGCCTCTAAGTCGCCGTTACAAAGTCTTTTATCACTTCGGGGAGCCTACCTATCAGTAGTCTAAAAGAAATGTAATTAGCGCTCTGATTGGCTAATAATGACGCACAATTGATGGCAGTAGGCTATAGATATACTGGTACGCACGTGTATTACCTCCAGACCTAGCTGCCCAGAGTGAATCATTATTATACCGCTTAGGACAATTGTCAACACGACATCTAATAAATAAATAAATAAATAAATAAATAAAGACAATTTGTTGTTTATATTACTAAGCCAACCGAGCGGAGTTAGGGTTATAAAGCCCTCTCTTACATTCAACTAGGAAGACCCGGGGTCGCTTGTTTTACATGCCCTCCGAAGCATGGCCAGAAAATGTAGCTAGTGTGGGACTCGAACCAACAACCTTTCGGGTGAAAGTCAGAGTCCGTACCGCTACGCTACATCTAACCATTTTTAAAAGGGGTTGGTTAGGTTGGAAGCTAGGTGACGTCAGATGGACCCTCTCTGAAAAATATTTCTGGCTACTGCCCTGCTTGTAACACAATGCCCTGGCAGGGCATAGATCGTGAGTTTAAATCCCACCAAATACGGGTTTTTCTTAATTGTCTTATTTCGACTTCCCCATATAGATTGCACGTTTTCGTTTCGATTACTATCTGACAGTTTGCCACCGCTCCCCGTAATAACTTTCAAAGTAGTTCAAATTCTCGCGATGGGGAGGGGGTCGCTTTGGTAACAGGAAGGGCTGGTCTCTTAGCTCCACCGTCATTCTATCGCTTTTCAGCATTCTCCGGGAGGGGGGGGGGGTGGAATTTTGGGGACCAGATGGCTAGGAATTGCAACCCCCTTATCAAACAAAGGATAGACCGCTGTACTGTTGTTTATCAAGTACTAGACGATGTTTTTAAGGCTTAGTTACAATTCCAAAGGCTTTGCTCAAAAGGTTTTCTTGCTTGAGTGTTGCTTCATTCACCTGAAATGCAGTCCCAAAAATTACACTGCACAGAGAATCATAGACATACTCATTGCCTGTGTGGAAAAATTAGGCCTACTCTGCTAAGAAAAAGTGTAGCCAGAAGACAAACCAGAAGTGCACAAGCACAAGCACAAGAACTTCAGGCCATATTAGAAATTGAGTCTGATAACCCAGTTGGTTTGCGATCTAGCTTGCTTATTCTAAAAAAAAAACTTTTATTACACAAGGGAATAAAGTAGAAAGTAATAAAAATTTTAAAGAAGCGGTCCGAGCTCACTTGAACATGCTTTCTAATTTATAAATTAGTAGATAATGATTAATTTATCGTAAATAATTTCCTTGTGGTTAAATTTAGCGTCCCTTGGGGGGGGGGGCGGTCCATCTGACGACTGAGGTAACACCTATCCCAAAACACTGAATAGGTCGATGGGATTAAATATTTTGGAACGAATAGACCAATACATTGTAACAGTAGTAATAATATTCCATAATTTCTTCAAAAATTAATTTTTTTTGGGAAAGCAACCTGTTTGGTTTTATTACCCAATTTAACACCTAAAGCATACCTGAAGGTAGATATCATCATTAGAAAGGTTCCTCAGAAAAATTATTTTTTAGTCATTTTCCATGAAAACTGAGTTATTTATATTTTTTTACCCCAAGAAGCAAACTATCAAGGGGTAAGCGACTCCCCGCATTTTATTAACATTAATAACGACTAGAATATATGTGAATTTAAAAGAAATCGTTGGAGCCGTTTTTGAGAAATAATTTTTTTAGACGTTTTTTTGGAGTTTTTTTATAATAAAACCCCCCCAAATTGAGTTAGCCCAAAATAAAAAAAATGTTTCCGAGGTATGATTTTTGTGAACCTACATGTTCAATTTCACACAAATCCACCGAGTAGTTTGCCCGGAAATCGATGAACAGACAGACAGACAGACAGACATACATACATACAGACAGACAGACAGACAGACAGAGCGACAGACAGACAGACATTTCGTAAAAACCACTTTTTTGTGTTCCTGGGACCTCAAAACGTGTAAAGCCGTTGAAATCTAGGGGTAAGCGACCCCCCGCATTTTATCAACATTTATAACGGCTAGAATATATGTGAATTTAAAAGAAATCGTTGGAGCCGTTTTTGAGAAATAATTTTTTTAGACGTTTTTTTTGGAGAATTATGAGAATAAAACCTCCCAAAATTGAGTTAGCCCAAAATAAAAATAAAAATGGTCCCGAAATATAATTTTTGTAAACCTGCATGCCAAATTTCATGAAAGTAGACCGAGTAGTTTGCCCGGAAATCGATGAACAAACAGAGCGACAGACAGACATTTCGTAAAAATCACTTTTTTGGGTTCCTGGGACCTCAAAAAGTGTAAATCCTTGACCAGCGTGTATACTATGCCGTTTCGTCTAATAAGTCATGACCGCCCCCCCCCCCCTAAATAATTAAATTCATAAGATAGTAAAAAAAATGAATAAAACTCAACTTTTCAACAAACAAAAAATACTTTTTAAACCTACATAAAACAAAGACATAAAACAAAGACCCCCCCCCCTAATTTTTTCGCTGGATCCACTAGCTTCTACAATAGTATATATATATACAATAAAACACAATATCAAGATACAGGACCGTTTACAGTTTCTAAAACTATTTCTAAACTTATACCTTATGTGTTATGGTGTTTACCAATTAGGTTAAGTTAGGTTAGATTTACATGACCATAATAATTATGTCAACAATCTATAATTCCCGTGAAGTTAGGTATTGTAAAGATTTCCCACTTTCCCTTAATTACAATAAAACGTGACAGTTAAAAAGAACTCGAGTCTGAGAGCCCTGTGAAAAAATATACTTGGCGCATCAGCAAAAAATATCGAATTTATGACGCTCCCACGGGTCTACTAAACCCAGCATGGCTCTTGAGAAGAAAGTTGTAAAAGCTTCATACAGCGTTATCACGGTTTTTCAATATTAAAGTCTAACGAGGGGGAAAATATTGGTTCGAAAGTTTTTGCGACGTAGCGCCGTAAAAATATTTTTCCACATACAAAACAACACAAGTAGGGAGTAATGAATTTTGTGAAAAATTCTGTAGATATTTTTTTTTACCTTAAGAGTGTACGTCCCGTAGTAAATTGGTACCTAAATTGGCAAACCACATAAATCCAAAATTGGTGAAATTGTGACATATGACGTCCACGTGTTCTGAAAACAATTCCTTTTCAACTGCTTTCGACAGGCAAAACACTATTATCAAGGAAAAAATGTATTTCTGTAGTTTAAATAGCCGATAACTATAGAAAATATATAAAATATTAATTCAATGAATTTTTATTTATTATTTTTTATTTTTTCTCTCCTGCAAAAAAGGTGCGAGTTTGGATTTATGTGGCTTGCAAATTAAGACGATACGTTGAAAATGAGCATCCCAAATTTTTTTGTTTCATTGACTTTTTTTATTTTTATTTAATTAACAAAGCAAATCATTAAAGATTTGGCTCATGGAAGTTGTAGAAGACGGCTTCATGCATCATAAAATAGGAAATATTAAATTTTTAGTACCGTACCTTAGTTCTTTCATAAATACCAGAACGGACTAAAATTTTGCGTATTTTGGGATTTTTGGAAGAACTACAAACCGAAAAGTAAAAATACCCGATTATATGATGCACGAAGTAGTCTTCTACAACTTAGATGAGCCTAATTTTTAAAAACTTGCTGAGTTAATTCAATAAAAAATGAAAAGTATTTAATTTTGGGGTGCCAATTTTCTACGTGATATATCGTCCTAAGGTATTGATACATGATAATTCCTGTGAAAATCGGCTTTGATCAAAAACACGTATTTTAGGGGTACTCCGATTTTCACTTAAGCCCGTCTAATCCGTAACAGAAAACACTTAATTCATCAAATTCATTTAATTCATCAAAGTCATTTAATTCATTCATTCATTCATTCAGTTATTTATTCAATCATATTGTTCTTACAGCCTTTGCGAGCGTGTGAACATTGATGCAGCGCGTTTCAACATGTCAGGTACATAATAAGTGTTTTCTGTTTCGATGTTTTCTGTTTCACTTTAGGCTGTTGCGGCGCATGTTGATGTTGCTTTAGAAATCTATAAACTTAAGAGTGGACAGCCCTTAGGCGGGGCTAGGGCTAAAAACAAATATGGTGACGTGGTAGCAGACATTCAAGACTTAGGCGGGGTTTCCACCGACCTCGCATTGCAGAATGCAAATGACATTGACGGAAATTAGAATTTTTCTTTTTATAGAAATCTATTAAAATGTTTGTAATTAACATATCCCATGAAGCCATTTTTTAATTTTAGTTTGTTTGTTTGTGATTTTACTGTATGACCATTGATCAATTTTAACGATGGCAAAGAGTAAAACAAACATTTCCGTCAATGTCATTTGCATTCTGCAATGCGAGGTCGGTGGAAACTCCGCCTAATTCTTGAATGTCTGTTACCACGTCACCGTATTTGTATTTAGCCCTAGCCGGTCGGTGGAAACCCCGCCTTAGGACATTGGCAGCCCGAAATTTAATAATTTTTATTTTTTATTTAATTAACCAAGCAAGTTATTAAAGATTCGGCTCAGCAGTTAAGTTGTAGAAGACTACTTCATGCATCTTATCATAAGGTATTATTAGTTTTCGAAATCGTAGTTTTTTTATATAATCGATTATACGTGAAAAGGTATTGTTTATAAAATATTATCATGTTTATGAAAAAACTAAAATTTCGAAATTTAAAAATATCTTATTATACAGTATGATGCATGAAGTAGTCTTCTACAACTTAAATGAGTCAAATCTTTAATAACATGCTTAGTTAATTAAATAAAAAATGAAAAGTATCCAATTTCGGGCTGCCAATTTCCTACTTAAAATAAAAGAATCTGGAACGTAGATATTTTTCAACCCTGGATTGATCGGGTGTTACTGCTTTCCTTTGTATACGTTGGTATTAGGCGGGGCTTCCACATACTTCAATGGTCAATGAGAAATATGGTTTTGACGTAGTAGCAGAATTTTTAGTATGTCTTTAATGTCTGCTAAAACGTCAATTTCACATTTCTCATTGACCATTGACGTATGTGGAAACCCCGCCTAACGTTAGCTTCGTGATGGTCGACATTTTTGATTTCATTGGATTTACACGTTTTGAAGTCTCAGGAACCCCTTCGGGGCCTCGCATTAACGTGGTTCCATTTAGAATTACGCAGCTCGCCCCTTCGGGGCTCGCGTTATTAATAGTAATACTACTAATACTGAATGTGCACTCGCATAAAACCACATAAAACCACCAGACAAAATGACAACAACAACAACAATAAACAATTTTTTCGCTCTTAATTAAATTTGACAGCCTGGTGCACAATGCCAACGTAACGAAAAACGTCGTCTGCTTTAATTAAACATGGCCGGCGGCCGCCATGACCCTTCAACTCTGTTTATTTTCATCGATTTCTTCATCGAAATTAATTAATCTAATTAATGTAAATTGAATGATTTTAATAGTTATTCTGCTATTCGGGATGGACACAAATCCAAAAAACCAAAAACCATGAAAATCGGTCCAGCCTTTCTCGAATTATAAGAACACGAACAAACTCGACTTTCTTTTTTATATTAAGATAATTTCAGGACATGTAGAGTAGTGGTACGGACTCTGACTTTCACCCGAAAGTTTGTTAGTTCGAGTCCTGCATTTCCTACATTTTCTTCGGAGGGCATGTAAATCAGGCGGTCCCGGGCCTTCCTAGTTGAGTGTAAGAGAGGGCTTTAGAGCCCTAACTCCGCTAGGTTGGCTTAGTAATAGAACAAAAAAGTCTTTTTAATTTCTTTCGCCTGAATCCGTCCCTGAAGCAAGTTGATCTCCGGCTAACCGGCAAGGGTTACTCGCCCCCTGTTCGATACCGGATTAGAGGTTAATTGGTTATGAAATTTACTCAGACAACAGACGCAGCCAACTAGTAAGAACGGTTTCCCGCCACCCGTGTGGAAACTAACTCTAATTTATAGCCTAATTCGAAATCACATCGGAAACCAAAGCAGCGTTAAACCCTCATAGGGATATTTCGAGAGGGTTTCCATGTATTGATTTTAAGCGATTTCGTATAGGCCGCGATTAGCGTAATTACAGTTCTGCTGGCTATGATGCCTCCAGTACTTTAATTTCAGTTAAGGTATACTCCCTCCAGGTATAGGTAAAGAATCGGTATGAGTGAACCCGTATATGCTTTGCAATTTAATTTTTTATATATAAAAAAAAATTTCAAATAAACCCGCGAGAACCAATCAATTTAATCGAACTTTTGTACCTGCACCCCCCTGGATGCAATCCTACCTACGCCAATGGTGCCATCTGCTCCAAGATCGCTCAGTAAGCAATAGTTTGAGTGTGAAAATATCTTTTGAAAAATTTACCTCAGACAGGGAAAAAAGTGAAGTGAAGTGATTTAGACTTTTTATGGATGTAGGCCTATACTTGCATAGCGGACCATTAACCCATGGGTTAATTGTAAAAGTAGGCCGCAACGAGCAAAATTCGCCCATATGGGAATTTAAGACAATTTTCTTTCTTCTTTCTTTCTTTACTATTGAACCTGCCAACGACCCCTTCAGGTTTAGAGCTTTATTTGTAATGTTACAAATGAATTTCTAGCTACTGTATATTGGCAAACTGTTTCACTCCTCGCTGTCCCACACCATATGCAAGTGTCAATAGACAAGCTCAGGCATGCTTACCATTGACGTTATAACAGGTGTCAGCTTGACTCATAGATTTTAATAATAATACTAGACAACGAACTCTCCTGCATATTTTGAAGCCATCCGCCATTGCTAGAAATGGATAGAAAACGTTGTTTACATTCATTAACATCTTGCGTTCTTATGAGATTTCCTAACATTTTCTGTGAAAATTACGTTCAAAAGCTGAATCTTTCAGTTTTTTTCAGTGGATTTTGATCAATAGTTACATAAAGAACAATATTAACTGAAATTAAAGATAAAATTTATTTCGTCGAGAAGTACTCATTTAATAACAGGTACTTTGCGTTCTTTCCGTTCTTTCTATCCACTTATAGCAGTGGCGGATGGCTTCACAACCCTCCATACCGAGACCATGGGAGTTCGATATCTAGTATTATTATTAAAATCTATGGCTTGACTTAACCAAATATGGGAATATGTAAGAATACGTCATAAATAAATAAATCAATAAATAAATATTGACTTTTTGTTCTATTACTAAGCTAGCTAGTGGAGTTATGGTTAGCCCTCCTTTACACTCAACTAGGATGGCCCGTGACTGCCTGCTTTACATGCCCTCGGAAGCCTGGCCTGAAAATATAGCAGGTGTGGGACTCGAACCAACAACCTTTCGGGTGAAAATCGGAGTCTGTACCACTGCTGTACATGCCATGAAGGTATCGCTACAGATATAGCTTACCGCAGCATGCATTTTACAGTTCATTTCTCATTAATGCCAATTTTCTAAATATGGAATGAGCGCATTCAACCTTGCTGATGGAAGCTTCCTGCAGCTTTTGAAGTGTGAGATTTTTTACAAATATTGGTTCAAATATAAACTCCCTCTAAGCCGCAACAGTGGGTAATTCAGTTACATGCCATGCCTGCTTTTGAAATGGGTCAGTGGCTACACTTTAATGCAATATCCATATACAGTAGGCTATATTATTTTACTTAATCTGTCTGTCTATTTAGTTTGCCAATTGCCAAAAATTCATATGGAAACAGTACAAATAATCAGTCAAGACATGTACAGTAGTGGTACAGACTCCGACTTTCACCCGAATGGTTGTTGGTTCGAGTCCCACACTTGCTACATTTTCTGGCCATGCTTCGGAGGGCATGTACAACAGACGGTCCCGGGCTTTCCTAGTTGAGTTTAAGAGAGGGCTTATAATAGCCATAACTCCGCTAGATTGGCTTAGTAATAGAACAAAAAAGTCAATATTTATTTATTGCCTTTATTTTACAAATAATGGGCATTGGGTAAGGGACCTATGGTGTAAGTAGGCTTGGGGCCATAAGACGTCCTTAAAAAAACCTAATGACACTACATCCCCAAATAATAAATAAATAAATAAATATTAACCTTTTGTTCTATTACTAAGCCAACCTAATGTATAACATGATAGTACAGTTGTTATAATAGTCCTCAGGCTTCCATAGTATTTTCATAGTTACAATTTATTCTACGCAAAAAAAAACATGCATGTCATTACATTATACTATAGTAGGGAAACCATTAAAAGAACCCGTTCGAGCTTACTCGAACATGCTTTCCAATTTATCAATTACTAGAGGGAGGAAATGAGTAATTTCATGGTAAATAATTTTCCTCTGGTTAAATTTCGGATATCTCGGGCGGGGGGGGGGGGGGGGGTGTTGTCCACCTAACGTCACTGGAGGTGAGGTAAATTCTAGATAGGTCACAGCAATAATGGATGGGCACGCAATGCATTTGAGCGTGAATTTTCTATCATTTTTTCAAAAAATTATTTTTTTGCACAAAACCAAATAGTTTTTTTGGAAAGCAACCTGTCCGGTTTCGTTACTCAACTTAACACCTAAAACATGCCAAAAACAAGAAGAAATCATCGATAGAAAGGTTTCACAGAAAAATTATTTTTTAGTAGTTTTTCATTAAAATTTAGTTATTTTTATTTTTTTACCCCTCGAAGCAAACTATCAAGCGCAATCGGGGCAAGCGACCCCCCGCATTTTATTAAAATTAATAACGACTACAATATAAGTGAATTTAAAAGAAATCGTTGGAGCCGTTTATAATTTTTTTAGACGTTTCTTTGGAGTTTTTTGAGAATAAAACCCCCCCAAATTGAGTCAGACCAAAATAAAAAAATTGTCCCGAGGTGTGATTTTTGTGAACCTAAATGCTAAATTTCATCAAAACCGACCTAGTAGTTTGCCCGGAAATCGATGAACAGACAGACAGACAGACAGACAGAGCTACAGACAGACATTTCGTAAAAACCACTTTTTTGGGTTCCTGGACCTCAAAGCGTGTAAATCCGTTGAAATTTGGGAATCGAAAATTTCGACCATCCCGAAGCTTTCCTTATACTACGTATAAATTGGAAAGCAAAAATTGAATTTAGCTCAGAAGAGAGAATCCTCGTTTTTTTTTTTATCGGTCACTATGAATAGCGTAAGGTTGGTAGGGCAATAGAAAACAGAACATTTGTAAGCATAGGGCAGGATGCTATGGAGAAGACGGGGGGGGGGGGGGGCGAGGGGACGGGGGAACCCCCGCCACCACCCTTGCGCCCGATCGATGGTGCCGCGTTATAGAATATATTTCTGAATTAATCAGCCGGGTGGCTTATATAAATGACAGCCCCCCCCCCCTTTTAAGGCGCAAATGAGCTTCATAAGGTGAAATAGAGCAGTTGTTTCCAGTGGCGCAGCTAGTTTTTCTTTGGGGGGGAGGGGGGTCTGGTTCTCATGCAACGTCAA
The DNA here is from genome assembly GCA_963971405.1 of Psococerastis gibbosa. NCBI lineage: Eukaryota > Metazoa > Arthropoda > Insecta > Psocodea > Psocidae > Psococerastis > Psococerastis gibbosa. Next base: position 26,622,712 of record OZ020490.1, on the reverse strand, counting down.
TATACAACAGTTTCGCCACTTATACGAGCACCACGGTAGACATGACTTGAGTTGCCTAGTATCAAAGTCGCCAATGTAATTTTTGACCAATTTTTCAGAAGCCACAAAACCTGTAAATACAGTACAAAGAACCGGTCCGAGTTTACTCTAACATGCTTTCCAATTTATCAAAATTAGTAGATAGAGAAAATGAGTAATTTCATGGTAAATAATTTTCCTATGGTTCAATTTCTGATATCTCGGGGGGGGGGGTGTCCACCTGACGTCACTAGAGGTGAGGTAAATTCTAGATAGGTCAAACCAACACATTACCACACAGCACACCACACGTGCCAAATTTGATTAAAATCGACCGAGTAGTGTGCCCGGAAATCGACGCACAGACAGAGAGAACGACAGACAGACAGACATTTCTTAAAAACCACTTTTTTGGGTTCCTGGGACCTGAAAACGTGTAAACCCGTTGAAATCTCGGAATCAAAAATTTTGACTATCACAAAGCTTCCGTTATACTACGTATAAATTGGAAAGCAATAATATACTGTAGTAAACGAAACTGATAGTTCAGTAACTGTATTGCCAGTTCTGTTTAATTCAGTTTATGATTTTTATTTTATTTACAGGTTTTGTGGTTTCTGAAAAATTGGTCAAAAATTACATTGGCGACTTTGATACTAAACGACTCACTGGCCCACACTCGTATAAATCTTCAAGTTACCTTGTACCAGGCAAGGGCGGATCCAATGGAAAATTTAGGGGGGTCGCAAGTTGTCTGCAAGGCGGGGATTCCACCGACATGCTAGTGCTAAACACAAATACGGTGACGTGGTAGCAGACATTTAAGACTTAGGCGGGGTTTCCACCGACCTCTCATTGCAGAATACAAATGACATTGACGGAAATTTGAATTTTTCTTTTTATAGAAATCTATTAAAATGTCTGTACGTAACATATCCCATGAAGCCATTTTTTAATTTTAGTTTGTTTGTTGGTGATTTTACTCTATGATCATTAATCAATTTTAACTATGGCATAGAGCAAAATAAAAATTTCCGTCAATGTCATTTGCATTCTGCAATGCGAGGTCGGTGGAACACCGCCTAAGTTTTGAATGTCTGTTACCGTATTTGTATTTAGCACTAGCAGGTCGGTGGAATCCCCGCCTAAGTTTAAAAGGTATTTGTTTGTTGAAAAGTTGAGTTTTATTCACTTAATGTTTTTTTACTACAATTAATATCAATGACAATATGAATTTACTTACTTAGGAGGGACGACCCCCCGTGTATCCACCATTGGTACCAGGAGTCTAATTCATTTCAGCCCTTATTTCGTCGCTATAGTGACAGTAATAGGGTAATGAGCTGACGTTTAAGCAAAACCAGTTAGTCGCTCGTTTTCCATCAAGTTTAAGAAACATGACTTAATCCGTTTCAACGAATACAATGTTGTAAAAAATGAACCATTTTGCTAAATTTGGGGGGGGGGGGGTCCAGATCCAGTGGACACCCCAAGGCTACGCCACTGTTTTTTCCTATAAATTAAGAGCTCTTACTTTCCTAAGTCACATTAAATTTTATATTAGTAGATTTCGGTTGCAATTTGAGGGGAACTTGGATTTTTAGAACGCCGAAATACCTTATGTAGCCCATGAATTTAAGCTCCACGTAAATTCTTCTTCCTTTCTTACTGTACTAGCGGAATGACCCGGAAAGATGAGTCCATTTGTCTATTTCCAAATGGGTCTATCTCCATTTTTCTTAGAATATGAGTAGCCTATTTGATTGAATTGGATACCTTGATTTAAACGCCTATCGATGGTCATATATGCAAATAAATGCTTATTTATTTATTTATTCATTTATTTATTTATTTGTAACAATTTGGCCTCAAAACGTTTTTTCCCATATTAAATGCTTAATCTTTTTTAATCTTTAATCTTTAATTCCAACAATAAGACAATTACAGTTTGTGACAATTTATATACCGCAGGGCTCTAGCCAGTGTGCGGCTTAACGTTGGGTACCTATCTATATATTCAAATAATATTTTAATTATATTACAAGCTAAACACTTATAGGCTAAATGTTTATGTTTATAATGAAATAAAATAAAACAAATCGTTCAATATGAAGTCGTCAAATTTTAATCCAGCTTTGCATTTTCTTTTTGAACAGCCTGGAGGAAATTGTGTTTTTTATGTCCAAGGGCAGTTTGTTATAATAAGTTAGGCCTGTGAAAGGTGCTTGCCTTTGTGTAAGTGTTGTCCGTGTGCGATTTTGTATTAGTGGTTTTCTTCAAATGTTATGTTAATAAGTGGTTTCTGTGATGTTTTTTTTTTTTTGTATTTCTATTATAGACTCTTTTGCGAATAGTTGTTTTATTGATTGTACAGCTGCTACTTGAAATAGTTCTCTAGATGGGAATGTGTTGGGATTTCTATACACAATTTTCAGGATTTTTTTCTGAATTGCACTTAATTTGTTTATGGTGTTTTGATAAGCCCCTCCGCATGCTAAAATTCTGTAAGTTAAGTGAGGCTCCCCCAAAGTTAGACTTATTTTTAACTAAACGTACCTCCTTCCTTCCCTTAGATCAAAAAAGTGTTAGCTCCACCTCAACCAATCAGCGTCCACCATTTTGATTTTGCCAACAATAACAAACATGGCTTCCACATATTAACTGCAAGTTAAGGAGAATAAGGAATTGGGAGAGAATCGGGTTTCTAGCTCTCCTGAAAAGTCATTTGAAAATAGGCAACTATTCTGTACGCTGTACAGTGTACGTACACACAGTACAGATTCTGACGGCAGCAGCCCGGTCATGGGCATTTGAGATTATTATAATACCGGGTTTATTCAATTGTTTTAAACAAATGAGTGCATAATGCGCAGGAAATTCAAACTCATAAGTTAATAATTTTGATGAGTTTTCAATTTTTTCTCCCTTAGATGTCGACACATTAATTAAAATTATATTATGTGTCGAAATTCTACCTGTACATTTGAATTTTTATTAGTATTTCCTTCAATTAGGTGCCCATTCCATTGACCGGCTAGGGCTATATCCAAAACGGTGACGTGGTAGCAGACACTCAAGACTTAGGTGGCGTTTCCACCGACCTCGCATTGCAGAATTGACGGAAATGTTTATTTTCCTCTATGCCATAGTTAAAATTGATCAATGATCATACAATAAAATCACAAACAAACTAAAATTAAAAAATGGCTTCATGGGATATGTTAATTACAAACATTTTAATAGATTTCTATAAAAAGAAAAACAAACATTTCCGTCAATGTCACTTGCAATCTGCAATGCGAGGTCGGTGGAGACGCTACCTAAGTCTTGAGTGTCTGCTACCACGTCACCGTTTTGGAAATAGCCCTAGCCGGTCAATGGAATAGGCGCCTTATTAAGCAATGCTTGTATTCTAATAGCCCAGTTTCTACTGCTTCTTCATGTATTCTAATAATTTATTAATTTGAATTTCCTGCGCATATTTTATCACCGTCAAGTGACACCTTACTACTGTGGGATTAAAAAATAAACCCCAGTATTATTATAATCCCAAATCTCCATGATCGAGATATTCAAAGAAATCAACCTAATAACTAGGACACGAAAATACGAAGTAGGTATCTCTGCTTTTGATAGTAAAACTAAAACAGGTAGGAGAGAGAACGGCGCTGTGGTCATATGGTCGCCGACAGTAGCTGTTGTTTGCACATGAGTGTATGTACCTAATGATGTGCCTAGGGATGTAATAATCCTCCTCTCTGTAAATTTCCATTTGGATTAAATTCACATGCTGGTAGACTCATTGCCAAACAATCGATTTGCCACGTTTAATTAAAGCTACATGGGCATTGTTTGTGGGAGGTGAGACAGGAAATTTGCAAGCGCATAGAATAAATACCTCTTCTACCGAAGATCATCATGGGAATTTGGGCCTTGGAGGCTGCAACTTTGAAAAGAGTAGTCGCGCTCTAGCCAAGCCTCTGGCTTTTCAACCAGGATGATTTTCTTCTGTCAGGAGCCGTCTGTCCTTCTATCTTCATTCTACTTGCCACGTTTAATTATATAGGCTACATAGGCATTGTGTGTGGGAGGTGAGACAGGAAATTTGCTTCCGCATTGAACAAATGCCTCTTCTATCGAAGATCATCAGGGGAATCGGGACATTGGAGACTGCAGCACTTTAAAGAGAAGTCATGTTTTTGCCAAACCACCGCCTCAGATTGTTCAACCAGGATGTTCTTCTTCTGCCGGGAACCCTCAGTCCTTCTATCTTCAATCGGTTTGCCAGCATGGTTAATTAAATAGGCTACATAGGCATTGTGTGTGGGAGGTGAGACAGGAAATTTGCAACCGTATTGAACAAATGCCTTTTCTATAGAAGATCATCAGAGGAATTGAGACATTGGAGACTGCAACACTTTAAAGAGAAGTCAAGTTCTTGCCAAACCACCGCCTCAGATTGTTCAACCAGGATGTTCTTCTTCTGCCGGGAACCCTCAGTCCTTCTATCTTCAATCGGTTTGCCAGCATGGTTAATTAAATAGGCTACATAGGGATTGTGTGTGGGAGGTGAGACAGGAAATTTGCAACCGCATTGAACAAATGCTTCTTCTATCGAAGATCATCAGGGGAATCGGGACATTGGAGACTGCAGCACTGTAAAGAGAAGTCAAGTTCTTGCCAAACCACCACCTCAGATTGTTCAACCAGGATGTTCTTCTTCTGCCGGGAACCCTCAGTCCTTCTATCTTCAATCGGTTTGCCAGCATGGTTGACTAAATAGGCTACATAGGCATTGTGTGTGGGAGGTGAGACAGGAAATTTGCTTCCGCATTAAACAAATGCCTCTTCTATCGAAGATCATCAGGGGAATCGGGACATTGGAGACTGCAGCACTTTAAAGAGAAGTCATGTTTTTGCCAAATCACCGCCTCAGATTGTTCAACCAGGATGTTCTTCTTCTGCCGGGAACCCTCAGTCCTTCTATCTTCAATCGGTTTGCCAGCATGGTTAATTAAATAGGCTACATAGGCATTGTGTGTGGGAGGTGAGACAGGAAATTTGCTTCCGCATTGAACAAATGCCTCTTCTATCGAAGATCATCAGGGGAATCGGGACATTGGAGACTGCAGCACTTTAAAGAGAAGTCATGTTTTTGCCAAACCACCGCCTCAGATTGTTCAACCAGGATGTTCTTCTTCTGCCGGGAACCCTCAGTCCTTCTATCTTCAATCGGTTTGCCAGCATGGTTAATTAAATAGGCTACATAGGCATTGTGTGTGGGAGGTGAGACAGGAAATTTGCAACCGTATTGAACAAATGCCTTTTCTATAGAAGATCATCAGAGGAATTGAGACATTGGAGACTGCAACACTTTAAAGAGAAGTCAAGTTCTTGCCAAACCACCGCCTCAGATTGTTCAACCAGGATGTTCTTCTTCTGCCGGGAACCCTCAGTCCTTCTATCTTCAATCGGTTTGCCAGCATGGTTAATTAAATAGGCTACATAGGGATTGTGTGTGGGAGGTGAGACAGGAAATTTGCAACCGCATTGAACAAATGCTTCTTCTATCGAAGATCATCAGGGGAATCGGGACATTGGAGACTGCAGCACTGTAAAGAGAAGTCAAGTTCTTGCCAAACCACCACCTCAGATTGTTCAACCAGGATGTTCTTCTTCTGCCGGGAACCCTCAGTCCTTCTATCTTCAATCGGTTTGCCAGCATGGTTGACTAAATAGGCTACATAGGCATTGTGTGTGGGAGGTGAGACAGGAAATTTGCTTCCGCATTAAACAAATGCCTCTTCTATCGAAGATCATCAGGGGAATCGGGACATTGGAGACTGCAGCACTTTAAAGAGAAGTCATGTTTTTGCCAAATCACCGCCTCAGATTGTTCAACCAGGATGTTCTTCTTCTGCCGGGAACCCTCAGTCCTTCTATCTTCAATCGGTTTGCCAGCATGGTTAATTAAATAGGCTACATAGGCATTGTGTGTGGGAGGTGAGACAGGAAATTTGCTTCCGCATTGAACAAATGCCTCTTCTATCGAAGATCATCAGGGGAGTCGGGACATTGGAGACTGCAGCACTTTAAAGAGAAGTCATGTTTTTGCCAAACCACCGCCACAGATTGTTCAACCAGGATGTTCTTCTTCTGCCGGGAACCCTCAGTCCTTCTATCTTCAATCGGTTTGCCAGCATGGTTAATTAAATAGGCTACATAGGCATTGTGTGTGGGAGGTGAGACAGGAAATTTGCAACCGTATTGAACAAATGCCTTTTCTATAGAAGATCATCAGAGGAATTCAGACATTGGAGACTGCAACACTTTAAAGAGAAGTCAAGTTCTTGCCAAACCACCGCCTCAGATTGTTCAACCAGGATGTTCTTCTTCTGCCGGGAACCCTCAGTCCTTCTATCTTCAATCGGTTTGCCAGCATGGTTAATTAAATAGGCTACATAGGGATTGTGTGTGGGAGGTGAGACAGGAAATTTGCAACCGCATTGAACAAATGCTTCTTCTGTCGAAGATCATCAGGGGAATCGGGACATTGGAGACTGCAGCACTGTAAAGAGAAGTCAAGTTCTTGCCAAACCACCGCCTCAGATTGTTCAACCAGGATGTTCTTCTTCTGCCGGGAACCCTCAGTCCTTCTATCTTCAATCGGTTTGCCAGCATGGTTAACTAAATAGGCTACATAGGCATTTTGTGTGGGAGGTGAGACAGGAAATTTGCTTCCGCATTGAACAAATGCCTCTTCTATCGAAGATCATCAGGGGAATCGGGACATTGGAGACTGCAGCACTGTAAAGAGAAGTCAAGTTCTTGCCAAACCACCGCCTCAGATTGTTCAACCAGCATGTTCTTCTTCTGCCGGGAACCCTCAGTCCTTCTATCTTCAATCGGTTTGCCAGCATGGTTAACTAAATAGGCTACATAGGCATTGTGTGTGGGAGGTGAGACAGGAAATTTGCTTCCGCATTGAACAAATGCCTCTTCTATCGAAGATCATCAGGGGAATCGGGACATTGGAGACTGCAGCACTTTAAAGAGAAGTCATGTTTTTGCCAAACCACCGCCTCAGATTGTTCAACCAGGATGTTCTTCTTCTGCCGGGAACCCTCAGTCCTTCTATCTTCAATCGGTTTGCCAGCATGGTTAACTAAATAGGCTACATAGGCATTTTGTGTGGGAGGTGAGACAGGAAATTTGCTTCCGCATTGAACAAATGCCTCTTCTATCGAAGATCATCAGGGGAATCGGGACATTGGAGACTGCAGCACTGTAAAGAGAAGTCAAGTTCTTGCCAAACCACCGCCTCAGATTGTTCAACCAGGATGTTCTTCTTCTGCCGGGAACCCTCAGTCCTTCTATCTTCAATCGGTTTGCCAGCATGGTTAATTAAATAGGCTACATAGGCATTGTGTGTGGGAGGTGAGACAGGAAATTTGCTTCCGCATTGAACAAATGCCTCTTCTATCGAAGATCATCAGGGGAATCGGGACATTGGAGACTGCAGCACTGTAAAGAGAAGTCAAGTTCTTGCCAAACCACCGCCTCAGATTGTTCAACCAGGATGTTCTTCTTCTGCCGGGAACCCTCAGTCCTTCTATCTTCAATCGGTTTGCCAGCATGGTTAACTAAATAGGCTACATAGGCATTGTGTGTGGGAGGTGAGACAGGAAATTTGCTTCCGCATTGAACAAATGCCTCTTCTATCGAAGATCATCAGGGGAATCGGCACATTGGAGACTGCAGCACTTTAAAGAGAAGTCACGTTTTTATGCCAAACCACCGCCTCAGATTGTTCAACCAGGATGTTCTTCTTCTGCCGGGAACCATCAGTCCTTCTATCTTCAATCGGTTTGCCACGGTTAATTAAATAGGCTACACAGGCATTGTGTGTAGGAGGTAAGACAGAAAATTGGCAACCGCATTGAACAAATGCCTCTTCTATCGAAGATCATCAGGGGAATCGGGACATTGGAGACTGCAGCACTGTAAAGAGAAGTCGTGCTCTTGCCCAACGACTGCCTCAGGGTTTTCAACCAGGATGTTCTTCTTCTGACGGGAGGCCTCAGGCCTTCTATCTTCAATCGGTTTGCCACGGTTAATTAAATAGGCTACATAGGCATTGTGTTTAGGAGGTTAGACAGGTAATTTGGAAACGCATTGAACAAATACCTCTTCTATCGAAGATCATCACGGAAACTTGTACCTTGGAGACAGCAACACTGGTAACGGAAGTCGTGCTCTTGCCGAACCACTGCCTCAGGTTTTCAACCAGGATGTTCTTCTTCTGCCGTGAGCAAAGAAGCCGGTTTGTCTTGTTACTCTATTTCCTGATGAAACAGTTGGTACACCCCTTAAAAGTAAATGCAGAAGATCTACATTCTTGTACGGTAGATAGACAGGCAAGATTCGCAATTTCTTGAAAAATCCGCTCGCTTAAGAAAAACAAGGTCGGGCCTTAATAGACCTGAGGCAGTGGTTTGGAAAGAGCACAACTTCTCTTTTCAGTACTGCAAAGTCAAAGGCCAATCGGGGACGAGTCATATAAGGAAGAAGAAGGAGGATCGAATTTCCGGCTAATATGTAGTAGAAAGACGAAAATGGTGAAGAGAGTGCTTTGAAAGCGTGGATAGGATAAGAAAGTGCGGAGAGTAAATGTATAGCGGGGTAGAAACCTCGGGCGGCCTTTTCTACTACCGCGTGAAAAATTGAAAAAAGGGGGGGGGGGCTACAGGGAGAGGAGGGGTCGTTATAACCCGTTGTGTTGGTTCGCGAATACGCCACTTGAAAGTTGAAACACCCTCAACAAGGTCAATTGCTTATCTTTCATAATATTGGCAACCCCATCTCAATCATAAGCTATAGATTTTTTTTAATTTCAGTTTTTTTAGAGGTAGGGGTAGGTTTTTGGGGGGCTGCAGAGAGATGCTAGGGCTGGGAGAAAGAGGTGAGAGTGAAGATATACATTACTCATTTGATAAAATATGTCCTGAAGGACTTTTTATGGCACTACCTTTAATAAGGCTCGTAACCAGCCTCCCTTCCCCGAAATTCCTAATTAGATTGGCCAATTGGTCCCTGCCAGCGACCCTATGGCTTTTCAGACATTCTTGGTATTGTTTCCGTATGAGTTTCTGGATATTTGTAAACAGTTGTTTGTTTTCCACGCCTGCTTGTTGTTGAGTAATTGAGTTCTTCTTCTTCTGGCTCTACAGCCCTTGATGAGCTTTGGCCTGCTTGACAACACTCCTCCAGTCATTTCGATTTTTTATAACGCTCCACCATCTCCGGACTCCCAACTCGCGAGGGTCAGTTTCAAGCTCACCCTTCCAGCGTTTTTCGAGGACGTCCCGCCAGTCGTCTTCCTGTCATGATTGCTTTGTACTTACTTACTTAACGTGTCCGGGCGGAACACGTTTTATGGGTTGCCCAGTAGGTAGCGGCCTGGATGGCCTTGCTGTTAGCTTCTGCTAGGTCAGCAGCTGTACAAGGCAGCAGTCGGCACACCAGCATGTGTGCCGCGTCTTGGGTCTCTCCGTATTCGCATGCCGTGTCGTTTTCAGCGATGAAGCCCCATCTGGCAGCGGTGGTTTTGCAGAGAGGAGCATCAGTTTTTAGTCGGTTGAGGGTGCGCCAGATTGGGTATGGAAGATTGTGGCCCGCTATCAGTTCTTCTTTTGGCTCAATCACTTGCGGGTGGAACCGCTTCCATGCATTGACTCTAGACGCTTGTGCTGTCGTTGTTATGGGCTTCACTGATTGCATAAAGTCTTATCCTGGATGTGAGACGTTTGGGTGCGGGTCTTTTGTCGTACATGACATGTTTCGGATCGGACATTTGTTTGGTTTGTTCTACAGCAGCAGCGGTGGACCGTCTTATAGCTGGGGGAGCGATACTAGCGATCGGATACATTTTCTGAAGGAGTGTGTGTTTAAGGCACCCAGTGATGATGCGCACAGTTTCGTTCAGAGAGACATCCGTCCGCTTGGCATGTGCTGAATTAAACCACACCGGTGCTGCGTACTCCCCGGCCGGGAAGCAGAGACCCATTGCTGATGTTCTCAGTGTGCTAGGTTGCGCTCCCCATGTTGAGCCAGTCAGTTTTTTTAAGATACTGTTGCGTGTATATCTTGTTGGGCATGCGGTCGTCTGACATTCTTACGACGTGTCCCACCCATCTTATGCGTTGCGCTTTTATGAACCGAACTCTGTCTTTTCCGTTGAGTATTGCGCGTATTTCGGCGTTGTTTCTTATACGCCACTCTCCTCCCTGTCTTCGCATAGGGGTTCAAAGATATAAGGATCTCTCTTGTAACACGAAATATTTGTATCTATAAATACTCGTAGGCCTATATATTGCATACAGCGAATGTAGGTTCTGTTTACTTTTTCCCCAGCTCTAGGTAGAAATAAAAGAATGGAAAACTTCGATTCTTATTATTTTGAAAAGAAAACTTTAGTGTTAAGAAGTCTGTTGGGCTGCATACCTGGCATTCCAAACTCACCCCATTTCTCAATTTTCTTCCATAATTTAGTCTTCAGTTAACCTTATAAAAGTTGCTTTAGAGTAGCCAAAGTTGTTTGTCTTGTTGTTTTTTGCCTTGCATATTTTTAAACTACGCTGAGTTGAGTGATACATCACAGCAGAAAAATCACGGTAAGTTGACTGAGACATACTGTGCAACTGTTACTCGAACAACAGTCATCTTACAAATGATATTATATGATGAGAGCTTGCGTATATTTTATTTGCAAGATGATTGTTGATCGCGTAACACTTGTATAGTATGCCTCAGCCATCTAAACGTGATTTTTCTGCTGTGTTTGACTATAGTACGGGAGATTTTTTCAGTACAGTAAGAAACGGGTGTAATAAACAGTCAATCGGGGTACCTACAGTATTTTGCGCTGCCGTAGCGACTAAATCTATAATGTCGCTATTGAAAGAGGATATGGCCCAATGAAACACAATGCCAAAATGACTACTTGAAAACTGTCGGTACCCCGATCAACATTATAAACAGCCAGACATTTCAGAAAATGTCGATGAGAAATGTCACCTGTAAAGCGACATTTTGGGAAAAAGTCGATAGAAACTGTCGTTGTGTCACTTTCCTCAAACGTAAGTAGACAAATTGTAGCACTAAAATGTCGAAACGACGCATTAGAGACTGACGGAGCGACATGTCTTTTAATTGAGATGGTCGTCGGGACTCGAAACGACAGTCTACAGATTCACGAAGAGACATTTCTTGCATTTAAAAGACTGAGACAAAAGCTGGACGTGGTGCCCTTTTAGAACAAGGCAAAAGTACCGGCATCAAATTATATAATGGGGTAAAATCCCAAAAAATTAACTTAGCGCAGAATACAAAAATTGACTCAGAGATAGGATTTCAGGAAACCTACATGCCGAATTTTAAATGAATCAAATATACCAATAATAATAATAACAAAGCGATGCACAGACAGACATTTCGTAGAAATCTTTGGTTTCCTGGGGTCTCAAAACATTCAAATCCTGATAAATTTCAAGAATCCCATCAAAGCCGTCCTTAAACTCGTAATTCGTAAAATAGTAGGGAAGCAACGAAATTTCAAATTTGCTCACTTAAAACTCAACATGCTCGCTTGCTGTATCTCCCCGTCGCTCTCAAGACCCAATATCCGGTAGTTAATTAACCGCGATGTCTTCGAAACGGAAATCAGCAGGCAATACGGGACGTCCCACGCTGTTTGTCTCGAATTTGGCAGTGCGACTAGGTTCCTAACATTGCAAGGCTGTGAGTAGGAAAATATAATCAAATATACACTTGTATATGTATATAGCCTAAATCGACTTAATGGTAGGTTTTTATTTTATTTTTAATTTTTAATTTTATTGTTATTTTTAATTTTTAATTTTATTGTTATTTTTATTTATTTAACTTTTATTTTTTTTAAAGGTTAATCGCGTACAAACAATTTAGTGAATGTATGCGATTTTCAGTCGCCTTTGTAGGTTAGTACCCGTGTTGAGTTACAACACATCTCCGGTCGCATGGCTTGTTAAGACTCGGACAAGTACAAGCACGCTACCACCTTGCCATCGAAGTCGATAGTAGTAGTATTGAAAGTGTGATTTTTTTAGAACTTGTTTTAAGGGCGGCTGCAAGCTAGGGCTTCCTTATACGCCCACAGAGTTTATTATTGCCGTTACAGTGTAATTGTGAACTGCAATTCGGAGTGGCTGGACAACGAGGTTGCCCAGAGAGGTAGCGTGCTTGGATTTGTGCGAGTCTCTCCATGCCATGCCAACTGAGACGTATCGTAACTCAACTTGGGTACTAACCTACAGAGGCGACTGAAGAGGTCATTCGGATTCATTCAATAAATGTTATGTATGCGATTACCCCGTTACAAAAAAAAGAAAAAATATGATAATAGAAATTAGAGGATTTATAAAAAAAATTGAATTTGGCGGCCGGAAGTAAATCATTCGATACAGTAATCGATTCTTGATGCGTAGAATCCCGCTATTTGATGTTTCCCCTCTAAATTTTCCAAGAAATTAATTTACCTGTAAAATCGTAACTTTTTAAAACTGCAAAAAAAACAACGATAATTCTCGCCTATTTTTTTAAACTTTTTCCACCACTTAAGGGCAACAAAAAATAACAATCAGGTTTTGTGGACACAGTATATTGCAGTATTATATGGTATATAATATAATGAAATGAAATGAAATGAAAAACGGCTTAATATTAGGCGAGCTTTAGCCCCGAAGGGCTACTCTACCAGCTGACCTATTTACAATTCACAATTTATTTTATTTTTCACATTATTATCATACGTAACATAATATTTTCCTAAAAAAAGACGAAAAAAAGGAAGTGAAGAAATAATAGCAGAAGAAAAGATAGAAAATAATAACTTAGTATACCTATATATACAAATGGGTATAACAGTGAATTAAATTAAATTTGGTTGAAGAGGTAACCTATTCGCTATTATAATCGACATTAGAGGATATAGGAAAAGTTGAACTTGGAGGAATTCGAACCCACAATCTACGACTAACTGGACGACGCCTCGGTTGGGCGTTGATCGTGTGTTCAAATCCCGCCGAGTTCAGTTTTTTCTATATTTTTTAATTTCGGGTTGTGGACACACGTTCGACCTCCTCCTGGCTACTGCTTGGTTCGGACTAAAACGATACAAAAACAGAACTTAGTCCAGGGGCTGAAATAGCTCCCTAAGATAAGATAAGAGAGGGACATAATGCTAAACCTTAGGTGCCACTAACCCTGAACCGAGCCAAGAGCCAAATAAATGCAGCAATCTGCAGTGCCACGAAGAACACCCTCAAGACCCTAAGCACTGGCAAAAAGTGGGAGAATCTTGCTACAGTGGGACCCATCTGTAGGAACCTTGAGAGAGCTGAAGCTGTTGCTAGATTCCGCCTCAATACCGGCCATGACTACCTTCAGGCCCACCTACACCGCATTGGCCTTGCCGCCGATGACACATGTCCACTATGTCACGGTGGAAGAATGGACGAAGACCACCTGAGGGACTGCACGGCTCTCACCTACCCGAACGATGACTTGGTGAACCGCTATTGGGAAGCTCGGCGACGAATGGTTGAACTACCACGTTCGGGCGTTGGATAAAGTAAAGTAAAGTAGGTTATAAAAAGGAGGCGAATCTGGTTACAATAAGCCCAAAGCTGTAGTATTAAGTTACCACTCGACCGGGTTCGCCGTAAGAATCAAAAATAACGCGACGCGGCGCCTAAAAGTAGTTTTAAATATTGTACGCTAGCATTTTACCATTTTCTGGAATATTATTAAATTACAAACTGTTAAATTAAGCTGGTTGGCTGTTTGGTGTTTACTTGGCAGCAGAAGGTTAATCACCACGGGGACTTCATGTTTTCATAGCATGGAACACGTGAATTAGTTAATTTTCCTACATTTTAGGGGCTTTGTTTGAAAACTAATTTAGTTACTGTTTGTGCATTAATTTCATATTTTTGTAGTGCATCTAAGAGACCTATTGGTAAAAGTTAATGGCCATGGTGTAATATGCTATTATTTAACAATAAGTTAGTTGGACATACATTGCCTGCTGTGTTAATAGTCAGTAGAGGCAGGGGCCGCACATCGAACAGTTAGGGCAGCAGAAGGGGGCGACGTTTTTGGAGTGGATTCTACTTCCAGCATCAGTTTTAATTAGAAGAATAATGAAACCTTTATTGAAAACAAATAAATACAGATACTTAGGGCCTCTTACATGGAACGTTTCAAATCATCGGTTGTTTAATTGAAATACTATATTTGTATACTAATTCAAATTTGTTATACCATCCACGATTATTTTTGCACACGCACCCTGAGAAGGACTGATGGTTTAGTTGATGTTAATTGTTCGATGACTGTGAAACCCCTGCCTCTATTGATTATTAACACCGCAGGCAAGTTAGACTAGCTCTCTGTTAAATAATATCTAAGAGACCATCAGGCAGCCCAATAATTATTATATATATTTTTTTAATATCCCAGAAACTCAATTTTAAGGGATTTTGCCCAACAAAAATCCAAATAAAAAAGAAAGAGATAAAGAAAATTGTCCTTATTTTCCATATAGACGAATTTTGGGTCTTTTGCCCACTCTTAGAACTAACCCATGATAAGTATACCTCCATACTGCATTGTTATATAAAATTACAAATTAAACTCGACTTCGATGGCCAGGTGGTAACGTGCTTGCACTTGTGCGAGTCTTTACCATGCCATGGAATCGGAGACGTGTCGTACTCATCACGGGTAATAACCTACAGAGGCGACTGAAAAGGTCAATCGGATACATTCATTAAATTGTTTGTATGCGATTTATCTTTAAAAAAAAAAAATGTACAATATTCAAGAATTAAAACTAACAGACCATTTACACACCATCTACAAATATATAAAATATATAAAATCCCTCTTTTTCACTCAACTGGGCAGGTCCGGGACTGCCTGCTTTTCATGATCAGAAAAAGAAGGGACTCGAACCAATAACATTTCGGGTGAGAGTCGGTGTCCATGCCACTACTCTAGCCAACGGCCGTACGATGTTGAATCCATTAGAGCAGAGCATGTTTCAAACTGCGGCAAACTTGATAGTGTGCACAGCGTTGGCAGGGGAACATAGTGGGACACGATAATGAGCTGAGACTATACCAGCAGTCAGTCTACATGCGTGTCGAGGCCACCTCCGATTTAATCGTGTGACTTTACGAAACAGTTCGGAATCCACTTTAATCAGGAGGTCCACCCTGTCTGTCAATTCCCCTTTCCCCCGAGGTGAAAGAGTCTGCCCTTAGGGTGCCTCAAGTTAACAAACAGACTCACTCCCCCCGCCAAGCTGACAGGGTTAGTAGTAGTAGTAGTGTTCGTCGGGTTAATAACGACTTAGGCCTCATTTGGGCCCATAGAGCGACCCTGACTTGACTGTCCTATGCCAGCCCATAGGACAGTGGACTTCCTGATTATAGTGGATTCCGAACCACTTGGGAAACACAGTGAAGTCACACGATTAGTTCGGAGGTGACCAAGACAAGTCCTACCATGTTTCCCTACCGGCACTGTGCACATGACCAAGTTATCTGCAGCTTTGAACCTGCTCTGATCCGCTGGATTCAACACGGTATGGCGGCCGGTTAGCTGACAGGGTTGCTTAAAGCAGAGAAGCTGAAAGCAGGCGTTAGAAACTAACTACAACAAGATGCTACTACTCTACTTTTCCTTGGAATGTCTTTGACTCTATTGTAGCCCATCTAAATTGTTACAGGGACCAACCTCGTTGGAAAATTTACACAGAGCGTCCGACGCATAGTCCAGGACGTAAAGGACGAAGGAACAGCTAGTGGGCAAAGTAAAGAGGAAGTGATTGAGACGAACGAACGGTTGCGGGCAGTTCGGGTTCGTTTGGAAGAGAGCTACGACACGGCGAAGAAAGCTCTGAACGCGCTGATGGGCAACTACACGGCGTCGAAAACCACGAGGAACGTCTTCCGGAGGTATCCCCAGCTAAAGACCATGATCAAGGTAAGCCTCAAAATATGTAATTATGTCGGTTTGCATCTAAAACTCAAGATAAATATTCTTGTCTTGCCCCTGCAGAAGTAAGGGAGCACCTTGAGACTTGCATGCTAATGCAGTTAGCTGTAAAACCACAGATGCTAGTGAAAGAAAATTCAGGGAGAGAGGGAGGAACAGAGGGAGTGACGTATCCGTAGAAATGATGAGCTCTACGCGATATATACCGAGAACCTACGATAGTAGCCGAAATCAAGAGAGCCTGCATCAGGTGGTTGGGGCATGTCGAACGAATGCCAGACAATAAGGCTACAAGAGCAGCCTTACACAATGTGCTCTTATTCTTCTTCTTCTTCTTCTTCTTTCACATGAAAATTGATACCTCTAAATAATGTGTTTCCATTTTGTGTTTCCAGGATGTGATCCGACTAGAACAGCAGTACTGGGCTCTAGTTGAGATTCCTCGGCAAGAGAAGCAAGAAACAGTTCCTGCCTTCGTAATGCGAGCTTGTTCCATCATGGAGAAAACGCACAAGTCTGGGGAGGGGGTGAAAACCTCTGCCAAGTTGGCTGAAGAAGAAGATAAGCGAAAAGAAAGGCTGAGTAGATTGGAAGGTAAGCAGGAAAGAAAGGCTGAGTATAGTTTGGAAGGTACGCAGGAAAGAAAGGCTGACTAGATTGGAAGGTAAGCAGGAAAAATAGAAATGAATAATCGCTTAGGTTACTTACCTATAATGCGACACCTACGTTGCGTTAAAAAGAACCGCCCAAGATAGAGAACAGTGGAGAGACTTAAACATTCGCTGCAAACCAATCGTTGGATTGAAACTCCAGAAGAAGACTTATTAAAACTTTGGCACCACAACCCATTGGCAGCAGACAGGTAAAAAAAGAACTACCAACTACCTACTACAGCTGTGTTATGTCGGGTATATCCGCAATACAAGTCCATTTCTATCCGAATTCGATGGCTTTAGGCGGTCAATAATTTAGCTTATGTTTTGCACGGTACTGAAGGTTGATGTTATATTTCTTTCTTCATTTCTTTTCCCTTCAAGGCAAGGTAAGATCCTTATTTATGAAATGTATATATATATTGACGGTTTTCATAATTTTATTATTACAGTCCACCAAAAATAATTAATGCACTTTACTATATTACGGAAGGAACGGAACTGTATGTACGTAATTCTTCCAGATATGACGATTGCCCAGATAGAAGCTGAAAATACTCAACTTACGAACGATCTCTATCGATTACTTAAGAAATACACTGGATTAAGGAATTTGATACGCAACCTTAAGGTACGGTATGATAAAAATGGGTGAGAATTAAAAATTTTGAATAAGGGTAGGACTCACACTTAGAATTTAGGCATTACCTTCGGATTTTTTTGTAATGAAAGGCTGACCAGAGTTAATATGACCAAATATATCTATGAGCAACCTGTTAAATAACTATTTTGAATACAAAATAAAGAACACGTCCAAGTTTGTTCGAGCATGCTTTCCTATTTTCAATTAGTAGATAGAATTCCATAGTAAGTAATTTTTGCAAAAAAAAAAAAAATTGTTTTGGAAAGGGTTCAACATCAAAAATATACCTGAAGGTAGGAAGCATCGTTGGAAAGGTTGGAAATAGCAAAATTATTTTTTTACCCCCAGAAGCAAACTGTCAAAAGGCAAGCGACCCATTGCGCTTTGTTAACATAACAATGACAATATTATGTGAATTAAAAAAAAGTTTTGAAGACATTTTCGAGTAATAACTTTTTTAGTCGTTTTTTAGGAGATTATTGAGAATAAACCCCCCCCCCCTCAAAAAAAAAAATTGAGTTAGCCCAAAATATAAGAAATTGTTCCGAGGCATGGTGTTTTTCAAACTGCATGTCAAAGTTCATCCAAATCTACCAGACAAACAGTAAAGTTCTTAAGAACCACTTTTTGGGGGTTCAAAACGTGTAAATCCGTTGAAATCTCGGAATTGAAAATTTCAATGACAAAGCTTTCCTTATACTACGTGTAAAAATAGGAACTCAATAATATTACGCCATTGCCTTCAACTTTTACCAATCGATTAGGTTATGGTCTAACTGTTGGTTGCATTTTCAGCAGGAATACGGCAGCTCTAAAGTCTTCCCCATGTTCCCGCGTTATTCAATTCTCAAGGACATGATCAAGGACATCATGCATGACCCTGACTACATGGAGGTGTGTCACGAAGTCGACCTTGTGTTGTAGTCACCCCCCACCCCCACCAGTCTAGTCAGCAATTAGTTTATGTCTAGATTTATACTAGTTATTATCTGAAATCTGTCAGTAGTGGATTGAGTAAAATTTATAAGGTTATGGGCCCAGAAAAGGGCAAAAACAAAATTCTGTAGATATACAAACAGACCAAACAGAATCGTTTCGTTAGCAACAGCACATACAATTCGGAAAAATAGGAGTTTCAAAATATAGGTGGTGTAGATACCTACTTTGAATTTTCTAACATATGACTCAATCCACTAAAAAACTATTTTTAAAGCAAAATCTCATACGAAAATGAACTCTTTGAGGATGACACGAGTACCTTTTGGGTAGATTTCTTAGAATGCCAACACAGCGACTACCAGACACTGTTACAAAGGGAAGGAATCTGATTTATTATTTCAATGTGAAAGACATTGAATCAGAGATTTTCTGATTTCATTAATTAATGTTTACAGACAGAATATACAGAGCAGTGGTACGGATTCTGTCTTTAGCCCAAGAGGTTGTTGGTTCAAGTCCCACATTTGTTACGTTTTCTGGTCATGCCCCGGGGGGCATGTAACGCAGGTGGACCTAGTCCTAGTTGAATGTAAGAGACTTCATAGTTCTTACTTAGCTTTTTATTTAATTGAAAAGATTCTTAACGCAGAATGGTATATTGTAGGACCCTTTTTATAGCATGCGGTTTGCCGCGTGGCAAAAACACATCATCGAACACAGGTTGTGCATAGAGTAGGTACGAGTCAGAGAAATCTACCTAAGCAGCTACTGAAAATTGAGTTAAACTTGTGTGTACGTTGTAGCTTTAAATGTATTGGCAGTGGCGGAGCGTGCACGTCAGACGTGTAATGCCGCATTTCACAAAAACTGGAATGAAGAGAAAGAAGAGCATGTTGTATAAAATGTTGCGTGTTTTCTTTTTTTTAAACTTTAACGACATAAATAAATAATTACCTTTAGCCTGTATATATGTGTTTGAATTAGCAACAGCAATAAACATTTTTTTAATGTGAATGATATGAAATTAACAAAAATACAGGGCAAATATCTCGCCGATTCACTTTCTCTGAAATTGGGAGCCTTAAAAAACACCTACTTGGCATAGATAATTATTGTTGTGCAAGCATTACACTCGCAATTATCCCATGCTCCGCCACTATGTATTTGTAAGTATATTTTTTAAAAAACGCATTCCAAATTCAGCATAGTAAGCAATGTTATGCTATCAAATGCAAAATGTGGCACATCAATTTCGAAATGTAGGCAAAGAAAACACACTGCCATGTATATGTTTTTGTTAATTAAAATTAAAACCGTTTTTAATGTGCCAAAATCATGGTAGCATAATGAACTCGTATGTATGGTATGCAAGTTATAAAAAGAAAACCTACAGAAGTAAAGTAAGCTGATGACAATAGTGTTATATTTTTTAACAGAGGGTTAGTTGGACTTGCATTGTCTGTTGTGTTAGTAGTCATTAGAGGCAGGGGCGCCATAATCATCCAGGACGGAGCCCTTTGTCAAGGGAAAGGGGCGAGGTTTCCGGAGCGGGTGGCTGATAAAGACTGGTGGTTTTTGGACTAAGCCTGATGATGGGAGTACCATCAGCTCTCCCAAAAAGTCGCCCCCTTCCCCTGACAACGGGCTCCACCTTAATTGTTCTACAGGGTGTGGCAGCATAATTTCCTTTTTTGTAATGGGCGCCATTCGGTCGGTTGATGTCGTAGCGGAGTGCTAGTGGTCTCATTCGAGAGGCGGGACTATAAAGTTTTTTTGAGGCACAGTTCGGGCACCATCATGTTTTGCAACATTGAGGAGCGTGCGTTTGCCGCTGAGACCTACTTTTGTAGTGGATGCTCAGTAATTGCATGACAGTGAGGCCCCGGACTATTAAAACATCAGGCAATGTAAGTCTAACTAACTCTTTGTGAAATAAAGTAGATTATTGCTATCAGTAATTATTCGCCTGAACCACTAAATTTTGAATTCCCTTACATAAGTCAGATTATTTTATCAACGAATCAATGTAACTAATAAATAAATTACATACTTAAGGCAGCTGCAGCCTGATCATGGCGATTATAATACCAGTATTTATTTAATCCCCTGGTATTAAAAATGAAAACAAACAAATTTTGAACAGCACTTTCCATTATAAAATTATATTGTTTACATACAAAGCAGGCCTGGAATAGTTTGTCGGTAAAAAAGTTTTGATTTAGTAGAAAAAAACTTTATTGACAAAATTGGGAACAGGGGGACCGGGGTCTCCCCTGG
The DNA here is from genome assembly GCA_963971405.1 of Psococerastis gibbosa. Classification (NCBI taxonomy): domain Eukaryota; kingdom Metazoa; phylum Arthropoda; class Insecta; order Psocodea; family Psocidae; genus Psococerastis; species Psococerastis gibbosa. Next base: position 26,602,081 of record OZ020490.1, on the reverse strand, counting down.
GGAACTTATTAAATAAATATATGAAAAACTTGCTGTTTTGATAAAATTGTGGGGTTGGGGTCCAGACCCAGGGCACCCTCCCCTTGGCTACGCCACTGAAAACATAACGATGATATACAACGATGTTGCGATGCACAACCAACCCTCGAATTTTGATGCATTGATTACTGTACTATGCATTTAAGTCACGTTAAATTAATATTATTGTACAATATATTATATCTAAATCCTGTATCAGGCAGCAAGGTGAATTCCTACACAAATTTAGTGTCTAAGGCGCATATTCCACCTATGCCAATAGTCAATAGTAAATGTGGTATTGACGTCGTAGCAGACATTAAAGACAGTCTAAAAATGTCTGCTACCACGTCAATACCACATTTACTATTGACTATTGACGTAGGTGGAATAAGGGCCGAAGGAGAGTTGGGCTTATGAGGAACCTAACCGCAGATATTTGCCATCCGTGGGTCACCACAAAATCTGTTAGTTTCTTCCTCTTACCTAAGGTTCCAGCAGCCTTATTACGGTGATTTGGGATTAACGTAACAACGTGGTTTCTATAATGCCGGTGTTTATTTTTTATTACCGCATTAGTAAGGTGTTTCTTGACGGTGTTAAAATATGCGCGGGAAATTCAAAGTAACACAAAAGCATGGTTGCATTGTTTTATAATTGAAGGAGATACCAATTTATAAACTTTAAAGTCTACATCTAAGGGAGAAAAAATGGGAAATTCACCAAAAATATAACCAAGGATTAATTTATCAATTTGAATTTCCCACGCGTTTCTCACTCAGTTCTTTAAAACAATTGAATAAACCCCGGTTAATCGCAAATCGCTATAATAGGGCTGTTGCAGAGAGTTTGCCTGTAATAAATTGTGGAAAGGACAAAAGTTCGGTTAATATGTTCTTGAAACGCTGTAAAAATTTACATAGCTTGTACCTATCATCGTTGTAAGTTATACTTAAGACAAACATAACGACGCATAAAGTTACCAAGGGTTGGTGTTTGCGCCAGTCCAATATAATGTTACCCAATGCTTCTATTACCTAAAGTGTAAGCTAACTAAGTATAATGGTAAGATTGAGTGGAATATGATATGAGAAAATGGCAACTGTATATTATTTTATTCCACTCTAATTGGTGTTCATTGGCCACCCTACATCTTAGGCCGGGTTTCCACATACGTCAATGTTAAATTTCATATTTCTCATTGACCATTGACGTATGTGGAAACTCCGCCTTAAGAAGAAGACCAGCACACACGGAAATTTGACCATACTTGACCTTACCATCGTTATAAGTTGTACTTAATGCCAAACCGGAGGGGGTCACGTGACTGGCCTGGAAATGACTTTTCAGGGGGTTCCTAATACACGTTTTAAACCGCAGGGGCATAGTAATAATCGATAGGAGGGACTAGTATACGCGTAGACATGCTTACGCTATCAAGCCAAACTAAAATTACTATTACTATATAGGTCTCAAATTTGTGCATTTAAAAACATACCTCTTAGAAAATTTTTACGTGCCCCACAGGGAAGAAAAACCTCCAGCTTTTGTAATTAAATGCATATGCCTTAAAATATGAACACTTAATTTGACAGTAAAGCGCCAGCAACAGGTAAAACTGCAATTATTTGAAATAATAAAACGTGAAATACGGAACAGGTACGCGACGCGGGGCTTTGTTTATAAAATGGATATTCAACCATCCCGTGGCTAGACACCGTTATCAATATGCCTGCTAGTGTCGCATGCACAAGATAAGTACAGAGTTTTTACCGAGTCCAGATATCCGCTTTGCTATGCTGCAGTGTGTAAGACTTCGATATTTTTTGCGTTGGTACTTATCTCTGATAGTTGGCTTATGGTTAACGGGTGCCTGGTAAGGCATATTATGGCTCCCGCCGCTCCAGTTCTATTATATTTCTATGTATTCAACGCTCAACGTTCAAGGTCAAAAGTCTCCGTTTGGCCTTAAGGCAAACATAACGACGCATAAAGTTACCAAGGGTTGGTATTTGCGCCAGTCCAATATAATGTTACCCAATGCTTTTAATACCTAAAGTGTAAGCTCACAGTGAGTATTTGGTGGACATGTATCTGTACTTGGTTAAGTCATGCTTTCGCCTGTTTCATTGCATCAATGGTAAGCTTGTCTGAGCTTGTAGCCGGTGTAGGTTGACATCGAGGACGTATACTATTTTGCCAATGGCCACAAATTCATACGGAAACAATGCAAATATTGTCCGAAATCCATGGGGTCGTTGGCATTGGACAAGGTACCTATGGGCCACTATAAATAGGCCTATTTCCATAAAAAGTCCTTTAAGACATTATTACTGCTATTACTACAGTACTGGTATATAATAATTTCTTCCTGACAGATCTTTTAGTATAGTTCTTTGGGTCACTGATTCTACCATTTGCCTCTAAACAATGTCATATTGGTTCGTCGACTTTACAAATGACGTATTCTCTTTGTATTGATACTTTTATTAACTGAACCAGTCTTTTTTTAAAATAATAATTAGACCTATGTCTTCCCTTTGAGTAATTTTAACACCATATTATGCTTAGGAAGAAATTGATAAAAGCTTCTACCGTATGTTAAGGTTGTGTAAAGTATAAAAGGTATCCTATACTAAGTAGCCTAATAACGTTTTTAGGATCGATACTGGCAAAAATTTATTAAAATTAACTTAATTTAATCTTATTTTCATTGAAATTAGAAATAAATTACAGCCTCTAATATAAGATTGTGTAATAGGTACCCTAAAAAGGTTAGGACTGAATTCGAAAACAAGCAGTAGGTACACCCGTACAAGTGGCACGGCAATCGACAACCCAATGAAAGTCTGAAGGCTGACAAAGGACCCTCCCTCTTCACCCCTGCTTTATTTTGGAGTTACCTCCCCCCCCCCCTTCCCTGTAGATCAGGCATGGCCCACTATTTGATAATCCCTGTCTTATATTATATCGTACATTATCTATCGTAGGGTACCTAACAAGTGCGCCATACTGCCATGGGATATGCCTTGGCGTTCTTCATGCCATGGGTATTTCAGTCCAACTTTTTGGTACTGTACATAACTCGGTATAGCACTGTACAGCAAGCCATGAAATTCAAAGCAGTCCAAGAATAGTTATGTTCGATATTGGTATGGGTTTTCGATATTCTTGTAACTTATGCCCGGTACACACGGACGAGTTTGCAGTCGCGATTTTTTCGTTTTTTTCATTGTAGCCATCGGACTCAGTGAATGATTGATGAAAAAACCACTAAGTCTACTTCAGAATATTTCTATGAGATGGCATGTCTAGAGAAAAACAGTGCACTTTGGTGTGGTCGTCTTCACGTCAATTTCACGCCAGCTTCAGAAATTGACGAGAAATCGTCAGCTAACCCATTTGCTACAGTGAAAAAACGTGGGCAACGCGCTAATGCAGACACGTGCGTAACCTTAGGCCGGATCCCACCAGTGCTTGAAAAGTTTCGCCAACTTCTATAGCATAACGGAGCCATGCTCTATTCCTTAGCCGGCTATTCCACTTGTCAATTTTTCATCAATAATTGGTGAGACTTTTTCTTTACTCTAAGTCATTGTCCATTTTAACTTCCGCATGTTAAAATTGATCAATAATCATAGAGTGAAATCACGCTTTGCAAACAGAAACAAACTAAAATTAAGCAATGGCGTCGTCTGGAGATGATAAATAATTTAAATTAATTTCTTGAGAACAAACGAATTATTTCATAATTTCAATCATAAAATTTCTTGTAGATTATAAAATTAAAAGAAAGACGGCGGGCAAACTTACAAAATTGGAAAAAAATTGTAAACAAAAATGGTCAATTAATTATTGAAGACAAGTGGAATGAGGTGTAAAAATATAAATGCAACCTTGACGATATTTCCGTCAATGATATTATCAAAATTGAAGAAAAATTGACAAGTGGAATAACCGCCTTACCAAGACTTTTCAAGTGATAGTGGGATACTCTACCTTTAGCCTACCATTGAATGTTTAAATTCTATAGGCTTGTTATTTTTTGTTACTATACATACATTTTTTTTTATCCCCCTGTACGAGAGGGCTAGATTAAAGGTAATTATACGGTAAATTGTTGTTTTAAAAGGAGCTTGGTCATTATGACCCGCTAAATTTATAAAAATATTTTATTGATAAGCTGTTAAATTAATTTTTGTCCAGACTTCTGATTCGAATTTTAATGGAGGTTACTGTCCAATGTTATTACCATATAATCCGCTATAATTTTCTAGAGTATAAACCATATTTATATTCTAGGTACGATGTTTTGTAACTGTGACGGTACCGGTACCAATTTCGGTATTTTATAATTTTATTTCATATTCACTTGCATTAATGATTTTGAGGAAAACGAGTAAATTATAAAAGTATTATGCGTATTCATATTGATTATATTTCTTTGAGCTTCCTGTATTTTTATTAGAATGAATGAATGAATGAATATATTTTACTACGATACAATGAGACAATATACAATATAACAACAATTTATAAAAATCACGCCACTGGGCAAATGCCCAGAATGTTAAGCTATTCCTATATCTATACTACTTGTATATAGTAGAATACATAAGAAGCAGAGGTGTAAAGTTGGGGGGGGGGCACAGTCCAACTTGCCCCCCAGCTCCTTTTGGGGGGCTCTGGCCCCCCTCAGTCTCGAGCATCGGAAGACGTGGTTCATATTTCATGGTCCCTTTTGCAGCAATATGAATATAAGCATTCCTTTTTTAGCTTTGTAAAATCTACAGCTATACTTTACAACTATTAAAATGCGTAAAACCACTAAAACCCTACTATTTTCCTCTTATATTTTCAATTTTTCCTTATCCTGCCTGATGACGTCATAAATGGCGAATATAAATGGCAAATGACGATTTGTCGCTTAAAACCGTAAATGCATGAGAGTCAAAAAAAACTTCAAAATCAAAATTAATATGGAATGTAATTATTTAATTAATATTCTTTGGTGATGTAGAAATCGCATTAGACTTTTATTACAATTTTATGTAGCCTAGTAGACGACTCTAGTGATACCACCAACTAAAAAATTATTATTTTTGGACAATTAATCTACTTATATGGCCAGGTGGTAACGTGCTAGCACCATAGATTTTCATAATAATACTAGATATCGAACTCCCATGGTCTCTGTATGGAGTGTTGTGAAGCCATCCGCCATTGCTATAAGTGGATAGAAAGAACGGAAAGAACGCAAGGTGCCTGTAATTAAATGAGTACTTCTCGACGAAATAAATTTTATCTTTAATTTCAGTTAATATTGTTCTTTATGTAACTATTGATCAAAATCCACTGAAAATAATCTGAAAGATTGAACTTTTGAACGTAATTTTCACAGAAAATGTTAGGAAATCTCATAAGAACGCAAGGTGTTAATGAATGTAAACACGTTTTCTATCCACTTATAGCAATGGCGGCTGGTTTCAAAATATGCAGGGGAGTTCGTTATTTAGTATTATTATAAAAATCTATGGCTAGCACTTGTGCGAGTCTTTACACGCCATGCAATCGGAGGCGTGTCGTTCTTATCACGGGTAACAACCTACAGAGGCGACTGAAAAGGTCAATCGGAAACATTCATTAAATTGTTTGAAGGCCTATGCGATTATTATTATTTTTCTTTTTCGAAATTTTGCATTCATGCTCCTCATAAATATAGCCTACTGTAAGCATGGAGGCATCTTTCCTCACTAAGGTTGGCTTAGTAATAGAACAAAAAAAGTCATTACTTATTTATTTATTATTTATTAAAGTTCGTTGTAAATTTTTGAATAGGTCTAATCATCTTAACCGAAATTAGAGGATATGGAAAAAACCGGGCTTGGCGGGATTCGAACCCACGATCTACGCCTAACCGGGGCGTCGTCTTAACCGGTTAGGCGTAGATCGTGGGTTCGAATCCCGCCAAGCCCGGTTTTTTCCATATCCTCTAATTTCGGTTATAACGAGGAGGTTACCTCTTCAACCAAAGTTAATTTAATGTCAGTGTTATATATACCATATAATACTACAATGTAATCTAATCATCTTACCTATAACGTAACTTATCAAACAGTCAAACCATGGACATAGCCTGCCATGGTATAAACAGACAATACCTATAATTTTTGAGCGAATAAACTTAATCAAAGAAGAAAATATAAATAGACCTAGGTCAGAACATAAGTAATTTTTAATTCTAATTGAAAGTTTCGTGCCTCTTCAGGGGGGGGGGGGGTGCTGCGTTCATGTGCTAATAAACAATAATCAACGGTCGATTTACGTACGTACGTACTTTGAAATAGCGTTTTTATTGGTAAATCTTGGAGTATAATGTAGTTTTTTTCTCTTTTTTAAGTTGTTGAGATTTTTATAAGGTTAATATATACAACTATAGTGTCTGATTTCAATACTAGCAATAGTTACAGCCTGCATATACTAGGACCTGGCTGTGTACCTACCTACTTTGTTCGTTATACAAAATAATGACAAAAATATGTTATGAAATCTACAATTTAATGTCGTCAACAATTTAAAAAAAAAAATAGATTTTCAGTGAGGCGGCTTTTCCACTTGTCAATTTTTCTTCAATTTTGATAATGTCATTGACGGAAATATCATCAATGTTGCATTTATATTTTTACACCTCATTTCACTTGTCTTCAATAATTGACCATTTTTGTTTTCAATTTTTTTCCAATTTTGTAAGTATAATCTACAAGAAATCTTATGATTTAAATTATGACACAATTCGTTTGTTCCCAAGAAATGAATTAAAATTATTTATCATAATTTATCAGACGACGCGATTGTTTAATTTTAGTTAATTATTGTTTGTAAAGCGTGATTTTACTGTATGATTATTGATCAATTTTAACGTGAGGAAGTTAAAATGGACAATGACATAGAGTAAAGAAAAAATCTCATCAGTTATTGATGAAAAATTTACAAGTGGAATAGCCGGCTAAGGAGATTGTCTCAATTTCATAGGACGGCATATCCTCGACATTAGTTGTGGGGCACGCTGGGAGCTCGTAGGGCATGTTGTCGGAACGGACATCTTACTATAAAACTGAAGAATATCGGCTATTGGGTGCATAAAACGAACAATAACGTTATAGGGAGCATATTGGACTCTGCCCATAGTGAGCTTATCGTACAAAACAGCAAATCTGAATAGGCTACATATTGAAGTCTCACATTTTACTCAAGTTAATTAAGTAATCCACGACGATTTTTATGGAAAGGAGTAAACTGAAATTTCTACACATCAGACTTATAAGAGTTTGTATTGCATTTCAAATACAATAAGGTACGGTATACGCATATTTGTTGCACAAATTAAACAAATTCATTTTCGTTAGAAATACTGGACTTTTGAGTTGCATCAACCAAGTTTCAATGGAATGAATATTAGGATTGTGCAACTTCACATACGCATGTGCAATTTTGACTACGTCTTGGTACCATTCAGGTAAATTTTTATGACTGACTCATCATCTGTATTTTGGGATTTTTTACTCTCCCAAGAGGCTGCTGTCGTAGCTTGTTCTTTCTCATATTTCTTAACAGGTTGCCTTTTTTTCTTCTGCTGCTGCTGTTGCTCATCAGTCTTGGCCTTTTTCGCAGGCTTTTTTATTCTCCTCGGCTTCTCCGTAATCTTTTCAACCCCTTCAAAATCTCCTTTGGCAAATTTCACCTGTTGTACTGTTTCTTGCACAAATTCTGTTCGTTCTACCTTATTTGGCTCTTTGGTAGTTGAATCGTCTGATTCAGTACTATTTTTAGCTGTTGTCACAGCAGCTAAGTTGCTAGCTGCTGGATCATATTCTTTCTTTTCGTGGTAAGCTTTGTGACTTTGAACTGGCTCACCAACATCTACGTACATACACTCCTCATTCTTTACACCTGACTTATCAATGCATTGGTGGCAGATTAGTTTGTCGTGAACTATTTTCTTGCACTTGGACCAGTCTTTCTTATTGAACTCGCCAAATGCATCTTCTAAGTCTTGCTTATCACCAGTATCAGTTGGAAACATCTGCTCAGGCAATTCTGCAGAATCATCTTTTAATCGTGTAGGCTTATTTTCACTGCTGCTCTCTTCATAAGGAATATAGTCAGCAGGATCAACATGCCCATCTTCTCGATACTTGTTAAGGTTTGAAAATGGATCAAATCCCTGAGGTGTTATTTTTTCATAATTTTCAAACTCTGGAAAGACTCGTCTGAAATAATTTTCGTATGATTCTCCTGTCTTTGGGAAGTTATCTTCTTTGCTACCTGCATTAGCCAGGAATTCATCGAGCCCTTCAATGCCATCTCTAGCATCTACTTGTTCTGATGTCTCACTTTCAGATCTAGATGGCGATTCATTTTCGTCTGCTTCTTCTTGGCTTTCACTTTCGGTTATTGACTCAACTTCTTCTGAAGGAGCTGTTGACATGTCAGTGCTCTTTAAAATCCTTCTGATTTTCCTGTACCCTCTTGACTCTGACACTGCTGGTTCATCTGGATCAATACCCTCTCCAAAAACGGTCCTCTCTACTTTGGTGACAAGAAATTTCTTCTCCACTTTATCGGACTTGTCAGGAAAGAGGTCTTTCTCAACCTGCCTTTGGTGCCTATCGCCTTGCTCAGGTTTGTTGCTTGTAAAAGATTTCTGCCTGTTAAACGCATACCTTTGCTCGCTAGGCTTAGTTGAATACTGGCATTGCTCGTAGCTAGCTCCTGTTTTATCATTGTTACAAACCATACATAGCATACTATCCTTCTTCTTCTTTTCACAGATGTCTCCATTCTTAAATATTTTTACATTGCCAGAAAAGAACTCCTCGGTTGATGTTGATTCTTCCGGGTTACTCGGTATATCACGGCTTTGAGAAGATTTTGGAAACACGTTCCTCTTGATGGGTTCAGGTTTTATTTCCTCGTCATCTGTAAAGTATTCTGGACCAAATCTATAACTTGAAAAATCGTCTTTGAAACTGAATTCTTCAAATACTTTTTTAGGGCCTCTTGTATTTCGCTTCTGGGTTTCTTTCCCTCCCAAATCGTCAAAGAAACTACTCAGTAATGGGGGATTGTTCTTGTATGGGATTCTGTCATCAGTTCGGTCATAATAATTATCATGATCGGGCCCTTCATACCCTAAAGAAGGACCCTCATAGGACCCTGAAGGACCTTCGTAGGGTTTAGAGGGGCCTTCGTATGTATAGCTGGGACCTTCGTAACTTGCAGGAGGTCCCTCAATATTTTCAGATGGATTAGCGATTAGCTCTTGCCTTGGCTTTCTCTTCTTTAGTACCTTTTTAGTAGCAGATGATTTGTATTTCTTGTTTGGTTTTTTCTTCTTTTTCAGTGGCTGGCTTGTTTGAAAAGGGGATGTATATATGTTTGCCTCTGCTCTAGGTTTTCTGTTCAAATCTGGCGCATCATTGTAAATAAAATATTCATATGATGACGGCGTATTGAATTTCATATTATCTAACGATCTCCTGTATCGATATGTGGTGGGCTTGCTTTCCTTCTGGGATGAAGAAGATTTTGTTCCTCCATAAAAGTACTTCTTTGACTTAGGTTCCTCCTCATAAGCACATTGCTCATAGCTACCACCGGTTTCAGGATTGTGGCAAACGTAACAGGTTTTCGATTCCTCAACCTTCTTATGTTTAGGTTCAATCCTTTCGCAATTTGAGTTCTTTGAAAGGTTTTCCGTCGCGGCAATAGTATAGTCTTCTTTTGGTCTGTTTACAAAATCGGGTGTTCCATAATGCCGCTCAAGGTCATCCGGAAGAGATTTAATATATGTTTCGTAATCTCTCGTAAATTCGTGATCGTTGTCAGCAGGGTTTTCATACGGGTATTTTTTTATTACCAAGTCAGGCACAGTAATAGTTGTGTCGTATTTATATTTATAACCCGAGCCTTTGGGCTTTGCCTCTGGCTCTTCTTCAATTTCTTCAGCCTCATCCTCCACTTCTTCCTCATCATCTACCAGCTCCTCCGACTCTTTCCTAACAGCTTGTGGCCTTGATTCAGCAAAACCCTCGCCCTGTTCATTGTTGTGAAATGTTTGAGCTCTTCTATCCTTCAAAGCATATGGAATGGTAGGTCGTGGAGACAATACAGGTCGTTGTGTTTTCCGTGTAGGTTTCGAATGAGGGTAAATCTGTGTTGAATAAACCTGACTTTCAACGTCAGATGCGGCTCTGTATCCATCGTAAGGCTTTGGTTTCCCGTTCCTCTGAGGTAGAATAAGCCTTTCTCTCGGTAAAAATACTTCTACATCATCTGAATTAGCGTAAACAGCTGCTGTAGGAGAATGATCAGATTTGTAGCCTTGATGAGGAGCCGGGTAATTGGATTTTCCGGTGTATGGAGTAGTCTTATAAGCCGTCCTGTACGGAGTTGGGGAAGGATCCTCTAAATTCTCTAAATCTTCCTCTAATTCTCTGTATTGTTCAGTTAGGGCCTCTGTCGGTCTGACAGGAGAAAGCGTTGATTTCAAACCATTTGTAAAGAACGACGATGCCGATGCTGAAACAAATTATATCCTGTACTGTAGTTCAGTCATTATATACAATTAAATCACGATGGCGGGTAGTTGAACAATTGAAAAAAAAATGTGTGCTTAAGATCGCACGGTAGAAGTGAAACTTCATTGGCAATCCCAATCAATTTATAACTTATGTAAATAGTAAGTAATACAATATTATGTATTATATAGTATTAATTTCTGACTTGTTTCTCATTCAATCTACGAACACAATCCTCAATAATGCTACATAATGCATAATATTATTTGCTACGTATACGTACTAAAATTGTACTAAATTGATCGGGAATGCTAATAAAGTTTTCACTTCTGCTGTGCGGTCTTAAGCACACGCTCGGTTTTTTCAATATATATTATTTTTTCAAAATGTAGTATTTTTCATTACCAAACCGCTAAATACACAAACTCGCCTGACAATGTAAAACGAAAAATTGTTTTAAGTAGTTAAGTTAACCCGCCCATGCAATATGGATGGGATTGCTGGAAATGCGTCTCAGTTTTCTAATTTTGTGTTCCACTCGTGTTTAAGGGGCATACCTGCTCGAAGGGCGACCCATCCAATTCAATAGCAACACGGGGGTCCCCTCCTTCAGTATGCCCAATAGTTCAGACTACATACAACCCTACATATTTTTTTGCTGCGTGTCGCGCCACAGGAAGGCTAGCCCAACTCATTACCCTGCTAAAATCTGTATGTAGTGCGCCCAAAGAAGTTTCACTTCAAAAATCGTATCCATTTAACCGTAAAGTGTTGTTTTACACACTACGGTTATTGCTTTCCAATTTATACGTAGCATAAGGAAAGCTTTGTGATGGTCCAAATTTTGGATTCCGAGATTTCAACGGATTTACACGTTTTCAGGTCCCAGAAACCCAAAAAAGTGTTTTTACGAAATGTCTGTCTGTCGCTCTGTCTGCGTGTCTGTCTGTCTGTTCATCGATTTTCGGGCAAACTACTCGGTCGATTTTGATGAAATAGGTTCACAAAAATCATACCTCGAGAGTCGAGACCATTTTTTTTATTTTGGGCTAACTCAATTTGGGGGGGTTTTATTTTCAAAAAACTCCAAAAAAACGACTAAAAAAATTATTTCTCAAAAACGTCTCCAACTATTTCTTTTAAATTCACATATATTATAGTCGTTATCAATGTTAACAAAATGTGTGGGGTAAAAAAATAAAAATAACTCAATTTTCATGAAAAATGACTAAATAATATATTTTCTGTGGAATCATTCTATCGATGATTTCTACCTTCAGGTATGTTTTAGGTGTTCAATAGGGTAACGAAAACGGACAGGTTGCATTCGCAAGAAAATATTTGCTTCTGTGCAAAAAATTATTTTTTGAGAAATTGTGGAAAATTCCCGCTCGAATGCATCCTACGTGCCACATGTGTCATTGTTACTACTGTTACAATGTATTGATCTATTCGTTCCAGAATACGCAATTGAGTTTTAAGGGGTTTTTAATATATATTGAGATGGACCCCCCCCCCCCCTCGAGGGGTCTGAAATTTAACCATAGGGAAATTATATCCTATGAAATTACACATGTCTATATCTACTAATTTTTAAATTGGAAAGCATGTTTGAGTAAACTCGGACCGGTTATTTATGCTTTGCTTTCGCATTATTGACTTGTATGGCACTGTACTATCTCCAATAGACCAATACCATTACCATATTACTATATTCGCTTCATTCCCCACCCAAATGCACAGTGGGAGGGGGGGGGGTCCAATGACATAAATTTGTAAAATTGTAGAATACTGTGTAGACTGCCTCTTTGAGGTATAAATGCTTTTGTGAATTAATTTGATTTTTATGATTTGATTATACCATTAGGATTTGGAACGGAAAGTACCTACGGTACCGTTTGCAAAATTCTCGAGAAAAAAAAATCACTTAAAAACTGACAGATTAACATAATAGTAAAATAAGGGTGACATCCAGAAAAAATTTAGCTAACGTACCTTGTCCATCAAAAGGGGAAATAAACCTCGGAGTCTCTACAAAGCCCGTACTGTTCTGTTTCTCCTCCCCAAAAGGTGACAACCCAAAAGCGGGCTGCAGTAATTTGCTTTCTTTAGACTCAGCACCAAAAAAGTCAAAACCACCATCTCCCCTTGCAGTAAATGGAAGGGACTGGAAGTTATTGGAGCCAGTAAAGAACTGCTGAGTAAACGCTGCAAAGTCCAGAGGTTCCACAAATCCAGAGTTTTCCGTTTTCTCGCCGTGTTGATCTAAAACTGAAAATTACAGGTATCTAAGATTGCGTTCAAATATGGTAAGCTAGTAGTATGTAGTGTTCGTCGGGTTAATAACGACTTAGGCCTCATATTTGGGCCCATAGAGCGACCCCGACTTGACTGTCCTACGGCAGCCCATAGGACAGTGGACCTCCTGATTATAGTGGATTCCGAACCACTTGGGAAACACAGTCAAGTCACACGATTAGTTCGGAGGTGACCAGGACAAGTCCTACCATGTTTCCCTACCGGCACAGTGCACACGACCAAGTTATGGTAAGCTAACTGTCAACTTTTAAATTACAGGACGCCTTTCGTATAGGAAAATGCTTGCGCCCAACCAATCAAATCACATGTCACATTGGGACTTTACGTCCCGTCCCTACTCTATAAGTTTTTATTCGAGAGTAGGCTACCATTAGCGACAAAAATGTATGCCTTCGCGTAAGAAGCCTTTTTGGTAGTTCAGTCGTTGTCATCACAATTTAGCATACAGGAGTTTGAAGAGTTATGCTGCCTAGAATTGTTATTTTCGAGTGATAAAGCGTTAAAATCAAATTTACTAACAGTACTTACCTACCTACAGGACCTACAGTCAGAGGGAACACGAAGATAAAGACTAAGGAAAAAGTGGACGATCTTATAAAAGTGGGACATGGGAAGTGTTAAATATTCAGAAGTGGAAAGATGGAAGGGAGTTCAGAAGGTTCTCGTATCGCACCCGGACAACAGAAACTGATTATTGCTTTCCAATTGCTACGTAGTATATTGCTTTCCAATTTATACGTGGTATAAGGAAAGCTTTGTGATGGTCGAAATTTCCGATTCCGAGATTTCAACGAATTTACATGTTTTGAGGTCCCAGGAACCCAAAAAAGTGGTTTTTACGAAATGTCTGTCTGTCGCTCTGTCTGTCTGTCTGTATGTTTGTATGTCTGTCTGTCTGAGCGTCGATTTCCGGGCAAACTACTCGGTCGATTTTGATGAAATTTTGCATGTAGGTTTAAAAAAATCATACCTCGGGAAAAAAAATTTTAATTGGGGCTAACTCAATTTGGGGGTTTTATTCTCAAAAAACTCCAAAAAACGTCAAAAAAAATTATTTCCCAAAAACGGCTCCAACGATTTCTTTTAAATTCACATTTATTTTAGTTGTTATTAATGTTGATAAAATGCGGGGGTCGCTTGCCCCTTGATAGTTTGCTTCTGGGGGTAAAAAATAAAAATAACTAAATTTTCATGAAAAATTAGTAAAAAATAATTTTTCTGCGAAACCTTTCTATCGATGGTTTCTACTTTCAGGTATGTTTTAGATGTTAAATTGAGTAACGAAACCGGACAGGTTGCTTTCCCAGAAAAGTATTTGGTTTTTTTTTTTAATGATTCACGCTCAAATGCATGACGTGCCCTGCCAGTATTGCTGTGTGGTAATGTGTTGGTCTGACCTATCTAGAATTTACCTCACCTCCAGTGACGTCAGGTGGACAACCCCCCCCCCCCCCTCCCCCCGAGATATCGTAAATGTAACAATAGGCAAATTATTTACCATGAAATTACTCATTTCTCTATCTACTCATTTTGATAAATTGGAAAGCATGCTCGAGTAAACTCGGACCGGTTCTTAAAATGACGATGATGGCCTAATGATGATGTTGATCATGATAATTTTTAATAACACAATGAGTGGTATAGATATAGTCCATGTCTGAAATTGAATTTTTGGTAGAGATGGATTCTTCTGGTTGAAATGTATCCATTGAATTTATTATCAGAAGCTAATTGTGGCATTACCCAGCGTAAAACTTATTCAAATTTTAGGTTTAGATGATTTCCCAGGGAATTAAGCTTCAGTGTTTTTGGCTTACTAAAAAAATGACCTGAAATTAACTTTGCCCGATTGCTTCTATACAATGATGTTCTATATGAACTGGATGCGTAACTTGCAACTATTATTATAAGCTAAACAAAGATGAAAATTTTTCAGATTCAGGATTCAAGCAGCCATTTTCATTGATACCTTCTTTGCATAATATAATCTTACCGTCTTCCGTTGTAGATCTCATTTTTTAAAAATATTTTTAATAATTTTTAAATAATTTTAATAATAAGTTTAAAAAATGTTTACATAGCCTTTCCCGTTGTAGATTTCATTTTTTTTTAAATAATTTCTAAAGCTTTAAAAAATTGTAATTTTAAGCGAGATTTATCAGTTTAATGTTTAATGTTAGGTATCATTTGATGTAAAAAAAGCAAAATTCAATCAAATCTATTCAAAATAATGAATAAAATTTTAGTTAATGAAACAATGTAAATGGCCGCGGGAATCCTGCCGACTGGTATAGGCTGTTGCGAGTCCTTATGTTTATATGTCCATGGTTCAATATATACCACTCAACAATAGCTCCTAATATTCCAAACCTACCTGATTGCGGGGTAAGATTAGTTTTATAATATCGGTCTTCTTCGCCAACGACAGTGGTTAACGCTATGCAGAAAACAGCGGCCTGAAACAATATTAAAAAATTAAAAAAAATAATAACGGTAACGCAAGACGAAAACGGCACTTACACAAATTTACTTGTGACACAGAATGATTCTTCAATTAAGTTGATCAGGTAGGCTGTTTATCAAGGATGGATACAGGGGGGCAGCTGAAGAAAAATTTAGTAAGTTTGTTGTAAGTTAATTTATTACGTTATAATTTAACATTTAATTTAATAAATGAGATTATTCCATTTTGACCCACAATTACCACCACCCCCCCCCCCTCAAATGGGCTGGATCCGTCCCTGCTGCCCAAGTAGGTATAGTATTACCAGTAGCTTATTCATTTTTGAATAACGTAACGACACCTTAGACAATAAATCGTCACAAGCCTAGCAAATAAAATGCAAATCCAGAAAATTGAGTGCAATTACTTCACGGTCCAATTTTGTTTTACTAAGTTACGTAAAATATACATTAATCATCAAACTAGCCAGAAAAAACATCCTGCAGCCCTCAGAGTTAAAGACAATTACAATCAAATTATAATATAATAGACAGAGTTGATTATACCTTAAAGTTCGAGTAGCCTCTTAGGCGCCCATTCCATTGACCGGCTAGGGCTATTTCCAAAAACAGAGACGTGGTAGCAGACATTCAAGACTTAGGTTGCGTTTCCACCGATCTCGCATTGCAGAATGCAAATGACATTGACGGAAATTAGAATTTTTCTTTTTATAGAAATCTATTAAAATGTTTGTACTTAACATATCCCATGACGCCATTTTTTAATTTTAGTTTGTTTGTTTGTGATTTTACTGTATGATCATTGATCAATTTTAACTATGGCATAGAGGAAAATAAACATTTCCGTCAATTCTGCAATGCGAGGTCGGTGAAACGCCACCTAAGTCTTGAATGTCTGCTACCACGTCACCGTTTTTGGAAATAGCCCTAGCCGGTCGATGGAATGGGCGCCTTAGTAATGAATAAGAACGATATCATGTCACCCTCTAAGTTATAGTCCACGCAAAATGAGAAAAGTATGGACATGGAATGTTTTGATCCTGGGCAACACTGTAAAAATATTATTTGCACAATTTTTGTTATGCCTTGCATCCAATGTAACAAGGTAACACAAAATGGTGCAAGGAAAATTGTTGAAGTGTTGCACAGGATCAAAACATTCCATGTCCATACTTTTCTCATTTTGCGTGGACTACACTATGTTGTCCCTTAAGGTATTATGTTGTCCTCTAAGCTATTATGTTGCCCCCTTAGTTATTATGTTGTCCCATAAGCTATTATGTTGTCCCCTAAGCTATTATAATATGCTGTCCCATAAGTGGTTAAGTTGTCCCTAAGTTTTTACGTTGCCTCTTTTGTTACCAATGCTCAATATAAGTTATTATTACAGACTTGAAAGCTAATAATTACCCCTCACACTCAGAATACTATAATCCATAGAAGGTCCCCAATTATTGGTATTCAAAGTGCACATCTACCTTAACTATAAGCAATATTAATATCCGATTTAAGAAAGAAAAAAAATTGTCTTTATATTCCATATGGGTGAATTTTGAGCCTTTCGGCCCACTCTTACAATTAACCTATAATGTTAAATTAAATATTACACAATGTTTTACCATATTAAAAAAATGTACAAATTTAACTGAATTTAAAAAAAATGTAAATGTACAAAAATGTAACTAAAACTAAAAAAGACTATTTGCACACCATATTTAGCCTATGCATACCCATTAAATAGTCGTAATAGTCGTGACAAGCCCCCTTAAAATTCTTTGAACTTTTTCATTTCTGAAGTATAAATTAATAATCTATATTATGCGTATATATATATTATTAATCTATAAAAATATTATATTTACATACCCACATATTGATATTATTCACACACAAATTCACTAACACAACATAGTGCACCACCCAATCCAGTTACAAATGAGCGGTGCCTTTGACGACTATCAGCTTATATCAGTTCTGGATTGGGTAAGACGTAGTGGACCATAGAGTAGCGATTGATAGACCACTTTCCCTTGTTTCGACCAGAAATAGTCGTTCTGCATCGATGGACCTATTGTCAGTCACAGAATTTGGATGATACGTTTAGCCTAATAGGGTGCGCAGTAACGAAGTTCAATGTCCGCGTTCGCTGACAGTTAAGGATGTCCTAAACCGCAAGTAGAATCAGGGGACGTCTGATTGCTAACTTGATTGCGGAAACAGGATCTTAAGGATGGATTCGATACGAAAATCCAATGGGTTTAAAAGAAACTGAAATTAGAGGATTTTGAAAAAACTGAACTTGGTGGGATTTGAACCCAATGTCAGCCGCAGAATTTGAATGATTCGTTTAGCCTAATAAGGCGCAGTAACGAAGCTCAATGTCCGCGTTCGCTGATAGCAAGCCCGCAAGAAGAGTCAGGGGACGTCCAATTCAAATCAAATCAAATTTTATTAAAACCAATTAAACAACATTTACAATATTAAAAATGGAAGGGGGGCCCAAAGGGCAAGTCCAGTGCTGGGCCCCCCTAACTGCTAACTGGATTTCGGAAACAGGATCTTAAGGATGGATTCGATACGAAAATCAAGTGGGTTTAAAGGAACCAAAATTAGAGGATTTAGAAAAAACTGGACTTGGTGGAATTTGAACCCGTTCTCAGCCGCAGAATTTGAACGATACGTTTAGCCAAATAGGGCGCGCAGCTACGAAGTTTAATATACGCGATCGCTGACAGTCAAGGGTGTCTAAAGCCCCACAAAAGAGCCTGGGGACGTCTGATTGCTAATTCGATTTCGGAAACAGGATCCTAAGGATGGATTCGATACGAAAATCCAATGGGTTTAAAAGAAACTGAAATTAGAGGATATAGACAAAACTGGACTTGGTGGGATTTGAACCCGTTCTCAGGCGCAGAATTAGAATGATACGTTCAGTCTGGGCGTTCAGGGCGTGCAACAAAGTTTAATCTCCGCAATCGCTGACAGTCAAGGGTGTCCAAAAATCCCTCAGAAGAGTTGGGGGACGTCCGATTGCTAACAATTTTAGAAACGAGTACAGAATCCTATGGATGGATTCGATACGGGAATCAAATGGGTTTTAATGAAACCAAAATTAGAGAATTTAGGATTTTTCTAAGCATTCTGCTTAGCTTTAGCACTAGATCTTGAAACTTAGGGCGCCCAAGTATAGTGATAAACTGAACTGAACCGAGGACCGGACTACATGAAGAATTGAACCGAATCGAGGACCAGGATTCGAACCCACGATCTCGCCATTCCAGTTTTTCCATAAATCCTCTAATTTTGGTTATAACGAGGAGGAATTACCTCTTCAACCTAAGTTAGTTTAATGTCAGTATTGTATACCACATAATGCTGCAATTTATAGAGTTTAAAAGCCTCGCTTTTCCTCGCAATCAAAATCGATAAGTACCCATTGGCTTAGGCCTTGCAATGAAGCTGTTTCTTCTAATTATAAGCTAAGTAGGCGCAGCCTTAGGGCCTCGTCAAAAGGGCATTCACTATGGAAGATTTCTGGTGAGATTCGGTCGTCGATTTGGTCCACGGTTTGGCCCAGTCCTCGGTCCAGTTTGGACCAGTTCTCGGTTCGGTCCGGTCCTCGATCTGGTCCAGCTCTCAGTGTAGTAGAGTACTTCGTCAGGTCCTTGGTTCAGTCCGATCCTCGGTCCGGTTCTCGGTTCAATCCAGTCCTAAGTCCAGTCTTCGGTTCCGTGCAGTTTTATCCCTATACTTGGGCTCCCTAAGTTTCAAGATCTAGTGCTAAAACTACGCACTGTGCAGAAGGCTTAAAACCCGCTATCTAAGTAGAATAATGTACAATACTGCAATATTTCAAATGTAATTTCGAATTTTTCTTCGTGGGGAACCCTCCTCCCCGAGACCTATGCGTTACGCAATTTCTGACAAAGCTATACTTTTAAAGACTTCTTTACCCACCTGACTGCAAGCTTGACTCCGACCACAAATGACCAGAACAGTTCAAGTTGACCTACTCTGGTCAACACGACCATAGGCCAATTAATGGAAACTTTGGAGTGAAGAAAGCTTCATTATGGGAACTGCCCTTGGCAGATCAACCCGTGAAATGGGTGTTTCATCACAGCCAATTGGTCGAACCAATTTTTTGACTTAACGAAAGCAAAAAACTTAATACGGAGTCAATAACCCGGGTCACGGTTCACTTCACAATGTTTCTTCAAACGGTATCGATTCATTTGCTGCAGGGGTTTCCAATATACAGTGTTTTCCTGATATGTCAATAATATTACAGGCTAAAAGGCATCAATTATGGGAGAGTCCATTTTCGGCTGAGTTCTGCCGTGTATTCACGGGCAGACCTCGTTTTTCTCATGCCAGCGAATTGTTTAAGAAATTACAAATCTTGCCTGTCTATCTATTATACAAGAAGGTGGCACTGCTGCATTTACTTTTAAGCGGTGTACAAACTATAGCGACGGGAAATAGAGTCACAAGACAAGCCGGCTACTTAGCGTTGCCAAATTACACTAAATCTAGCACCCCCACCCCATAACGTCATATGTGTAGCTGAAGAGGGCATGTCAAAATCGCGGAGACTGGAGACATCGCTGCAATATGTTGCTGCCAACCAGCCATCATCCGGCTGTAACTTGAAGAAGAAGAAAGCACCCGCACCACCTTCTTGTATAAAGCTAATCAGTTCTACAACGAATGTAAACGTGTCCTTGTAGATGCCAAACCAAAAAAATCAATAGCAAATTTTGTCGCTAATTTTATGAAATGCCAGTTGGATTCCCATCACTAGATTGTTGTTTTTTGTAACGTAGGATAATTTAGGTTAGGGCTTTGGGTGTTTCCCCACGCGCCATTAGGCTTGAAGACGCCCTGATTATGGCAATAATAATAATAATAAGAAAATAAAGAATTTTTTTTTCTTTTGTTACATTTTTTACCAGTCCCCGGCCTAGGGATTTCGCCACCTTGTGTAACAAGTCTTCCAGTCTTTCTACCCCATTAAAAAAAAAATGTCCCAAAAGGAAAATGTATTAAACACGACCAAAGTATAAGGTGTAAACTCTTAAAGTATCCGTTAGTTAACTAACACCTGAATTCTGATCTACTTAATTTCTTACTCATTTAAAACGCAACCATACTCTGTCTTAACTGAATCAAATTGAGTAAAGCACTAAAGCTACTTGCCACCCCCCCCCCCCCCGAAGCGCTTGACGCCCTGGGCAAATGCCCAGTCTGCCCATTTACAGGATAGGACCAGTTTTTTACTTACCTACCTTTAAGTGTTGTTGAAGGCGTCAGGTGTGAAGCATATGTTTCGATAAAATTAGTTTTTAGAAAGATCTGAACATTCCCCCCCGGAAATATGGCATAAATACATAAATATTGACTATTGTTCTATTACTAAGCCAACCTAGCGGAGTTAGGGCTATAAAGCCCTCTCTTACACTTAACTAGAAAGGCCCGGGACCGCCTGCTTTACATGCCCTCCGGAGTATGGCCAGAAAATGTAGCAAGTGTGGAACTCGAACCCACAACCTTGAAAGTCGGAGTATGTACCACTGTTCGACTGCATACAGCGAGCCCCGTTTCTTCCTCGATTCCCTTTTTGCTTTCCAATTTATGCGTAGTATAAGGAAAGCTTTGTGATGGTCGAAATTTTCGATTCCGAGATTTCAACGGATTTACAGGTTTTGAGGTCTCAGGAACCTAAAAAAGTGTTTTTTTCGAAATGTCGCTCTGTCTGTCTGTATTGGTGTATGTCTGTCTGTATGTCTATCTGTATGTCTGTCTGTCTGTATGTCTGTCTGTATGTCTGTCTGTCTGTTCATCGATTGCCGGGCAAACTACCCGGCCAATTTTGATGAAATTTTGCATGTAGGTTCACAAAAATCATAATTCGAAACCATTCTTTTTTATTGTGGGCTAAATCAATTTGGGGGGTTTTATTATCAAAAAACTAAAAAAAAAAGTATAAAAAAATTATTTCTCAAAAACGGCTTCAAGGATTTCTTTTAAATTCACATATATTGTAGTCGTTATTAATGTTAACAAAATGGGGCGGAGGTCACTTGCCCCTTGATAGTTTGCTTCTAGGGGTAAAAAAATAAAAATAACTCAATTTTCATGAAAAATGACCAAAAAATAATTTTTCTGCGGAACCTTTCTATCGATGAATTATACCTTCAGGTATGTTTTAGGTGTTCAATACGGTAACAAAAATGGACAGGTTGCATTCCCAAAAAAATATTTGCTTCTGTGCAAAAAATTATTTTTTGAGAAATTAAGGAAAATTCACGCTCCAATACATTACATACCATGTGTCATTGTTTTTACTATAACTGTTACTACTGTATTGGTCTGTTCGTTCCAGAATATCTGAAATTTAACCATAGGGAAATTATTTCCTATGAAATTACACATGTCTATATCTACTAATTTATAAATTGGAAAGCATGTTCGAGTAAACTCGGGCCGGTTCTTCGGATATGCATCACAATACGATACTATATGCAAATATTTTTGACAACCCTAGTCCTGGTAGATGCGGTAGGCTTAGTTAATAAACCACAAAGATGCCAGTGCAGTGTGAAATTTTGCGGTCTAACCTGAGCATTGTTATGATGTAATTTACAATGCTATGTTATTTAAACCGTATCATTTTCCACTGCATAATGTTTTTTTCCTATTTGAAGACTGCTGCACTTCAGTATATATAGGAAGCAATGAAGCATACCCAGCTACTTATAGTACCTGCTAACCCATTGCCAGCTGTTTTAGTACACCTTACGTTAAAATGCAAGTAGTCAAGTAAAAAACATATATACATACTGTATATTATACCATATATTCAGAAGGACTGACGAAAATAGGGTTGGGATGGGGCTAGCGCTAGTGGGACACCCTGTATAGTGTGTAGTGTAAGGCAGGCGACCGCAGACGTTGACGAAACGTTGAAAGTACGCTTTCAGATCGACCAAGTGACCATCAGCTTGCATTCCATTGTTTCATCGGTAGACCGCAATCGTCATAGCTAATAGTTAAATAAAATAAATGGAACAAGTGTGAAATCAACCGGTGCGGCAGTGCACTGGCCAAGTTCACTTCCATCCAAACATTAACCCACTATAATTAATATAATTTCATAAGTTAGCATCCATTAAGTAAATTATATTATTATATATAAGATTTTAAATTAATTCTGTTCCTGTGCATTCTGGTAATTTGTTTAAGTGACGACGTCAAGGCCGTATATGTCAAGGACGGATCTGAGTAGGGCAACATTTATGGAAAAATTAAAATTGTTTTTAATATCTGTAGAGGGTGAACAAATGATCAAAAAAAAAAAATTAGAATTAGGATACAATATAGACTAAATTAAGTTAAGTTTTTGTGCTATATGGGCTTACGCTCATCGCCGTCAATAATGTGTTGTCGGAAATTTATTTTTTGTATTTTAAATGTAGTTGTCAAATTTCTGGTCAATATTTTATTATTGTTTTATTATTATTAGCCCTTGGGGGGGGGGGGGTAGTTGTGGGTCAAAATAGGAAGACATATGTGGTATCGATTAAATCAGAGCGTGATAAATTAACTTACAATAGATTTACTAAATTTTAAATTTTGGAGGGAGCAGATTCCCCCTCCCCCTGTATCCGTCCATGGTACATACTGGACGGTTAAAAATGAATTATTAAATATTGTCTATAGTTTATTGTCTATTGTCTATAGCAGCTGATCAGTACGTACTGTTGTGCTGACAATTGTCCTTAACTGCACAATAATTATTCACTCTGGACAGCTAGGTCTAAAAGTAATACATGTGTGTAGCAGTGTACATTATGGCCTGCTGTCATCAATCGTGGGTCATTATTAGCCAGTCAGAGCGCTAGATAAATGTCTTTTAGACTATTCATGGGTAGGCTCCATAAAGCGATAAAAGGCTTGTAACAGCGTCTTAGAGAGCAATTCTGAAGTAACTCACAAGCCGAAGATTGGGAAGCAGAAGATTGGGAAGCAGAAGAAGAAGAAGAAGAAGAAGATGATGATGATGAAGAAGAAGATGAAGAAGAAGAAGAAGAAGAAGAAGAAGAAGAAGATGATGATGATGATGATGATGATGATGATGAAGATGATGATGATGATGATGATGATGATGATGATGATGATGATGATGATGATGATGATGATGATGATGATGATCATGATCATGATCATGATCATGATCATGATGATGATGAAGAAGAAGATGAAGAAGATGAAGAAGAAGAAGGGAGAGAGAGAGAGAGACAGAGAGAGACAGAGAGAGCGGCTGCAAGTTGTAATTTGGGTAAGTCTATTTATAGTGTATTCATTATATTATATACAGTATATTAATCACAAGTCCATTACTTTATTGGGTACAGCGTCCCATATATATAGTCAAATAGACCTTTACTTTATTGGGTACAGCGTCCCATATATATATGGTCAAATAGACCTTTACACATAACAATAATGTCCTGTAGTACTTTTTGTGAGTCTAAGCCTACTTATAGTGGCCCCTAGGTCCCTTGTCAAATGCCAATGACCCCATGGATTTCTGACATTATTTTTTATTGTATCCATAAGAATTTTTGGCCAATACCAAACTGGTATACGTCCTCGATGTCAACCTACACCGGCTTCACCCAATAATAGACAAGCTACGACATGCTTACCATAGGTGCAGTGTAACAGGTGGAATCATTACTTAACCAAGTACAGATAGAACAGTATGTTAATTGAGCAAGTCTATTCTCCGGTAACCATTTGATAGATCTCTTGTGATTTCCGCATTCCGCGGAATCATCGCTATTACGTGTACCCATAGAAACAGCGGGAAACTGCATTGTTTATTGTTTATCGAAGCTCAGGTTCTGGGAAAAGAGGCAGGGGGTCGACTGTCGAAACAGATTCAATAATAGGTACCCAGGTAATTAGTATTATAGATTGATGCCGGGTTTTCTCAGGAAAATTTAATAATAAATAGTGAGGACATGCAGAGTAGTGGCGCAGACTCCGATTTTCACCCTAAAGGTTGTTGGTTCGAGTCCATCACTTGCTGCATTTTCTGGCCATGCTTCAGAGGGCCTATAAAACAGGTGGTCTCGGGGTTTTCCTAGTTGAGTGTAAGAGATGATTTTATAGCCCTAACTCCGCTAGGTTATTGGCTTAGTAATAGAACGAAAAAATCAATATTTATTTATTTATTTAAAGATGGCTGTGAATAATGGAACCAATTTGAAAGCTACCAGCATAGATTTTAATAATAAAACTAGATATCGAATTATATATTATCTATCTTTATAAAAATCAAACCACTTTCCCGCGTGAGTATGTATGTATGTATGTATGTATGTATGTGGACACTTTTTTGACTCGCCATAACTCGGGACCCACTGGCACCAGAAATTTGCGGATACACTCAAAATTTAGAGAAAAATCGGGACATGGTTTTCGTGTAGGGCCGAACCTTAAAAATTGAACCTGATCAGGTACAGGAGCGATAATCGGTTCGAAAAATCCCATAAGAAAGCATTGGAGGGTTCAACGCAATGTTTTAGCCTGACATTTGGGCCTACCTTAACTTAAATTACATCACTGTCTTCGTCCATTCTTCCTCTTTCAGGCCATCCTATACATGATGTGATTGGGCAAGTGGTTCGACTTTGGGGGGTGGAAACGTGAGGGGGTGCGCCCAAATTTTCCGATTTTCAGCGAAAATAGGCCTTTTTCGACCGCGTTTTTGGGGGTGTTAATATCAATTCGAAAACTTGAAACTTCTTTAGTCCTTTTCCACCTTTCTTAGTCTTTTCAGACATGTATTCAGGTTTACTATACGCCTCTTCGTTTGGGCTCAGGTGAGTTGGTAAGCAGTCCCTGTTTTGACGAAATACCGGTTTAAAGGGTACATTTCCAAATACATCCATAGAGTAAAAAAAAATTCCACAGCCAGCTGTTTTCAACCGAAATTATTTTTTAATGTCTCATTAGAAGCAGTATGAAATAAGCTTTAAAACGAGTACACATACATAATTTCAATACCACCCCTTCACCCCTTAAACACGAGTGGAACACAAAATTGTTAGAAAATCAGGCGAAAAAATTCATTTCCAGCATTTCTATTTATAATTGCATGGGCGGGTGTTAAACAATTTTTTGGGCAGATGTAGAAGGCCTATCTTAATTTAATTTATAACTATGTCTTCGTCTATTCTTCCTCTTTTAACCCATGTTCAATTTATTGTTGAGCGATGAGAGGTTAGCCTTCGGCAGGCGAAGAAGTTGGGGTGTGCGCTTATTGATAAAGGAGTCATGGCGTCGTGTCGCGGGGGCGTGGCCTAATCAATTCGCGAACCATAATTACTACGCAATAATGAGACATGAACCTGCAGAGACTTTGAATTAAATTATTAACTTTTATTTTTACCTTTTTACGCCTCTTCGTTTGGGCTCAGGTGAGTTGGTAAGCAGTCCCTGTTTTGACGAAATACCGGTTTAAAGGGTACATTTCCAAATACATCCATAGAGTAAAAAAATTTCAACCGAAATTAATTTTTAATGTCTCATTAGAAGCAGTATGAATTAAGATTTAAAACGAGTATAAATACATAATTTCAAAATCACCCCTTCACCCCTTAAACACGAGTGGAACACAAAATTGTTAAAAAATCAGGCGAAAAAATTAATTTCCAGCAATCCCATTTCAATTGCATGGGCGGGTTTAAAGCAATATTTTGGGCAGATGTAGATGGCCTATGTTAATTTAAATTATATCAGTGTCTTTGTCCGCTCTTCTTCTTTTAGGTCATGCCAAATTTGTCGTGATCAAGCAAGAGGTTCGGCTTTGGGGGGTGGAAACGTGACGGGGTGCGCCCAAATTTTTCGATTTTCAGCGAAAATAGGCTTTTTCGGCCGCGTTTTCGGAGGTCTTGATATCATTTTGAAAACTTTAAACTACTTTAGTTCTCTTCCACCTGTCCTACTCTTTCCAGAGATATATTCAGTTTAACTATCCGCCTCTTCGTTCGGGCTCAAGTGATTTGGTAAGCCATAGCCATCAGCGTTTTGGCGGAAAACAGGTCTAAAGTGTACCTTTGAAATTACAAGCATAGAGTAACAGGATTCCACAGCCTGACCTCTTCCACCAAAATGATTTGTTAATGTCTCATTAGAAGCAGTATAAATTAACCAATTTTCAAAGTTGTTAACTGCTTCGTTTGGGTTTGGGGTCATTCACATAAGTCATGCGAGCCCCGAAGGGGCGAGCTGCGTAATGCCAAATGGAACCACGTTAATGCGAGGCCCCGCAGGGGCGAGCTGCCGCCCGCGGCAGGCGCAAGGGGGGCGGGGCCGCGAAGCGGTCCCAAGCTCCGCTTGTTATAATTATAAATTATGGTGATCACCAAGGCGGGGGCTCAAGCAAACGTAACTATATCGATGGCGCTGCAATAACAGTGTAAAATGCTTTCCATACATATAGGCAGCAAAATAACACAAGAAGGAAAGTCATCCCAGGAAATATCCAGTCGAATTCACTTAGCCAGACTAGCTTTTAACATTAAGTCAAAGATATTCGAATCTAACAACATCAACTTGGGAATAAGGAAAAGACTTCTCAAAACTCTAGTGTGGAGTGTGCTCTTGTACGGAAGTGAGACATGGTGCATTTACGAATATGACAAAAAAAATCTGAAAGTCTTTGAGTTGTGGTGCTACAGAAGAATCATGAAAATCCCATGAAGAGACCACATAACCAACGAAGAAGTGCTCCATAGAATGAACGAAAAAAGAGCTATTATGGCCACCATTTCAACAAGAAGAGGCAAATGGATGGGGCATATTCTGAGACACGAAGGGCTCCTCAAGAACATCATTGAGGGTATGGTTGAAGGCACCAACTCAAGAGGACGACAGAGGAAGGAGTACCTAGAAGATGTCATGAAGAACCTAGGGTGCGCCACCTACAAAGAACTAAAAAGGACCGCACAAAACAGACAAGAATGGAGGAGAAAAATAAAACATTCGCTGCAAACCAATCCTTAGATTGCATTTCAAGAAGAAGATATCGAACTCCCTTGGTCTCTGTAGGGAGTGTTGTGAAGCCATCCACCATTACTATAAGTGGATAGAAAGAACGGAAACAACGCAAAGTACCTGTTATTAAATGAGTACTTCTCGACGAAATAAATTGTATCTTGATTTAATATCAGTTAATATTGTCTTTTATGTAACTAATCACATCATAATCCACTGAAAATAAACTGAAAGATTGAACTTTTGAACGTAATTTTCACAGAAAATGTTATAGGAAATCTCATAAGAACGCAAGGTGTTAATGAATGTAAACAACGTTTTCTATCCACTTATAGCAATGGTGGCTGGCTTCAAAATATGCAGGGGAGTTCGATATCTAGTATTATTATTAAAATCAATGGCCACCAGGCTCCAACTCAGCGCTGCTCTTCATTTTTTTCCAGATTCTCTGGTACCTTCTGATGAATTCACCGGAACTCTCCATTTCCTATTGAGGAATATATGCAATCAGCAATGTCGCAATTTTTGCCTTTGGACAGTTTCCAAAGGTAATTAATCCAGGATTTTCCGGAACTTTCTGATAAATTCTCCGTTCCCCATTGATAGATTCACGCAACTTTTGCCTCCAGACAGATGCCGTTGCTAATTATTATTCCGGGCAGCTTATGCAGCTATGCTCCAACTTGTTAATTAACCGGCTTTATAATATTGATTATCCCAAACGTAATATTGCGTGATTTTAGTATAAACTTTAGAGAAACCGCAAAGCCACTAAAAACAAACAACACTTCCTCACTGACCTCAATGCGCAACAAAGTCACAAGTTATACCAGAATTACAATCTTACAAAATATTACTAAAATCCCCACTACCTTAATTTGTTCATCATTACCTACTGCACCTAAATCTCGACAATATTGAAGATAACTCCAGTAACACAAATATTTTTTTTAAAAACTGCTATTTCCCCTAAAAAACAACTCAAAATAGCAATTTGTAATAGGGTAAGTAAATTCAACAGAAACAATAATCTTAACACCGATCTGCGTAGATTACAGAATTTACCCAATGCAAGCGAAGCAATGAAGCGAAAAGGTCTTGAGTCACTGAATTTCGTCAGAAATTTACAGAAACAGATTTGTTGGTTTTGGATCAGTATCTAGTGACTAGCTTAAGAAGTATCTCTTCGCGAATGGATATCCTAGCTTCGGTAAGTACTATTTTTATTGTAGCTACGTTTCAAAAAGTTTTGAAACTTCTTGCGGCAGAGAGTTTTTCATGGTAAGAGACGATCCAGGTGATGTTGATTCGGTTGATTACTTGTTTGATTTTATTGCCTAGTGAAGCGTTGAGTAATTGTTCACAATTTAATTCAATATAATTTTTAGTGATTACTGTGGTTAATTATGAGTTTAATACTGTATATAGTTATATATGATTTTCTGTGGTAAGGATTAGGTTACGGGTGTTATCAAAAAAATAATTGTTCAATAGGTCTTCAATATTAATTATTTTGCACGCATAGGTACGCATTTGTAATTAAATTCGAGGATATCTGGCTAGATTCTTTCTAAATATTTAAAGCATTCTTTATTTATACTTATACAACCGTAAGCCTGACAAGTTTTAAGTGATTTCTTATTTCATTTACTACGCATGTAGTAATTACGGTAGTTGATGAATTTATACATCGCATTATACCTAGGTAAATAAATGTTTGTTTTTCGTTATTGCCTTTTCAATTAGGTCTACCATTTGAAAATAAGTGAGATCATGCCATGCCCCTTTTCATCAAACGTGTGTATTATTATTATTATTATTTTTTTCCTGACGTCGGCGATGGGGAGCCATTCAGCCCACTATATTTTTTTTTTTTTTTTTTTTTTATTTTTTTTTTTTTTTGGCGCCGGCGATGGGGTGTCATGTGTAATGTGTGTATTATACTTTCTGAGACAAGTTTCCTTTTAATAATTTCACTATTATAAATTGAATTAAAAACTTTGCACAATTTCCACACAAAGCCTACAGTATGTAATCAATACATGACAGCTGTTTCGGTGGTGAACTGCTTGACACCATCATCAGAATCCACAATCGAAACAACTGCCATGTATTGATTACATACTGCGTACATGTGGAAATAGATCAAAGTTTTTTTTAATAATTTAATTTAGCCTATACATAATGTTTTGCTTCCACGAA
The DNA here is from genome assembly GCA_963971405.1 of Psococerastis gibbosa. Taxonomy (NCBI): domain Eukaryota; kingdom Metazoa; phylum Arthropoda; class Insecta; order Psocodea; family Psocidae; genus Psococerastis; species Psococerastis gibbosa. Next base: position 26,572,430 of record OZ020490.1, on the reverse strand, counting down.
ATCATTGGAGAAACTCCATCCCGGATCTGGGTTCCGGATTTGGTGGGCTCAACACTAATTGGTATTATAAATGTTTTCCCCAGCTTTAGGGCCTAAATTTAATTTATTGATTTATATATTATATTAATATCAGTTATTTTACTAAATAAATAGGCTATATCCATTTTTGAAGCTCTCATTGTGCTAAAACGTGTCAATGTAAACAGGAAAATGAACTGTTGAATAATTCAAAGTTGTAAGAGAAAAATATACGATATTGTATTGTAATTTTTTTATAGGTAATCATTTGGATTGCCGCAGCCAAGAGTGCCGAATGCCAGCTGAAAGCGCCTCAGGCTCCCTTTTTTAAAAATAACGGATTTTCCGAACTCCGCCAGGACATTTTATCGCTATCCACAGATGGAGTTAACTATGCAGTACAGCACAGTCCACTGGGTAAGTCAGGAATCAGCACATTTTTCTGCCTTAGAGACAGAGATGCCATTTTCTGGAGGCCGAGGGGGGGGGGGGCTGCGATGGAAAAAATGCGAACCTGAATAATAAAGAAATCGTTACAACCTTGGTTAAAAATGTACCTAATTGTCATCTTGTCCCCCCCCCTGAAATATATATATATTGAAATTACTCCCCTGCTTTGGGAGAAGACAAGTTTGCGTTTTGACGCAACAATTAATATTATAAAAGGGGTTTCCAAAATAATCTTCTTACGTAGAAAAATATACATGTACAAATTTAATTTTTAATAAGTAGGCACAACAACAACGGAAATAAGACTCATTTTCAAGTGTCAAGAACGCGACCAGAGATCGATGGGAACCATCTCCAGCAACTTGCGCCGGGACATCGTTGTGTCAGCGTTCCGAATCGTCACAGGACACGACTACCAGAGCCACCTCCCCAGAATAGGTATCGCTGAGTCATCCGAATGCCCCTCTGCTTCCAAGGGGAGGGGATTGCCGATCACCTATTCAGCCGCACTGGCATTGAGGTAGAAAACCGAACTGAGACACAGGAGGGATTGGCCCAACTCTACTATGCGGCACGGCGTCAAATGGCCTACCAGCCAATAGCGGGCGTTGGCTGAAGAAGAAGAAGTCTCATCTTCAGTACTACCGCACCCACGTTTAATTTTTTTATTTCCCCTGAATTTCGTACGTTACCATTGCGAGTACCCCATTTGCCCCAATTATAGATGACCATTATAATGTATTTTCAGCTCAACCAACGCAAACCATTCTATCTACAGTCAAAATTTCACCGAACTCAGCACTCAGAGCTGGACCGAGAGCTAATTCAGTCAGCCACGGCTCAACCGCCCCTCAGCTGTTCGAACATATCATAGCCGATGGTGTTCATCTGACGCCACCTCTTCTGCCAGTCCTACAATCGAAGTCGTCAAATGAAGAGGTTGGGTCATTCTTGCAGCCAACGAAGGCGTTTGGTGGGGAATCGCACAAGGAGTTCAAATCCGCTAGCCAGCAAGACAAAGGCGGAGGGGGACTAGGAGGCGGGGAGAGGTATCACCACTTTGGAGGGGAGAAGGGACGGAAACATGGAGACAAGCATTATGAGGAATCCGCTAATCATGGTGAGGAATTTAGCAATTTGTTTCAGGGTCTCTATATTCTCAGAAACTCATATATGGTGTGGGGGAAATTTAATTAAAATGGGGACACCCACATCTCTACTGCGAGGCAAGGGCTTGGTAAGGCCAGCGCCACGCACAGCCAAGTGTGAGCGACTGGATCCTATACTACAAGGAATCGCCCTCTTTAAGAAACTGAGTGAGCTGAAAGTGGCCAGTAATGCTACTAACTTCACTAAATTTCTTAGAGACCATCTCTTAGAGAAAGCATTCTACACTGTCACTGAGGCACTAGCACAATGACAATGACAGAACTACCTTATTTTGACGATTTTAGTTTATAATAGGCCTATCTTGTAGATTACAGTACCTTTTGATTACTTGATTCTATATAATGTAACAGAAACATACATCTATTTATTAATTTATTAATGGCTCTATGATTGGTAGGTATTTTATTAAAATTTTACAAAAAAAAACGTCAATAGGTGTGTCCAATTGCCCTTCATTGTGTATATCTCAGGCCTTACTTTGTCTTATTTAAAAAAAAAGATTATTCGCATACAAACAATTCAATGAATGTATCCGAGTAACCCGTTCAGCCGCCTCTGTAGGTAATACCTGTGTTGAGTTACGACAGGTCACCGATCGCATGATGAGTAGAGACTCGCACAAATACGTTACCATTATGCCATTGAAGACCTTAAACACTGACATGTCTTGTCTCTTAGTCTACCTCGATTTCGTCAAATCTACAGTTACAATGAACCTCGTCTCAACTACAATAATTTCTATTGTCATGAAAAATTTGTTTTCAGGTGAAAGCGACAAAGAGGATAAAAAGAAACAGTACGCCACAAAGAGTGGCCACAAGAAAGCCTACAAAGAGGAGGCGGATTACGGGGGAGATGAGCATAAACAGGGAGGTGGAGGACACAAAGCTTTCTTCAAAAAAGGGAGCCACGAGGGGAAAGAATATTACACAAAGGTGAGAGAATTTTTTGAATAAAACATGTGGGACACATTCATTTATTTATATGTTAAGAGTGACAATTAGACAAGTAGACAATTGGCAGTTCAAAGTTTAATAGGTAATTCTTATTTTTTATTTAATTAACTAAGCAAGTTATTTAAATATTGGTTCATTTAAGTTGTAGAAGACTATTTTGTGCATCATATAATAGGGTATTTTTACTTTTCAGTTTTAGTTTTTCTTAAATTCTATTTTACGTGAAATTTTATTCCCCAGTGGTTTTTATGAAAGAACTAAGGTACCAAAAATTAAATATTTCTTATTATATGATGCAGTAGATGAAGTAGTCTTCTACAACTTAAATGTGCGAAATCTTTAATAACATGCTTCGTTAATTAAATAAAAAATAAATAATATAATATAATAATAATATAATAATAAATAAAAAAACTGAATTTGGGGTAGCCGGCCGCCATACCAAGTTGAATCGAGCGGACCAGAGCAGGTTCAAAGCTGCAGATAACTTGGTCGTGTGCACAGTGCCGGTAGGGAAACATGGTAGGACTTGTGCTAGTCACCTTCGAACTAATCGTGTGACTTCACTGTGTTCCCCAAGTGGTTCGGAATCCACTATAATCAGGAGGTCCAATGTCCTATGGGCTGGCATAGGACAGTCACGTTGGAGTCGCTCTATGGGCCCAAATATGAGGTCTAAGTCGTTATTAACCCGACGAACACTACTACTACATTTGGGGTGCCATCACGTCCTATTAAAGTCATATTCTATTTAATTTTCCATCCGAATATACCCATAACTTTTAAAAAAATTCTAGGCTTGAAGAGAGGGAAAACCTCTTAAAAAATCAATCGTAGAGCTGTACAAATACCAGAAAAAACAGAACAAATGTTTCCGTGCATTTCAAATGCGATACGTAGCCTACCTCTTTCAAACACAGACTGGTCACTGTTTGATTATTCCAAAAAACGACTGCTGGTACTATAGTTCCAAGGAAGAAGTTTAAAACTGTGGCCAATTGGTGTTAGAGTCAAGGCCAAATATTGGGGGACCATTTCTTCTAATTTAACGGCTATTTTGACGATCGATAAGAAGAACTTTTTTTCTTAAGTAAACGTGAGTATATTGGGGTACTCTGATTTTCCTTTGATAACAATCTTGAAAAGGAATACCTACAGACACATCATTTTCGATTGACGCCTTTGTCGCAGATAGTACTCTACCGGAATTTAATAACTTCTGAGCAAAATTCACAGTGGGTTAGTTGTAAGAGTGGGCCGAAAAGCCCAAAATTAGCCCACATGGAAAATAAAGACAATTTTATTTATTTCTTTCTCTGCAGGGATACGAAGGGAAACACGGCAAAGACGAAAAGAAAAAGCACGACTCCTTCTACAACAATAACCACGAGGAAGGAAAATTTCTGCATTTTGACAAAGGACACCACAAGCACGGAAAAGAACACTTCCAGAAGAAGGGTGGCAAATGGGAAAAATCAGGTGAAGAGAAGGGGTCCTATGAGAAGGGCAAGAAAAATGCCAAGGAGAAAGCATCCAAGGATGGTGCCAAATATGACAAGAAAGGTGATGAAGAACATGCGTACCAACATGATAAGAAACATGCCACAGCGAAAGAAAATAAGGGCGGGAAAACTTATGTTGTCACGCACTAAGAGTGCGTAAATACATTAATAGAATACACACAGCCCACAGGAATGACGATTAGGGTCCACAAAAGTTAGTATCGAGAAAAACGAAAAACTCACTGGCACCCTGATCATTGATAGGGAAATTTCAAACCCCTATAACTCAGTACTCTAAGACTTTTTGGCTATTTCGACTGATCGTGCAGACTCTTCTTGAAAAAAACGCATCGAATAGTACAATAGTGTTATTTATAACGCCTGCTTTCAGCATTTCTGCTTTAATCAACCCTGTCAGCCTGGCGGGGGGGGGGGGGGTGAGTCTGTTTGTTAACTTCAGGCCCCCTAAGAGAGCAGACTCCTTCACCTCGGGGGAAAGGGGAGTTGACTGACAGGGTAGACATCCTAATTATAGTGGTTTCCGAACCACTTCGGGAACAAGTCACACGATTAAATCGAAGGTGACCAGGACTCAACACGCACGTAGACTGACCGATATAGTCTCAGCGCGTTATCATGTCCCACCATGTTCCCATGCCAAAGCGGTGACACTACCATGTTTGCTGCAGTTTGAAACATGCTCTGCGCTAATGGAAACAACATGGTAAGGCCGTTGACCATATTACAATAGTAACAGCAAAGTGAGAATTTTAACCCTGCTCGTTATTCCCGTATGGTCTTGATAAGAGCTTTTTTCGAAAAACTTATTTAGAACTTCTAGAAGTTAAAAGAAAGTAACAGACCACAGGATGTTTAAGAAGGAAAGTAACATCCGAAAATTTGGAAATGGATTTCCTTAGGATTTGGGCGCGACACATCATCAACTAATGAATTTTTAATTACATTTTTCTACCAAATATTAAATGGTTATTTTTTGAAAACCCGTCAGCACTTATGCTGACATGAGTAAGCATTATGCATGTACGACAAGGGTGTCATTTAGGCCTACGTGGTTATGGCGCTCAATAAGTCTCCTGAATTTTTTATGAAGCACTCGTCATTTTCCGGGCGATTAGGATGCAAAATCATGGACAACCTACGGACCTTTACAGGAAACTCTATCAGCTAGTACTGTTTTGGGTCAGCATATTTATATAGTAGAATATTGGGAATGTCTCTGACTGTCATTAGGAAGGTTAGTGGTTCGTGACTTGTATCTGTACTTGGTTAAGTCATAGCTTCGCCTGTTTCATTGCGGCAATGGTAAACTTGTCTCAGCTTGTCCATTATCGCTTGTAGCCGGTGCAGGTTGACATCGAGAACGTATACCAGTTCGACAATGGCTAAAAATTCATACGAGAACATTACAACTAACGTCCAAAATACATTTGGCATTGGACAAGGTACCTATGGGTCACTAAGTAAACATTAGTCCATAAAAAAAGTCCTTCCGAATTTTTACAATTAGTGGTTCAAAGTCAACCGTATAGCTAAATTTTTCTGGTTTTGTAAATAAATAAATAAATAATTGTGAGCCTACTATGGCGATTATTTTTAATCTTTACCTGGGATTAAAAATGCAAACAAGGTTTTTTTACATTGGAAAGTGCTACTCAAAATTGTGCTGTTTACATTTTTAACCTCAGGAATAAGTTAATACTAAACAGCGTAGTAGGCCCACAGATATACATATATATGTATTTCTGTTAAATTATGCAATCAAGTAGTCAACAAGTAATCCACAAGAAAGTATAATGTAAAATCGTCAAAATATCGTCAAAATCAAGTAGTTCTGTGATTGTCGTTGTGCTAGTGCCTCAGTGGCAGTGTAGAAAGCTTTCTCTAAGAGATGGTCTCTAAGCAATTTAGAGAAGTAATTCACGTAGTTCCTGGCACGTCTAATTTAGTGCAATTGAATTGGTTTTATTGCTATGTATCGGCTAGATTGCGGTTTAATAAAATATGAGAAAGCCTCGTTTCTAAAAATATTTCAGTAATTATGCGTTTGCCAGATGTTTACTTTTTCTAAAATCCGAAATGTGGCTTATTATTGCGGTGTGACCTGAGTTTGTAAGTAGCGTTCCAAATTAAATATTAAGCATAGGTAATAACTGACCACGACAGGATTTCACTTGGAACACTTTGTTTATTTGAAAACTTGCATGAGTGGACCATCGAGTTTATTTGATTTTTATAAGTGTTCCAAGTGGCATCTTATAACGTGGTCGTGTAGTGCTATAGGTAACCTACCCTGATTTTAGTCATACGACACTGCAGAAAAATCAAGGTAAGCAGAATTAGGCATGCATGTCAAGTGTTACACGAACAACAGTCTTCTTACACTTACTTACTTTTACTTAACAGGCGAACATCCCAAAATCGGGTGAAGTCGTAGGCAGCACTGTTGACCTGCCATAGGTCATCCCTCGTGCATTGGACCGGACATAGGCTGCACTGGAACAGGTGGTCCATATCCTGCCTCTGACCACACGAGCACATGGTGTTGCTTTCATCTGTCTGGCCCCATCTCGCCCTATTGGTTTTCACAGGGCTGCGCCGGAGCGGAGTTGGTTCAGCACCAGTCTTCTTACAAATGTTACATGCTATGCGAGCTTTCGTGTATATCATTTGTAAGATGAATGTTGATCGAGTAATATTTGCCCGGTATGTCTCAGTAAACTTACCGTGATTTTTCTGCTGACTCAGCTCTATTTCTACTTTTATTAATGTATTTATTGGCTTTATGCGAAGGAAAGGAAACCAATATGAGCCTACCATCACACGGAAGTTCAGCGCAGCCTAGTTCTATAATAGTTCTCTGCGCTACTTGCGTATGACAACTTTGTTTGAAAATGAAATGAAATGAAATGAAATGAAATGAAATGAAATGAAATGAAATGAAATGAAATGAAATGAAATGAAATGAAATGAAATGAAATGAAATGAATTATATTGGGTACAGTATAATACAACCGGCCAAGCCCACCGACTCAACCCCCCCCCCCTTGGTTGGGCGGTAAATCATGCCCATCTGCGGCAAATTGGCAAATCCACCTCTGGGTAAGCGTCTGTCACACAGTAGTAGTAGTATGGTTTGACACAGTCCCAGGCCACGATGTGGGCCCATAGGACTCCAGTGGACCTCCTGATTATAGTGGATTCCGAACCACTTGGGAAACACAGTGAAGTCACACGATTAGTTCGGAGGTGACCAGGACAAGTTCTACCATGTTTCCCTACCGGCACTGTGCACACGACCAAGTTGTCTGCAACTTTCAACCTGCTCTGGTCCGCTGGATTCAACTTGGTATGTCTGTCACACAGCTATAATAATGAATAAATATTGACTTTTTTTTGTTTTATTACTATAAGACAACCTAGCGAAGCCCTAAGCCCTCTCTTACACTCAACTAGGATATATAATCGTTCCTACAGTTCTATACATGAGACATGCTGGGACATTTGAACCTGCCAAAAAGAAGTTATTGATACCTTCGGCCACCTGTTACGTTTTTTTCAGTGACTGGTTATAGCAGACGGGGCAGGTGGCCCAAAGAAATCAAAAATAATTTTTTTTTGTCCTAGCTGTCTCTCTTATGGAGAACACGAATCTTTCCAAATGGAATTTACGTCCAGGGAAGCGTATTTGAATCGCCAAGTGGTCAGGGGGTGCAAGTTATAAAAATATATAATTACACAGTTGAGATGCTTAAGTTTGTAACTAAATTGAAAATGTATAGATCCTTTTTCCATGACTTCTAAGATTGCCAACAGCCTGATCGAGGCGATTATAATACCGGTATTTATTTAATCCCCTGGTATTAAAAATGTAAACAAGATAATTTTAAAATGGAAAGTGCTATTCAAATTTTTTTTTTTTACAGTTATAATCCTAGGGTATTTATTTAACCCCGGTATTATAATCACCTCCATCAGGCTGCAGAAAGACAGTTCCTTATCATGTTCCTGTTGATTACTACGATAAATAGCAGCTAGTGCTACAGCATGGCACATGTAGAGTAGTGGTACGGACTCTGACTTTCACCCGATAGGTTGTTGGTTCGAGTCCTGCACTTCCTACGTTTTCTGGCCATGCTTCGGAGGGCATGTAAGGCAGACGGTCCCGGGCCATCCTAGTTGTGTGTAAAAGAGAGGACTTTATAGCCCTAACTCCGCTAGGCTGGCTTAGTAATAGAACAAAAAAGTCCGTCTTTATTTATTTACTTATTTCACGCCAAATTAAAAAAAAAATGTACACCCCTTGGCTTCTAGGCACTTCATTTCTGTTTTTTGTTTTAAACAATGTAAAAATCTTAACGGGGCATTATCTAATATAAGCAGGAAGACAATTTTCCTTCTTCTTTTAATTATATTTCAACCAAAGATAAAGTAAACGTGCGTTACAAATTTAGAGTACCTAACGATTTTTTTCTAGACAATGCCATCACTCAATTTACTCGATGTCATCAGATCAATTTCACAAATTAAGTGGTAGAAAGAAAGTAAAAGTGTTCAATATTTTGTTAATTTTTTTTATTGCCTTCATTCAGGCGGAAATGTGTCATTTTTAAGTAAATTACAGCATACAAAATACAATACAGTAAGGTATGACAATTTTCAACAAGAAATGGACTGTGGTGGTACAATGTATTGTAATCTGTAACTAATGTTAGCAAAATAATAAGCGAATGGGATAACATGATAACATTTTTAATATTTTATAATTGCATAGCCTCCTCAAACTAAATTCTGTGTAAAGCAATAAGGCGGGGTTTCCACATACGTCAATGGTTAATGAGAAATGAAAAAATTGACGTTTTAGCAGACATTAAAGACATACTAAAAATTCTGCTACCACGTCAAAACCATATTTCTCATTGACCTTTGACGCATGTGGAAACCCCGCCTAACTACAATATATTTGATTATTGATAGACCATCTATACACTACAACATGCCTACATGTTAAACATGTCTTTCATTTTTAAATTATTTGTAAAGAATAGGAAAAATGAGCTGGAATATATTGTATTATAATATCTTACACTTTTAAATTAATTTTAGGTTTAAACCTAAAATTAATATAAAGGTAGCCAGAAATTTTTTTTCAGGAGGGGTCCGTCTGACCATTGGAGGTGAGGTAACCTCAATATACTTAAACCTCCATTCTATCTAGTGTACACTGCAAATATTTCGGGAGACGTGTCGTAACTCGACACAAGTACCTATTAGGTCACTTACTGAGGCGACTGAAGAGATTAATCGGATACATTCATTAAATTGTTTGCATGCGATTTAACCTTTAAAAAAAATAAAAAAATAAAAAATAAATAAATCGGGAGGGGTTCGAATTCCCTGGACCCCCTTCTGACTACGACCTCAGAATCGGGTCAAACCTACGGCGTGCAAGGGTAGCACTCAACAACTAAAACTAACACTAAAATTAAGTGAAAGTAATTTCGGCCGAACCCCCCCCAGAGAATTCTTGGGTACGGCTTGGGGCTTAAAATCCAAACAAATGCAAAATGTAGTCCTAGATCCACCCCTTTCACGGAACCAAGCCCCACCGTCGCTTCAAAAGTTTCGGATAGGAATACTGGAAGGCACTGCCATCTTTCAAAGCATGGCGGTGCCATGCAGTATTCCTTATAGGTGGCAATTTCACCGGTGATTTTATTTCATTTGTGATTTGAGATTTTTTGTATGTTTTGTTTTAAGGAGACTATTATGTTCATACATAACTTATCTATTATAAATTATGTTATAATATGGTAGCAGACATCATTAATATGTCCCTACCATAATATAACTTAATTTATAACAGATAAGTTAAGTATCTACATAATAGTATCCTCAAAACTAAACAAACAAAAAATCTCAAATCACAAATGAAGTAAAATAGCCGGTGGAATTGGCACCTTACTGAGCCTCTTCAAGCGACACTGTAAGAAAAACGAGTGGTAAGTGGCCAAGTAAGCAGCAGCGTACTCATCCAGGCCTACTAGTCTCACACAAATTCTGGAAGTAGCACAATGTTACTTACGAGTAACTTAGTTATATAAAGAATAAATCCCCAGCACAACAACACACTTGTTAATACAAGCATCGGCAAACTTCCCTTTAACGGTGACTGGGCAACCCGTTGTCCAATGCCCTCCTGATCGCAGTTTGCCACTCACCACCAACTCATACACACACAATACAGACAACAAACACCGGCAAACTAACTACAAACCAGAAAGCAGAAAGCGCGTTTATAGCGCGTAATAAAAAGAAAAAAAAAATCCAGCACGCCAGAAAACTAAGACTCCATATTAAATTGTGACCTATAGTTTGTCAAAATAAATGAAACAGCTAGTTCTTTAAGTTACTGCCGGCTGGCTGGTTGGCAGCAACATGTGTCATCGATGCAGTGGCGTAGCAAAAGGGGGGGGGGGAGTCAGCTAGTCCGGACCCCCAAAAATGAGCAAAACAGCGAATTTTTCAGATATTTATTTTTAAACATTCCCCGGGGAGACTCCGGTCCCCCTGTTTCCTGTTTAGTTAATAAATTTATCGTCTGCAAAATCAAAATTTCTTTGTTGACAAACTATTACAGGCCTATGTTTTAAAAAAACATTCCTCGGGGGAGAATTTAATGCCCCTAATTAGAAGATACGTACGTCCATGAGAACGGCTTTCCTCATTTTCTACTATTTGACGAAAATGGGGGGGATGGGAGTGCCAAATGAAACACCACCCCATTCGAAAACCTATCGTAAGCGGGCAAACATAATGTATTGATGTTGCAGGAAAATTGGACCCCCAAAAAACAATTTTTTGCTACGCCACTGTATCGATGTCTCCACTCCCCTCGATCCTGGCACGCCCTCCTCAGCTCCACGTATGTATTGGCGCCTAGATCCTCCATCACTTGCTGTAGATGTTCTTTTCTTGACGCCTTCTATGAAAAAATCAGGGAAGTAGAACTAGAACCCAATGCAGATACCATAAGATATCCCGACATAGCTACATACAGGAAGTTTGATCGAATTGTAAATAACCATTCACCATTGTGGAAGGCTATCGGACAGTGCGACCAGGAATTTAAATAATTGAAACACTGTAATTTTTCGTTTTCACGAATGTGTGTTTTCCATTGTTCATTTGTTTGTATATGGGAATAAACACAGATGGTTTCGCTTTTATCAATTTCTATTTTACACTGTACCTTCGCTGAAATACGAGGAAATAGTAATTGAAATAAAAACTAAAGCTCGACTTTGATGGTCAGATGGTAACGTGCTTACACTTGTGTGAGTCTTTACACGCCATGCGATCGACGACGTGTCGTATCTCAACACGGGTACTAATCTATTGAAAAGGTGAATTGGATACATTCATTAAATTGTTTGCATGCGATTAACCTTTTTACTTTAAGAAAAACCAGCTTCCTTTGTTCTTGCTTATCTGCTTACTTTATTATTGCTTTCCAATTTATACGTAGCAAGGAAAGCTTTGTGACGGTCGAAATGTTCGATTCCGAGATTTCAACGGATTTACTCGAATTAAGGTCTCAGGAACCCAAAAAAGTGGTTTTTACGAAATTTCTGTCTGTCTGTCTGTCTTGTCTGTCGTTCAGTCTGTGTGTGCGTCGATTTCCGGGCAAACTACTCGGTCGATTTTGATGAAATTTGGCGTGTAGGTTGACAAAATTCATGCCTCGGAACTATTTTTTTTTATTTGGGGCTAACTCAATTTGGAGAGGTTTTATTCTCAAAACACTCCAAAAAAACGTAATTCCCAAAAACGGCTCCAACTATTTTTTTTTTAAATTCACATATATTGTAGTTATTAATTTTGATAAAATGCGGGGGTCGCGTGTCCCTTGATAGTTTTCTTCTGGGGGTAAAAAATTATGAATAAATAAATTTTTATGAAAGATGACTAAAAAATAATGTTTCTGCGAAACCTTTCTATCGATAATTTCTACATTCAGGCATGTTTTAGGTGTTAAATTGAGCAACGAAACCGGACAGGTTGCTTTCTCAGGAAAGTGGTGGTTTTGTACAAAAAAATATTTTTTTGGAAAAATGATAGAAAATTCACGTTCAAATGCATTGCGTGCCCTGCCAGTATTGCTGTGCGGTAATGTGTTGGTCTGACCTATCTAGAATTTACCTCACCTCCAGTGACGTCAGGTGGACCCCCCCCCCCCCCTCCCCTAGATATCGGAAATTTAACCATAGGAAAATTATTTACCATGAAATTACTTATTTTCTGTATCTGCTAATGTGTTTATAAACTTTGTTGCTTTCCAATTTATACGTAGTATAAGGAAAGCTTTGTGATGGTCGAAATTTTTGATTCCGAGATTTCAACGGATTTACATGTTTTGAGGTCCCAGGAACCCAAAAAGTTGTTTTTACGATATGTCTGTCTAGGTGTATGTCTGTATGTATGTATGTCTGTCTGTCTGTCTGATCATCGATTTCCGGGCAAACTACTCGGCCGATTTTGAAGAACTTTTGCATGTAGGTTTACAAAAATCATACCTCGAGATCTTTTTTTTATTTTGGGCTAACTCATTTTGGGGGGGTTTTATTCTCAAACTCCACAAAAAAACGTCTAAAAAAATTATTTCTCAAAAACGGCTCCAACGATTTTTTTTTTTAAATTCACATATCTTGTAGTCATTATTAATATTAACAAAATGCAGGGGGTCGCTTCCCCTTGATAGTTTGCTTCTGGGGGTAAAAATATAAAAATAACTAAATTTTCATGAAAAATTATTAAAAAATAATTTTTCTGCGAAACCTTTCTATCGATTATTTCCACCTTCAGGCATGTTTTAGGTGTTAAATTGAGTAAGGTTGCTTTCCCAAAAAAAATTTAGTTTTTTGAATGAAAGATGAATGAAAGAGAAAAAAAATGAAAGAAAAATTATAGAAAAATTTCGCTTAAATGCATTGCATGCCCTGACATTATTGCTGTGTGATGTGTTGGTCTGACCTATCTAGAAATTACCTCACTTCCAGTGACGTCAGTTGGGAACACCCCCCCCCCCCCCCCGACATATCGGAAATTTAACCATAGGAAAGTTATTTACCATGAAATTTTCTTTTTTCATTTTTTTTTTCATTTTCTCTGTCTGCTAATTTTGATAAATTGGAAAGCATGTTCGAGTAAACTGGGACCGGTTCTTCTATGCGTGACAGTTCGTTTTTCATTAATACCAGTCTATGTCCAATTATCCGAATTTTCAATTATCCGAATCGACTCCAGTCCCAAGTTCTTCGGATAATCGGCGTTCTACTGTCATACTGCAATATAACGAGTAAGGTAAGAGAGTAAAAGGAGCCCACCACATCCAAAAATATCCATTTGAAGAAAATAAAAAAAATACGCAACTTAAGATAAAATTGGAGTACACCACCACGCGTTTTATCTTCAAAGCCGTCAAAAATATCTGTTAAATTAGAAAAAATGCTCCCCTACATTTTGACACATATGGCATGTGGCCACAGTTCATGATTTCTTTCCTCCTGACTACCACACCAATTGTTTTCTATGCAAATTTAATTGAATAATTGTGGCCAATCCGTGACAGAAAAATTTCTTCTGTGTGTCCTTTATTTGAAAGCTCTACGATTAATATTTCATGAGATATTTTCTTTTTACACTTATAAGGCTTTTCCCTCTCCGATCATCACTTAAAAAGTTGTTGTTGTTGTTGTTGTTGCTGTTGTTGTTGTTGTTGTTGTTGTTGTTGTTGTTGTTGTTGTTTCCAATGCCTGCTTTCAGCAACCCTGTCAGCCTGTCGGGGGGAGTGAGTCTGATTGTTAACATGAGGCACCCTAAGGGCAGACTCTTTCACCTCGGGAAGAAGGGGACTTGACTTTTAGGGTGGACCTCCTGATTAAAGTGGATTCCGAACGACTTGGGGAACATGGTAAAGCCACACGATTAGATCAGAGGTGACCAGGACTCGACACCCACGTAGACTGACTGGCATAGTCTCAGCGCGTAATCATGTCCTACTATGTTCCCCTGCCAACGCTGTGCACACTACCAAGTTTACCGCAGTCTGAAACATGCTCTTCTCTCATGGATTTAGCATGGTAAGACCGTTGGGTCAAGTTCTTTATACTATGAGAATGAATCAACCTGGAGTGGCACTCTATACATATCCATGGAAATCAAAATATGATTAGAAGCTCGTTGTTAGAATGCCCTTGTCATGTTGGGCAGGACGGCCTCGTGAATAATTAAATGGTTTTTCGGAATATCGCCGTGTTTTAGTTGCACTTTGGCTACCCTTGTGAATGGTTAATCATGATTTTACGCCTAATATGTTTATTTCAAATCATATTTTCAAGTTGTTACGCACAAAACGCTGTAAAAATATGTAAGTAACTGTGTCTATCCGTCTTTAAGCATTCAATTTTTATTAGAGGCCATTTTTATATCTGCAGGCTTGTAGGCCTACAATTTTTTCCCCAATCGGCATCTATGCCAGCAGGCGCGGATCTAGAATGAGACCAAGGAGGGGGCTAAGATTAAATACTAAAATATTTTGAAAAATAGAGCTAAAATATTGGGGTTTTACGCATGTTCAGAGCAATGTTCTATATTATAGGTAATTAATATAGTCGAGCACAAGGGGGGCCCGGGGGTCTTCCACGGGAAACATTTTCTGAAAAATAGGGCTGAAATGTTGGGGTTTTACGCATATAGCCCTCATAGCCGCCCCCCCCCCCCCGTAGATCCGCGCCTGTACATCATTATTATTCTGCTATGTCAGAAATAAAATGTAATGTAGGCTTATATTGATTTGTAAACAAAAATAGATTAGCTGGTGAAGTACCTAAGCTTTCAGGGCAAAAGCTCGCCTATTACAAAGATGATTTTCATTTTTATTTCATACGTAGCATTATAAATATATTATTGCATAACTAGGGCAATATTTCACCATGGATACGGATTGACAGAGCCACTCATATTCATTAAATATGTCTTCTTCTTTTTCTTGTTATTCTAAAGAAGATTGGCGATCATCATGGCATTCTGGATCTTGGAGACTGCTGCTCTGAAAAGGGAAGTCGTACTCTTGCCAAACCACTGCCTCAGGGTTTTCAAGCAATATGTTCTACTTCTGCTGGAAGCCCTCTTGCCCTTTTATCTTCCCTTGGATTATTACAATTAAAAAGGCGATCTCTCCTGGATGTGGGCAGCATTCGTCTGTATACCCTTTAAATACTTACTTTTACTTTTACATCGCCTTTGTCCTCAGAGAGGGTCGGCGGCACGGCAGCGGCGTTTCCAAAAAACTCTGTTTAGAGCGTCTTCTTTGTTCAGGGCGAGAGTCCTTATGTCTTCTTCGATTTTTCTGGGGAGTGTCAATTTCGGTCTTCCCCGGGGGCGGGGTCCAGGGAGTGTCATATTCTGTGTACGCTTTAGGAGGGATGTTTCCTCCCTCCTCTGTGCGTGGCCCCACCAGCTGAGTCTTCTTTCCCTTAGCTTCAGTGCGACATCACCAGTTTTCATCTCCAACCTTATGTCCTCATTTTGGCGCCGGTCTTGCAGGGTCAGTCCACACGCTCTTCGTAGCATTCTCATCTCCGCCACGTGAATTTTGTGTTCATCTCGCTTCCTGACCACCCAACACTCCACACCGTACAGCATGCATGGTCGGATCACTTGCTTATATATTCGACCCTTGAGCTTCTTTGGCATTTTTCTGTCTGTGAGGATATAATTTAATAAAATGGAGCTGTGCAGTATATTATAATTACTGTAACTTCACTTTTTATGGAAATATTTATTTATTGTATTGTATACCTACATAGCCTAGCTAAGGGCCATACGTATTGGTTCTTTTGAATAAAATTGCCCCCTATTTTTTTAGTTGCTCTGACCGAGAGCTCGTCACCAAGTATACCCCAGAAAATGAGCGACGTGGTGTCTTTGGCCCAGAAAAAGCTGGGAACGAAGGCTCGGTTGGATTTAGATGTAATTTTACTGGAGCGTGAAACAGAAGAGGAGAGCCAGAAGACACGTAAGTACCCAACCACCAACGCAAAAGAATCTTCTTTATCTGATATTAAGTTTTCTTGATGATGTCATGGGTTGTTTCTTGGAATTATAAATATAAGCAGTGTGCTGAGTTACGCATAATTATAGAAAAGCTGTTTGGAAAACCATTCTTTATCTCTAATCTTTCATTCCAACAATATAACAATTACATTCATTTGGTATGAGCTTCCTAAGGAACAGATTTCTCAATACTATTGGTGTACAAGGAAGGGTCATGAAGTTTTCATGAAATTTAATAATTTCTCGATCCACAACCGCAAATACTATAAAAGCGAAATGATGAATAATTCATGCAGAATCCAAGTTTCCACGGAAAATTTTAATTTTCCCACAAGACATATTATTACGTCTTCTGAAAAACCGATAATGTGCATGAAACCGATTTTATACAATAACAGTAGTTAAATCAGCGGAGGAAATATACAGTTTTTGGAGTGCTTGAATTTTTCATCTGGACCCATTAATATCTTTGCGTTTGTGGAACTACAAAATATATCGTATAGGCCTACTACTTACTTACTATATACTGTAAAACAATTATACAATAATAATATTTTCTGACATGAAATATTTTAACTACAGAAAACCCCAATAATGTGCATTAAAGCGATTTTATGCAAAAGTAGCAGGTGGGCCTAAATCAGCAGACTACTTTATAGAGCTTGAATTTTTAAGAATTTTTCATCTGGACACACTTTGCGTTTGTGAAAATAGAAATTCGTTTTTTTTTTCAAAAATACAATATACAGTGCTATAAATATTCCGGGGTAACAAAATATTTTGAAATCTCCCTCCTTAGGTCTCTTTTTTGAAATCGACCCAACGTCTTACCAGAATAAGTTGCTGAAGACCTGACTTGGGCACTACCCGTTAATTGTCCATTTTTTTACAGTATGCGGCAAAATGAACGAAGGAGTCTCTTTAGCAGTTGATCTAACATGGAGCGGTTGGTACGAGGCCAAAATATTGTGTGAATCCGCCGGAATTCCATATCTACGAGCCGATGTCACTATAAGGTCTTTCGTAAAAGCTCTCAATGATTTTCTCACCGCACGAAACGGTAGGTTGCTACAAAAGCTAAGCATAAAGAAAATCATATCAACTTCGTTGTGAGGAATCAGGAGAATCCGGGATGATAGGCCATGGTCGTTCTGAAAGTGTAATTCCAAACGTTTTGTCCACATCTACGGTCAACATCTTCATTGCAACTGCGTAGACTTCTAAGATTGTATCTCGGAGGCTCAGCAGCAACTGTGTGGGCAGGGAGATGTGCTCTGATATTTATACTAAGCTGCGGGGTGGTGGGGGGTTCCTCGCACCTGATTGGCTCTCTTCGTTTTGTCACAAAGACTGCCTTCAGTACGATTAATAATAACTTTTTCGTAACTTTGTACTAGCTTAAGTTAGTATGATTTAAAGTTCAAAATATGTTCAAGTTTCATTCATATTTTTTTTAAGGTTAATCGCATACAGACAATTAAATTAATGTATCCGATTAATCTCTTCAGTCGCCTCTGTAGATTAGCACCCGTGTTGAGTTACGACACGTCTCCGATCACATGGCATGTAGAGACTTGCACAAGTCCAAACGCGCTACCACCTAACCATCGAAGTCGATGTTTTGGTAGATTGTATATTATTGAGCTTGTATCAGGTACGGATACCTTACCTTCTATTTAAAAGAAATTGATTATATTAAGTGCTGATAAGTACTAATGGTTTCTAGATCAATCAATCAATCAATATATTCAAAATTAAGAATACAATACAAAATATACATATTAGAAAATGCCCGTGATGGGTTCTGTCTCAGTTGCTAGGTTAGTATTATAAGATGTTAATATTAATTATAAAATAATAATTAAATAATAAAACTAGGTAGGCTATGCGGTACATTATAAATTATTTGGCAAATTGGCATTCTCTTCGTTAAGCTATTCTCCCGGATATATTATGTTTATAAGCTGTGGATTACTATGCAGAAATTGCTTAATTGTTTTATGGCACTTCTTATCTGGCATTAATGTTTTAAGATCAGTTGGTAGTGCGTTAAAAGCTAAAATCCCTAAATATAAGTGGGATTGATTGACTCATTGAGTACTTGTATTCTTCCCTGAATTATTGAGTATACCCGATCCTCAGGATGCTCAGAGAGCTTGCGTTTCAATCGGGAGAACGGTGTTCGAATCCTCATGGGAACTAGATTTACTAAATAATTCAGAGAATTGCAATGAGTCAATCGTCCAGAGAGCATCAGTCCATATCAGGGGTAGCGCCCACTCCTGAAACGTAACCCCCTTCCCCTGACAATGGGCTCGATTTGTTCGATGACTGTGGGACTCCTGCCTCTAATAGCTAATCACTGGAGCATAAAAAACTACATCGATATACAATGTACTAATATAAACCAATTACTAATGGCAATGTAACTGATATTATTCAGTGATCATAAATAAATAAATAAATAAATAAATGAGGACTTCTTTTTGTTCTATTACTAAGCCAACCTAGCGGAGTTAGGGCTATAGAGTCCTCTCTTACACTCAGCTAGGAAAGCCCGGGACCGCTGCTTTACATGCCCTCCGAAGCATGGCCTGAAAATGTAGCCAGTGTAGGACTCGAACCAACAACCTTTCGGGTGAAAGTCAGAGTCCCTGCCACTACTCTACATGTCCTGATCATGATTGTAATAGAATAATAACTGTACTTTGTAGGGGGTCCCGCACGCTTCTATGAAGCCATGGGAGCTTTAATTGCATTTTGATGTATATTTGTATTTATTGGAAATAAACAATTTTTATTATATATATATTTTAATTAATAAAAAATTAAATTAAATTAAAAATTATAATTATACTCCGCAGGCATTATAAGTCCAAATAACCCTTTGTTGAATAATATCCATTTTCGTGACGGAGCAGTAGAATCCGGGATGATGGGCCGTGGTAAACTAATTCCAAACGTTTCATCAACATCTGGGGTTGACATCATTAGTGACTATGCGTAGACTTCTAAGATGGTATCTCAGAGGTTCCACAACAACTAACTCTGTCCGTCTTTGTAATTATAATATTCATGTTCAATTGGTTTTCTCGTCAGGTACGGATGCCGCTCTTATTTTCGAATCTGAAGAAGAACTGGATCAAGCCCTCTACTATATGATTGGCAATTCGATAATTCGAATAATTGTTCTGAACGGCATGGACGACAACAATACAAAAGGCCTATTCGACATGAGGCCAACACCCAGTTTCCATGCAATGTTTGGCAAAACTACTTCAATGATGGCGAACATGATGTCAAAGGTATATTAAGATATACACAAAGATGATAAAGATATTATTAATTATATATTAATTAAATAAATATATTAAATACAGTGGAAAACGTTTATTTTGACAAAGCGCCTATTATTACTTCATTACACAAGTTACAAAAACTTTGGTTGTTATTAACGCTTTGTATGACATCCGCTTAATTATGACGTATTTCCTTCAATGTACAAATAAACAATAAACGGATTCTACTGTATTTTTTAAACGGAAAAATTCCCTGGGACACCCTCCCTCCCCCCCCCCCCCCCTGTACGCATCTATATCAATCTGTCTTTCTGAAAAATCAAAACTGCTGTCAAGATGCGTAAAAACCCAATATTGCTCGCCTGTATTTTCCAACAATAAAAAAAAAATCACCTGGGTTGACCGCCGGGCCTGTAACCCTGTAACCTAAAGGGGCGGTAAAATTAATGACTCCCCCCGAGAAAAAATTCTGGTTTTAGCCTTGATGCAATTGCGTTCAAGCCATAAATGTGACGAGCTTTTAGCTGCAGAGCCACAAAAAAAGTATATTAACACCTAATGTAACATAAATGATTGAAGGAATGATAAATTATTGTAGCATTAAAATAAGCACAATTTCCATTTTCATTTCTATTCAGAAATAGCAACGTATATTGATTCAACCACTTAAGTGAATTACTGCTAGCTAGGCTATATTCTATTGTACATATGCCTATTCATTTAATTGAATTCCAAGGCTACATTTACAAATTACAAAAATTGCATGAACTACAGGAAAATTACTAACGAATTACCACGGATATTTGACCTTCCTTTACATTAAGGGTACTCACTAACCTGTGGGAGAGTGGGAAAGCAAAATTAAATTAAATTCCCATCGCATGCCTTATTTACAGGCTCCAAGGAGCATACTATGCCGTTTAAGATGAACATAATCTTGGGGGTTAAGAAAGTAAACAAAACAATAATGAATAGCACTTCCATTCCTAAAAATATTTTTTCGTTACTCCCTACACACACACTCCTTACACTTACATTAAACTGAAAACAATGTTATGGCCAACGAGATATTGTTGCAAGGATGGTCAGAGCTGATCTTCTTATAATAGTCTCACATAATTAATATACAACATCATTATCCCTTGTAGGCTATTCTTGGATGCCCAAACCTAAAGGATGTTAAGTAGCTAGATCTTCGCAACTACTGATTTTAGCGTACACTCCATGAAACTCAAAACCAATGTTATGACCAACGAGATATTTGTTGTAAGGGTTGTCAGAGCTGATATTCTTATAATAGTCACATAATTTATATACAACAGCATTATCTCTTGTAGGCTATTCTTGGATGCCCAAACCTAAAGGATGTTCGGTAGCTAGATCTTCGCAACTACTAATTTTAGTGTACACTCCATGAAACTCAAAACCAATGTTGTGACCAACGAGATATTTGTTGCAAGGGTGGTCAGAGCTGATATTCTTATAATAGTCACATAATTTATATACAACAGCATTATCTCTTATAGGCTATTCTTGGATGCCCAAACCTAAAGGATGTTCGGTAGCTAGATCTTCGCAACCACTGATTTCAGCGTACACTCCATGAAACTCAAAACCAATGTTATGACCAACGAGATATATGTTGCAAGGGTTGTCAGAGCTGATATTCTTATAATAGTCACATAATTTATATACAACAGCATTATCTCTTGTAGGCTATTCTAGGATGCCTAAACCTAAAGGATGGTTGGTAGCTAGATCTTTGCATCTACTGATTTTAGTGTACATTCCATGAAAATCAAAACCAATGTTGTGATCAACGAGATATTTGTTGCAAGGATGGTCAGAGTTGTTCTTACTGTATACGAGATTCATTATTTATTTACAACGATATTTTCCATTGCAGTCTTTCCTCTACGAACTTATCCTAAGGGAAGATCGCTGGATTTTCCTTACCGTTCTACCGATTGGTAGCAAAGATGGTCAGAGCTGTTCTTATGCGAGTCATATAATTTAGATAAAACGCTATTATCTCTTGTAGGCTATTCATGGAGGTCTAATCGAAAAGGACGGTCGGTGGAAATTCTTTACAGTACATTTATTTCAGCTCCCATACTTCATGGTACTGCTGGCGTCATTCCACTGCAACTACCGTAGATGTTGGTAGCAAAGATGGTCAGAGCTGTTCTTATGCGAGTCATATAATTGAGACAAAACGCTATTATCTCTTGTAGGCTATTCATGGAGGTCTGATCCAAAGGGACGGCCGTTGGAAATTCTTTACAGTACATTTATTTCAGCTCTCATACTTCATGGTACTGCTGGCGTCATTCCACTGCAACTACCGTAGATGTTGGTAGCAAAGATGGTCAGAGCTGTTCATATGCGTGTCATATAATTGAGACAAAACGCTATTATCTCTTGTAGGCTAGTCATGGAGGTCTAATCCAAAAGGACGGTCGGAGGAAATTCTTTACAGTAGGTACATTTATTTCAGCTCTCATTCTTCATGGTACTGCTGACGTCATTCCACTGCAACTACCGTAGATGTTGGTAGCAAAGATGGACAGAGCTGTTCTTATGCGAGTCATATAATTGAGACAAAACGCTATTATCTCTTGTAGGCTAGTCATGGAGGTCTAATCCAAAAGGACGGTCGGTGGAAATTCTTTACAGTTCATTTATTTCAGCTCTCATACTTCATGGTACTGCTGACGTCATTCCACTGCAACTACCGTAGATGTTGGTAGCAAAGATGGACTATATGCGAGTCATATAATTGAGACAAAACGCTATTATCTCTTGTAGGCTAGTCATGGAGGTCTTATCCAAAAGGACGGTCGGTGGAAATTCATTACAGTACATTTATTTCAGCTCTCATACTTCATGGTACTGCTGACGTCATTCCACTGCAAGTAGATGTTTGTAGCAAAGATGGTCAGAGCTGTTATTATGCGAGTCATATAACTGAGATAAAACCCTATTATCTCTTGTAGGCTATTGATGGAGGTCTGATCCAAAGGGACGGCCGTTGGATCTTTGTAACCACCGATTTCAACTCACACTCCATGATACTGCTGACCAATGTTACAGGCAATCTAATTTCATTGCAACGAGATATTTGTTGCAAGTATTTTCCTTCACGAAAAAATAATGAAATTTACTGTGGTTGCCCAGAGGATACGGACGTAAGTACAAAATTATGCACTTAAGTTGCGATCAAACCGGAAGATAAAGAAAAGTCTGTTTTATTTTTTTAAATTACACTGATGGTAGCGAATGTGAATTAGAGTGACAGTTATCTTGAATGGAAGGTATGACTAATATTCTGCATGAATGTAGTTTACAAAATTATATTTAAATTAAACTAACGTTGAAATGTACAGTTAGGTGTAAGAGAGGGCCATGGGCTCTAATCTTGCTGTATCTACATAATTTTTGAAGTGAAAACTTCTTTGAGCACTTTTGTATTATTTAGATTTTATATGAGGGATAAAAAGGAAAATTGTAATGAGAGGAATAGCAATGTAAGAAGACTACACATCTAGGGTTTGTTCAATGATAAACAAAAAAAAACCGCCTTGTGATACAGCCTGATTAACGTATGAGGACCTATTTTGACTATGGACACTATGCACAAACTGCTCGGCAATTTGTATTTAGAACAAAATGATTAACATAAGAAGACTGGTTTTGACTATGCCTACCACCCGCCGTCACGTTCTAGCAATTGGAGCGAAATTAATTCCTAACCATTCCAAAATATTAAAAAATTCACAAGTCAATGTTCATGTTTTCATTCTGCCGGCACTCCCGGAGTGCTCCCGTTTTTTTTTTTTTTTCTAAATAAAGATTTATTAATATTATTATTATTATTGGACAATTGTTTGTCAAGACATGTAGCGTAGTGGTACGGACTCTGAATACCACCCGAAAGGTTGTTGGTTTGAGTCCCACACTGTCTACATTTTCTGGCCATGCTTCGGAGGGCCCTCCTAGTTGAGTGTAAGAGAGGGCTTTATAGCCCTAACTCCGCTAGGTTGGCTTAGTAATAGAAATATTAAAAAGTCCTTATTTATTTATTATTTATTTATTTACCAGTACTAATTGATAAATGTAGGAAAGTAGGTGCAGGCTAACACGTATTGATGTTTATTTAGATTACTACCATCTTTTTGGAACAATTAAGCTACCTGCTGGAGAGAGTTATATACGACATGGTAACTGAGCTGGAGCCTCAAAAAATCAATTGCGAAACTGTGTCAGCGGCGACTACCAATAACGCTACGCAAAATAAATTTGATAGCATTTTGGAACATGATCTTGCGTCACATGAAGTGTTAGGCTATGATAAAGAAGAGGATATTGTATACACAAGGGTAAGAATATGGATCATCACAAACTACAGACATGTAGAGTAGTGGTACGGACTCTGACTTTCACCCGAAAGGTTGTTGGTTCGAGTCCCACACTGGCTACATTTTCTGGCCATGCTTTGGAGGGCATGTAAAGCAGGTGGTCCCGGGCTTTCTTAGTTGAGTGTTTATAGCCCTAACTCCTCTAGGTTGGCTTAGTAATAGAAACAATAAAAAGTCCTTGTTTATTTTTATTTTTTATTTTACAGACTACCCTTATGTATAAATAAAATCGTATATACTTTTTAACTTTGTAATATTTAGAATATATTTTAAAAAAATAAAGAAAAAATTATAACGTTGTCAATATTATATAAAAAACTAAAAAACATAAAACCACGACCGGTTTCGACCTTATGTCATCGTAACATAACGTAACTTGACGATGACAATAAGGCTGAAATCGTTCGTGGTTCCTGTTTTTCATTTTTTTAATGTAATATTGACAACGTTACAATTGAGTTGCCTATTAGCAAAAGCAATCCTCTCCATTTTTTTTCAGTTTTGAGATATTCGCGCCATTTCTTTTATTTTTCAATACTCTATCCGATGAATCAGACAGCAATTCTAATACTGTTAAAATTAGCTTTAAAAACTGTAATGTTATACCTCGTGGCGTTGCGGCACAGCAGTTTTTTGCGGTTTCTGAAAAATCGACCTGGGTGGACAGGATTGCTTTTGCTAATAGGCAACTCAATTTATTTAGTCAGGTACCCATAGTTACCCATAGCTTACCGCAAAGCCTAGTCGGGGCACTACGCCGACTTGTAAAAACACAAAGCATCTTATTAAAACTAAACACAATAAAATTAGATACGTAGGCCTATTCAAAAACATTTAAAAACAAATTCAGTCGCGGAAAATTTTTGATTGAGGGAAATGAATGAATGATTCGGAAACTGAATATTGAGCTGGATAGAATTTTTGGATGGCTGTCGGCCAGGAACCTGGTGATTAACATTGGTAAGACGAAAGTGTTAATGATAAACGTAAAATCTGATCAAAGGCTAAATGATGTGGCAATGGGAGGGATGAAGATCGAAGCAGTGGATAAAATCAAATATCTAGGAGTGTGGATTGACAGTTCTTTGAACCTAAAATCACAATTTGAGGCAGTATACAGGAAGCTGAAACAGAGACTATCACTATTCAGAAGGCTGCGGTACTGCCTACCGAGGGAAACGAAAAAACTCGTCTTTACGGCTCTGATTAAACCACACATGGACTACTGTGGAACTCTATGGTTCTTTGCAACACAGGATGTACGCGACAGATTGCAGAAAATTATGAATCAGGCGATGCGAGTGATTCTGAAGGCGAAATGGGGCACCCACATTAGTACCATGTTGGATGAGTTAGACTGGTTAACAGTGGATGAGAGTATTACGATTAACGCCCTAACATTTATATATAAGGTGGAGAAGAGAATGGTCCCGGACTACTTACAAGTTCTAAATCGCGGGCATGATGTTCACGAGTATAGAACAAGGCGTAGGAGTGATGTGAGTGTCATCGGATTGCAAGTGAAATCTATGTTTGACGTAATACCTGAGTATAACAGACTTCCCAGGGAAATAAAAAGCGTAATGGACCCAAAGAAGTTTAGAGTAGCACTGGCAAAAAAATTGAAGAGCGAAAGAATGCGGCACCAAAGGCAATAGTCAATCAGTGATCTGAAGTTGGAGATTCTGAATAAGCGCGCGGCGCTTCTGAGATTCAACAACAACAACAACAACAACAAAATAGGGGGGCCTTTGCTATAATAGTCCCATTTTTCAATCAAATTCGGTCAAATTTGGTGAAAACCATGGATATTTAGTTCTTAACGAAGTTCTTATGGGAAAATTTTTGATCACGGAACTGGTTCAAAAAATGGGAATGTTTTTTTTTTAATTTTTGAACTTACAGCGATCACATTAACAATTGGGGTAAAAAGTTGTTATGGAAAAAATGTAGAACGGGGGGGGGGGGTGTTGCAATGGTGGTTGTGTTGCAGTAGAGGCTACCGTTTTACCTGAACCACTAGTTAACAGTGCAGGGGGTAACTGCTGTCTCCCCCCCCCCCCCCAAAAAAAAATAGTTAGCAAATCAATTAGTTAATTTATTACGCTCTTATTTAATCGATACTACATAAGTTTCTTCTATTTAACTACCCCTCCCCCCTCCAAATGGGCTGGATCCATCCCTGGCTCTGGACTAAGTTGGAGTTGGCGGCCCTGCAATACAATATTATATTGTCTGTTGCCACGTGCTGCCGATTTTCGGCACCAAATTTTACTCATTTACTCATTCAAAATTGAACAAAAAATAAATAAAAAATAAACTACAAAAATAACTCGTAATTTTACTAGTTATTTTTGTAGTTTATTTTTTATTTTCTTCTTTTTGGAGGCCCTTAAATTGACGAGGCCCTGGGCTGCAGCCCATTTGGAAGCTAGGTACATAGTGTTTCAAGAAACGTTACTTATTTAATTTCGAGTTATTTTTTTATTTTCTTCTTTTTTGAGGTCCTTAAATTGACGAGGCCCTGGGCTGCAGCCGATTTAGCCCAACGGCACTGCTAGTAAAATAGGATAGGTACTACAGGTAATAATATCCGCTTGTATACTTGCCGTAAAGGGTACTACAAATAAAATAGCTAGCTATAAAACTTAGGCGCCTTGATGGAAAAAGCTTGGGAACCACTGACCTATATTATACAATACATACCGTACTCAATATTGTAATTTTATAGTAATACATTAATAATACACTATTATTAAAATACATCATCGTTAGTCTCTTATAGAAATTGTATACAAGGCCCTAATGCTTAATTTTCATTTTCAGCTGGCAATGGACATAAGTATTCTAAATAAAACTGACAAAACTAAAATAGCGACATGGACCACAGAGACTGGGTTTCAACTGAATGAAGGCTATCAACTCGAAGAAAATCGCAGATTTTTTCGAATTGGAGTAATTGACGGGGTAATATGCTTCAGCTATATACACCATGAATGGTGGTGAATCGGGTCCTAATGGTGAATCGGGTCCTAATGGTGAATCGAGTCCTAATGGTGAATCGAGTCCTAATGGTGAATCGGGTCAAAACTGCGGCGTACGAGGGTAGCACTCAAAATTAACACACACACGAAAACTAACTAAAAGTAATTTTGACAGAGCCCCCTCCCCTCTTCTCAGAATTCCTGAGTACGGTCTTGGGGTATAGAAGCAAACAAATGCAACATGTAAGTTTTGACCCGATTCACCAAATGACCCTATTTATCATAATTCATGGTACCTATGGTAATTATTATTATTTTTTTTTACGTTATTACAATAGAATTGTTATCGCTGGGCTTTAGAAGCCCGTACGCGATCAGTACCTGTTACATAATTGTTGTTGTTTTTCTCAAATAGAAAATGCTAAAAAAAATAAGATTAAAAATTATTAAATTTATATTATGTGAATACTAACACTTAACCTTCCAAAGCACCAACACATGGGATAATGGGCAGTGGTCTACTAATTCCAAACTTTCGTTAGCATCTGCGGTCAACATCATCAGTGGAACTGCTTAGACTTATAAAATTGTATTTCAAAGGCTCAGTAGCAACTCAGAACTCAACTCAAAACGACCACGTACCCAGATTCTAATGCTTCGTCACGTAACCCCTTTGCCTTTGTAATTATAGAAATAAAACCTATTTCTAGGACGAGCCGTGGTCTTATTTAGAGTATAATGAAACAACTGGGAAAAACGAATGGAAAGGCTACTGCATAGATTTAGCTGAAAAATTAGCTGAAGAAATGAAATTTGACTTTGAATTCTCGAAACCAGTGCAAGGAAATTACGGGAAAAAATTACGTACTGGCAAATGGGATGGACTAGTTGGAGATTTGGCTCGTGGGGTAAGAAATTTATTTATTTTTAATTTATTTATATTAAAGGACAGGTACAGTAGTCAGTTGGTATATACAAGGCCGTAGCCAGACATTTTTTTTTGGATTTTTCTGGAGAGGGGGGGGGGGTCCATCTGACGCTATACGAGGTGAGGTAACCTCAATATACAAAAAACTCCATTCTATCTACTGTATACTGCAAATATTTCGGGAGGGGTACGAACCCCCTGGACCTCCGGCTGCAGCCTTGAGTTGTTAATTTGGTATCTACTTGTACTTTGTAATTTAGAATAGAAGACATTTAAAATTGAGGGAGAATTTTTTAATTTTTCCTGCCTATATAGAGTTACATAACGTATTTAACATAGTGTATCTACATATTTTGGTATCCCATAATTAAAAGAACCAGTCCGAGTTTACTCGAACATGCTTTCCGATTTATCAAAATTAGTAGATAGAGAAAATGAGTAATTACATGGTAAATAATTTTCCTCTAGTTAAATTTCCGATATCTTCGGGGGGGGGGGGGGGGGGGGGTTGTCCACCTGATGTCACTAGAGGTGAGGTAAATTCTAGATAGGATAGGTCAGACCACACAGCAATAATGGCAGGGCACGCAATGCATTTCAGCGTGAATTTTCTATCATTTTTTCCAAACAAATGTTTGGAAAAAGCAACCTGTCCGGTTTCGTTACTCAATTTAACACCTAAAACATGCCAGAAGGTAGAAATTATGGATAGAAAGGTTTCACAGAAAAATTATTTTTTAGTCATTTTTCTTTAAAATTCAGTAATTTTTATTTTTTTACTCCCAGAAGCAAACTATCAAGGGGCAGGGGACCCCCCGCATTTTGTCATCATTAATAACGACTACAATATGTGTCAATTTAAAAAAAATCATTGTAGCCGTTTTGGAGAAATAATTTTTTTAGACGTTTATTTGTAGTTTTTTTGAAAATAACCCCCCCCCCCCAAATTGAGTTTGCCCAAAATAAAAAAAAGTTCCGAGGTATGATTTTTGTAAGCCTACACGCCGAATTTCATCAAAATCGACCGAGTAGTTTACCTGGAGATCGACGCACAGACAGACAGAGCGACAGACATTTCGTAAAAACCACTTTTTTGGGTTCCTGGGACCTCTTTCTTCTTCTGTAGCTGCAATCTAGCGATTGGTTTGCAGCAAATCTTTCCACCTCCTTCTCTACTCCTCCCTGTCTTGGGCCGTTCTCTTGAGTTCCAAGTAGGTTCTGCAAAACCTGGGGCCTGGGACCTCAAAACGTGTAAATCCGTTGAAATCTCGGAATCAAAAATTTCGACCATCACAAAGCTTTCCTTATACTACGTATAATTTAGAAAGCAAAAATAAATAAAAATATTCTGATATGGAGGCCGAATGTGGATGGCACATTCTCGCTGAGTGCCATGTGATCTGGCGCACCAGACTTGAACTAGTGGGGTGCGCTGTTGCTAATAACGGCTGGGCTCCAGTGGTCCAACCTGCTGCCATAGCGAAGCAATAGAACTCAACCAGTACCACTGGGGGACCTATGGACCCAAATTGTGGCCTAGGTCCCGACTCCAAGATCATACATAGGCTCTCTAGTATGCCATATATAGATAAAGATAAGTACTTACTGTATGCACCGGTATTGTTAATAATGACAGCCTATCTCATTTTGTGGTTACTAAAAGATTATATATATTATATATATTACACATAACCATTTTTACATTTTAAGGAATATGACGAATATTTTCATTATTTGAATAGACTTAGCCCTTCTTTCTTTTTACAGGAAACAGACATAGTCGTTGCAGCTTTGATGATGACGTCAGAACGGGAAGAAGTGATTGACTTTGTCGCACCTTATTTTGATCAATCTGGCATATCAATAAGTAAGCAAATAGATAATGGACCAGTAGAATCCGGGCTGATGTGCCGTGGTCGATATGAAAGTGAACTTCCAAACGTTTCAACTGTGGTTGACATCTTCAGGGGCACTGCGTAGACTTCGAAACTTGTACCTCCGCCCATCAGCCCGGATTCTATTGATTCTTCATCTGACTCCGGGCGTAAAAGTCTTTGCAGTTACAAGCAAATAGATAGTTAATTTAAGCTTTATTTAGTAGTAAATTTGGCAAAGTCCCAGACTCAGGACCATTGGCGTAATTGGGGGGGGGGGCGTCGTCTCAGGTGCTCCGTGCCAGTATTAGTCAAAATACGGGCAAGGGGAGGAGGGGGGAGGCTTAAAAATTTAAGATATCAATATCTATGATTGCAATACTGACTCAAACATAAACATTGACAGAAGAAAAGTAGGAAACACCGAAATTGCCAACATAATAGTTAAAATAGTCGTCTTTTTACGTTAAAATGATTTTTTTTTAATTTATTGCTATGCTCTGCGCAAAAAAAACATTCGTCCTTTTAATTTTTCGTTTTAATTTAATAGGTTTTTTTCGATCAATTTGGATTCCTAGGGGAGCTTCACAAGTACCTGGGGAAATTTCGGTGCTTCTGCCTCCAGCCTCCAGCAGCCTGATCGAGGCGATAATAATACCGGTATTTATTTAATACCCTGGTATTAAAAATGCAAACAAGATAATTTTATAATGGAAAGTGCTATTCAAAATTTGTTTGTTTACTGTTATAATCCTAGGGTATTTATTTAACCCCGGTATTATAATCGCCTCAATCAGGCTGCAGGTCTATGAAGTAAACATTTTCAATCATTAGTTCATTTGTAGGTTAATATTTCTTTTTGCAATTTCAGTGATCAGGAAACCAGTCCGACCTACATCCTTATTCAAATTCATGACAGTACTTCGTGTTGAAGTGTGGGTTTCCATTGTGGGAGCTCTCACTGTCACAGGCATCATGATATGGCTCTTGGACAAATACTCGCCTTATTCAGCGAGAAACAACAAAGAGATGTATCCATACCCCTGCAGGTAGGTCTACATTCTACTTGCCAATTGTCATGGAGCTGGACATGGACGGATACAGACAGAGGGGGGGGGGGGGCAGGGGTTGTGTAATGTCAAGGTTGTTCCCAAAAATAATGTGAACAGAGATTGAAAATGAGACAGAAAAATCAAGAGTGGCCGGAAGGTGCTGCCACCTACAAACATCAAGGGAATCTTAGGAAGAAACAAGTTAGAATTAGTAAATTTATTGTAAGTTAATTTATCACGCTCTGAATTAATCGATACTACATACGCATGCGTGTCAAGATATGTAGATTGGTGGTACGGACCCTGACTTTCATCCGCAAGGTTGTTGGTTCGCGTCCCCCATTACCTAAATTTTCTGGTCATGCTTCGAAGGGCATGTAAAGCAGGCGGTCCCGGGCCTTCCTAGTTGAGTGTAAGAGAGGGCTTTATAGCCCTAACTCCGCTGGGTTGGCTTAGTAGCAGAACAAAAAAAGTCCTTATTTATTTTGACCCACTACAACCCCCCGCAAAAAAATGGGCTGGATCCCCCGGTGCTGGACCACAAGCCACGACAAATGCAGTTCCCTCCAACCAAAAAGTCGATTTAACGTTAGCTTTAAATAAACCATATAATACTTACTTACTTACTTAGCGTGTCCGGGCCTAGGACACGTTGATCCAAGACGTTGCGGCCTGGATGGCCTTGTCGTTGGCGTCCAAAAGATCCCTCTGGGGCACGGCTTCTCTCAGCCTCGGACAGACCAGAAGGTGTCCGTCGTCCTGGACTTGTCCGCACTCGCAAGTCCCCACCTACACAAGTTCGCACGGCATTATGTGACCCCCGTTCTTAGTCTATTCAGGCTCCGCCATGTAGGGTACGACAGTTGGGCTCCGGGCGCCATTTTTTCTTGGATGTTTGGTGTTAGGTTCTTCCACCGGTCGGTTCGATTTGCACTGGTTGTTCCCGCCATCCGTGTCGTACGGCTGAAGAAACTCTTTCTGGACTTCAGGCGGTTGTACCCAGCTGACTGTCCGTGAAGTGGGTGTCGGGGGTCATCCTCTGCTTTGGTCCTTTCGACGTCTTCTAGAACGGAGCGTCGGATAGTTGGAGGAGCAATGCCGATGATGGGGTAGATTTTATGAACGGGGGTGGGTTTATGACAGCCTGAGATGATTCGAGAAGCCTCATTTACAGCAACATCGACCTCTTTGGTGTGTGCAGACGCGTTCCAGACCGGTGCTGCGTATTCGGCAGCTGATATGCATAGACCCAATGCTGAGGTTCGTAGTGTCGGCGGCCGCGCTCCCCATGTGCTCCCTGTTAATTTGTGGATTATATTATTTCTCGCACATACCTTTTTCTTGGTGGCTAGACAGTGATTCTTGTATGTGAGTGATCGCTCAAGAGTTACCCCCAGGTACTTCGGGGTGCTGCAGTGTTCCAGGATCATACCTTGCCCAGTCCAGTTTTTCTATCCTCTATAATTTCGTTTAATATACTATCTTCTACTTTCAGGGAATTCACACTAAAAGAAAGTTTCTGGTTTGCTCTTACATCTTTCACACCCCAAGGAGGAGGTGAAGCGCCAAAAGCTTTGTCAGGACGTACTTTGGTGGCAGCCTACTGGTTATTCGTCGTTCTAATGCTTGCCACTTTTACTGCTAATTTAGCTGCTTTTCTGACGGTTGAGCGTATGAAGGTAATATATTGTATAATGGATCTTATACTGTATACACACCAATTACCTGTTGACAGACTCTGTCGTCCATGTGCAAAAGGGGACAAGTCACTTTTTAAACAAAAATTAGGTTCTAATGCTTTCCGTTAGGTGACATGCTCAAGAACAACGTGAGAGGAGACAGTAGCGAAATGTAGTCTAATTGCTTCATATCAACGCTTTTAATCTCAAGCACAGATGCTGAATAGGACAAGTAAGACTGAAGAAATGTTCCATAGGGAGACTAGTGCTATGTTTTGCAGAAAATGACAAAGTCTTGCTTATTGCAGTCTTAT
The DNA here is from genome assembly GCA_963971405.1 of Psococerastis gibbosa. NCBI lineage: Eukaryota > Metazoa > Arthropoda > Insecta > Psocodea > Psocidae > Psococerastis > Psococerastis gibbosa. Next base: position 26,539,651 of record OZ020490.1, on the reverse strand, counting down.
GGAAGTAGCAAAAAGGAGCAATATCACTCTTAGTCTTACGAAATGTGTATAGAACTAAATTTTGGCTCTCCTGTAAATTTTAATTGAAGGCACTTGTCTCCTTTTGCAAACGGACGACAGGACTATACTGTATTATGCATTGTATAATAGAAATTGTAATTGACTGGCTTTTATAACAACACCCTCGCAGTTACTGGGTTTTGCTAATCGAAATTAGAGTATTTGAAAAAAACTGGACTTGGCGGGATTCGAACCCACGATCTACACATAAAACGACGCCCGGTTAGGCGTATATCGTGAGTTTGAAGCCGGCCCAGTCCAATTTTTTCTAAACCGTCTAATTTTGATTCGCGAAACCCAGGGTATGCAGGGAGTTGCTGCCAACCAATTGTTGAGAATGTGATCCTAATAGAAGAAGAAATAATAAACTAAGTCAATTCAGACGTATAGCGTGTCTTGTGCACTTTCTGGAATATTCTAGTCTACATTCCAAAATTTTCAATCCCATTTATGGTATTTTTTCCTTATTCTGCAGTCACCTGTCGAATCTCTAGAACAGTTAGCCAGACAAAGCCGAATTAATTACACGGTGGTAAACAACGGCGACGCCCATCAGTTCTTCAGGAATATGAAAGCTGCCGAGGACACCCTGTACCAGAAATGGAAGGAACTAACGCTGAACGCGTCGAGCGATCAAACGCAGTACAGGGTGTGGGACTACCCCATCAAGGAACAGTTTGGACATATCCTTCTTGCTATAGAACAAACTGGACCTGTTGCTAATGAATCCGAAGGTATCCAGAAGGTAGGTGAATCATAAGACCCAAAATGTGCACCTAATTTATTTCAGTAGTTAATACAGTGGTAAACAACGGTGACACACATCAGTTCTCCAGGAATATGAAAGCTGCCGAGGATACCCTGTACCAGAAATGGAAGGAACTAACTCTGAACGCGTCGAGCGATCAAACGCAGTATAGTGTGTGGGACTACCCCATCAAGGAACAGTTTGGACATATCCGAAAGCACCCAGAAGGTATAGGTAAATCGTAAGACCGAAAACGTGTAACTGATGTACTTCTGCATTGCATCTGAAGAAAGTCCGCCCATAGTCCGTCAACGTCAGCTATCCTATTAGGCAATTATTAACCCCCTTACCACAGAACTAGTATACTCAACGCAGTCTACGAGATTCCAAGATGAGCTTTAGACTATCCTGAAGTTGCCGACTGTCATACCCAGTTTGTTGCACCAGAACCGAGTCCGGCCAAAACTGCAGCAAACGTCTTGGTAGTGAGCACAGCGTTGGCAGGGGAACATGATGGGACATGATAGCGCGCTGAGACTATACCTGTCAGTCTATGTGCGTGTAGAGTCCTGGTCACCTCCGATTCAATTGTGTGACTTTACAATGTTCCCCAATCCACTATATTCAGGAGGCCCACCCCCTTAACTCCCTTTAAGTGGACTTAGAGGATACCATCGTGTTTCAGGTTCTGGACGCCACTGAAGGAGACTTTGCATTTATCCATGACGCGTCCTCCGTCAGGTACCAGGTTTACAGAGACTGCAATCTAACAGAAGTAGGAGAAGTGTTCGCAGAGAGGCCTTATGCTGTTGCTGTGCAGCAGGGAAGTCAGCTACAGGAAGAAATTAGTCGAAAGTAAGATAAAATCTCACATGGTAGAATCTAACTATAAAATAAATATATAATATATAGACTAATATATTTATAAATAACATCTGGGTAGGCAGCCTAACAGAAGAAGGGGCGAAGTGGAGTCAGCAGAAGAACAATTGAATTGAATTGAAGTGAAATGACTTTACTAAAATAGCAAAAGGCGAACAGTAAGACTATAAAGTCTTGTTTTCATGCGTACCCTAAAAAATATTGTATTAATTATTAATAAGTACTTAAAATTAAATCGAGAAGAAAAAATAACGGGAGAGAAAGAGAGGAAAACGGATAACGTACATGAAGAGGGGGGGGGGGTGGAAAATAATTCAATATCTCATGATCTGCCACTTTAAATGCCTCACCTACATAGAAGAAGATTGGCGTTCATCATAGCATTTGGGACCTTGGAGACTTCTGCTCTGAACAGGGAGGCCGTGCTCTTGCCAAGCCACTGCAACAGCCCTCAGTCCTTCTATCTTCCCTTGGATTATTACTTGCAGAAAGCAATACTTTTCGTTCCTCATCTTTTTTTCTTAACCGTCAGCATGATACAGATTCTATTCTACGCTGCCAGGAAGAATAAAAAGCTGTTGACAATTCGGGGGCATCGGATGTTTCGTGCTCTACAGTATAGGAATCTACCTAATCTTCTTCCTTGGGTACAGTCGAAAATATCGTCCAATACGAATCGTACCGTACTGCGCATGATTTTCCAATTTCAACGTTCTTCTGGTTATAAATTACTAAAAAAAATAGTCTCCTTAGTAACTTTGTAAAACTTGCTGTCACTCATTGTTAAAATTACTAGGCTACTTGTTTGCTTTAACACCAAAATGACCCACCTGATTTTATTTTTAGAATTTTGGACCTTCAAAAGGACCGCTACTTTGAAACTGAAAGTGCAAAATATTGGAATCCACAAGCTGCTGGAAAATGTCCAAACACTGATGATAGCGAGGGTATTACGCTGGGAAGCTTGGGTAAGTTTCCGGTCACTCCTACCAAGGTTAAGTAAAGGCATTAGAAAAAATACTCCTCTACATGTAAGAACATAATATGTAGCCGGTACCATCAGCGCTTGGATAGAGTTTTGCAAGGCTTGAAAAATGCACGGTAACGTTAGGTCCGCTCCTTCAAAAGTTTGTGACCGAACGGTAAAAGGCCCAAAATTTGCCCACATAGAAAAGAAAGAAAAGACAATTTTCTATACCTTTCTTTCTTTATTAGTGCCGGCTTCATACTACAATATATATTAAAATGTAAACTGGCAATTCTATAGTACTACTCATTGTGACTTTATTACGGTCAACATTTCATAGAAATTCGATTTAGTACAAAAAACTCATAGGGGTGTCCGATTTGGCCTTAACGGACAGCATTTTTGTTGCAGGTGGTGTGTTCATTGCAACCCTCTTCGGTTTAGCCCTGGCAATGGTAACCCTAGCTGGCGAAATTTTGTATCACAAACACAAAAGTAAAATTGACAAAGCAATCCGAGATTTGAAACCAGGCAAGAAAACCAAACCTGAAGCTGCTGGAATGGTGAAAACTAAGTTTAAAGATGAACTGAATGACGCTAAGGTATGTTCCGCAGGAGAAGGTAGATATAGGTGCGGTAGAAAGAATATTGCAGCTGAATGTATTAAATATAGAACAATTTAAATACAATAATTGTAAAGCCCCACATGGAGACCTATAACAATTTCCCCTACTCTAAAAAATGATGTAACTTAGAAGAAACATTAGGAAGAGTCCAAAATTGTCATCTAGAGCGGAGACTCGAAAACAGAATTATGGAGCAAACGGACCTGTAAGTATTGTACGACGAAGCGCAGGTAAACGACGTCGCAGCTACAGCCGACACGAGTTAGATACAGAAAAACTCCTAAAACACGAAAATCAGGTACACACCATCATTGAGGGCACGGGAACCAAATGAAGAAGAAGAAGAAGAAGAAGGAATTCATGGATCAACTGAAGGAGGAGGCAAGAGCTCGAACGTATCAAGAGCCGAAGAGGATGATATCCAGGGAGTAGCGGTTCAGGTACGGGCCTGAAAGGTTGTGTTTTAACCGATATCAAGCAGTAAATGTAATAGGAAATCAGAAATAGTGAAATGAATGAAAACAATATGAGAGAAAAATAAAGCACATATGTGCATGACGAAGCTGTAGAATCAGGGATGATATAGGCCGTGGTCGTTCTGAAAGCGTATTGCACCTTCCACATCCATGATAGTACGCTTTCAAAACGACCACGGCCTATCATTTCGGATTCTACAGCTTCGTCACGTAACCTTTGATAAGTAGATACGAGCATGTTTTAAAAGAACTTGAATACAAAAAAGCAAACGAATTATTAAGGAGGCTATTTTTTTCATTTCAGGGTAGAATGACGCTTGGAGAGCAGCAATTCAGGAGTTTTCAGAAAGATACAGGGATGCCCAAAGTTTCATACATTTCTGTGTTCCCTAGAAATACTAATCCTTATGATTAGCTACATGTTATTCTGGAGCCTATAAGAAGCGTCGGGAACGTTTATTTTACATGGAGCCAATTTTCACGGTTCTGGCGACTCAAAAACATTCTAAGAGTCACACATAGTCTATATTGAAATCAAATGATGCAGAGTAAAAATTTTAACATATAAAAGCACACAACCTACATGTGTACTACTAGTTAGTATTAGTAGGCTAGTATTTTTTTAATTATTTTTTTCTGTGGAAGAGTAGGCATCTAACCTTAGCCGATTGGAGGCACACCAGAAGTCTTTCGGAGCCGTAAGTTCCCGACCCCTGGCCTATAATATTGTAATGTAGGCAAAACTGTAGAAACCCATATGTATTTAGTCATACCTATAGGCCTATCGTCCCCTAAAGTCAGAAGGACCTAACATCAAAAACAACATTTCAAGATAATTGCGTTTCTGTTCCAGTACCGTCAGATATGCCATCCTAATCGAACATTTTAGCCTTATTTTTCAAAATTGAATATTTATTCGGTACACGCAGCATGTAGAGCTCATGCCATGACAAGGCCACTATATCTGATCTTAAGTCGTAACTCTATTTCGTCAAAAAATGTTGGTTCCGCCCTTCTGACTTTAAGGTGATGATATACTGTAGTGGTATCACTCAAAATTAATATAGCTTACACATTTGTGAAAAAGTTAGGAATACTATTGCTTATTTATCTGAAGTAAGACTCTATTTCTTAGGCAGTATCCCGTTCGTGGTGATTTGGGATTATTATAATACCGAGGTTTATATATCATACCGGGGTTTATTTTTTAATACTGCTGTAACCTGATCGAGGCGATTATAATACCGGGGTTAAATAAATACCCTAAGATTATAAATGTAAACAAACGAATTTTGAATAGCACTTCCCATTATAAAATTATCTTGTTTACATTTTTAATACCAGGGGATTAAATAAATACCGGTGTTATAATCGCCTCGATCAGGCTGCAGTAGTAAGGTGTCACGTCACGGTGTAAAAATATGTGTGGGAAATTCAAATTAATAAATTATTAGAATACAAGAGAATGCTTGCATTGTTTAATAATTGAAGGAAATACTAATAAACATAAAAATGTACAGGTAGAATTTTGAAATATAATAAGAATTTTAATTTTTTAATTTTTAATTTTAATTTTTACATTCAAGGGAGAAAAATTGCTTGAAAACTCACCAAAAATTTAGACGAAGATTAATTATTTACCGTATCAATTTGAATTTCCCGCTCATTTTGCACTCATTTGTTTTTAAAACAATTGAATAGACCCCGGTATTATAATATTCCCAAATCGCCGTGATCGCGCTGCTGTTGACCTCATTTTCTTTTCTCCAGCAATGTTGTGTAGGCCTAAAGGTATACGATTCCCCCATAGTTTGTAAAATGCCAGAAAGGAATACTGAATGCCTCGCCATCTATAGGCTACCAATGCATGGCGGTGCCGCATAGTATTCCTTACCGACACTTTTCAAGAGATGGTGAGAACCGCCCTGAATCGTATAGCCAAGTGTTGTATGTAGGTATGTATATAGCTACACCAATTCTGCCTATTACTTTGCGTCAATGTTAAGGCAGGGATTCCACCAACGTCAATAGTGATATTAAATGTAGTTTTGACGTGGTAGCAGACATTTTTAGTATGTCTTTAATGTCTGCTACCACGTCAAAACTACATTTAATATCACTATTGGCGTTGGTGGAATCCCCGCCTTAGCTTATCTCAGCTTGTAGCCATGGGGTAGGCTGCAATCGAGGACGTCATTGTTGTTATTATTAAATCGGCTAACGTAGTTAGCTTATGTGAGCCGATCAATAATAAAAATAACAAGGTAAACGTCACTTAAATGATTTTTTTTCCATCGTCGGATCGGGTCTAAATGGGTAATGGGTCAAATAACGGAAAACAATTGTAGTTGCCTAGGAAACAGACTTTTACTAAGCATATACTTGTAAAATTGTATAAAGTACCCGCCAGGGACATATTTGTACAGTCAACCATTTACAACTATTTACTAGTCATGTCATGTTTGGTCCACAACAGTAGCTTCTTCTACTTGATGGTTCAAATCAGAGTCCTTTTCTCCTTTATCTTCGCATGATTCTGTAATCTCTTCTTCTACTTTATCATCTAAATTATTAGCACTACTAGGACTCCCAGAGATGTCCTCTTCTAGGATTTCGGAAAATATTTCGATGAGGTTACTCATCCCAATCAGGTATCCGTCTTCGTGGTTTCCTACTTCCTGGAAATAAAATAAAAAGTATGTTTAGTATCATAGCTACTGCTGCTGCTTCTTCTTCTTCTTCTTCAAGTTACAGCCGGCTGTCTGGTTGGCAGCAGCATTTGGCATCAATGCCTCCACTCCCCCCGATCCTGGCATACCTTCTTTGGCTCCACGTATGTATTGACCCCTATATCCTCCATCACTTGTTGTAGATATTCTTTCTTGGGTGCCCAGGTCAGTTGACGCCGTCTATGGTTTCTTCTATGATGTAGCTTACGAAGTTCTCGTGCCACAGCAAATGTCCGGTTCAGTTAGCTATTCTTGCACATATCAATGCAACCAGAGTTTTGGTTTCGCTTACTCTGGTTAGAACCTCCTCATTGGTAACATGGGCTTGCCAAGATAATCGCAGCATGCGACGATTCAACCACATCTCAAATGCTTCGAGTTTTTTTAGGTGTTTCGCACTTATACACCATGCTTTACATCCGTACAGTGCAATGCTCCAAACTATGACTTCAAAATTCTTTTAATTAGTCCAAGGCTTATGCTGTTCGACTCAAAAGTTTTAGATTTTTTTTAAAGCCAGTTTTACTTGGTGCACTCTACAAGCCACTAGATGACCTGAAATTCACAGCTGCCGCTAAGCCATTTGCCAATTATCCAAAGAAGTTGCTAATCGAAGCCTGCTATAGTACCATACTCTCTCACAGAGTTTTTAAATACTGCTGACTAGCTAGCATATTTTCAGTGACTGGTATTTCTCGTTCCATGCTATATACTTACCCAGTTAGATTTATGACCAATGATCAATGATTTTCACTAGCACAATTACCAGTATTATTAAAAGAATGATATAGGTTGAAGAGGCAAACTCCTAAGGAGTCAAGACGAGGTATCCGAAATTAGAGAACCACGAAAAAATGGGCATCATGAGCTACACCATGGATATCGTATTTCTCGTTCCTGACTATACTTATCCAGTTAGGTTTATGATCAGTGTGATTTTAACTATAGTACAATTTCCCCATTACTAAAATATTGACATAGTTGAAGAGGCAACCTCCTCAGGAGTCAAGACAATGTATCCGAAATTAGAGAACCAAGGAAAAATGGGCATCATGAGCTACGCCATGGATATCGTATTTCTCCTTGCTGACTATACTTATCCAGTTAGGTTTATGATCAGTGATTTTAACGATAGTACAATTTCCCCATTATTAAAATATTGACATAGTTGAAGAGGCAACCTCCTCAGGAGTCAAGACAATGTATCCGAAATTAGAGAACCAAGGAAAAATGGGCATCATGAGCTACGCCATGGATATCGTATTTCTCCTTGCTGACTATACTTATCCAGTTAGGTTTATGATCAGTGATTTTAACTATAGTACAATTTCCCCTTATTAAAATATTGACATAGTTGAAGAGGCAACCTCATCAGGAGTCAAGACAATGTATCCGAAATTAGAAAACCAAGGAAAAATGGGCATCATGAGCTACGCCATGGATATCGTATTTCTCGTTCCTGACTATATTTATCCAGTTAAGCTTATGATCAATGATCAATGATTGTCACTATAATACAATTTCCCCATTATTGAAAGATTGACACAGGTTGAAGAGGCAATTTCCTTTGGAGTCAAGACATTTTACCAAACATTAGAGAACCCAGAAATAATGGGCACCACGAGCTACGCCATGGATATCGTATTTCTTATTCCTGGCTATACTTACCCAGTTAGATTTATGATCAATGAAAATCTTATCCGGCAGAACTAAGGTTTTAGCAAAATCGATAAGCCAAACATTAGCCTTCGATTTATCGTGAACGAAGAGTAAACTACTTCCGATAACTTCATGGGAAGAAAAGAATATGGACACCTCCAATGTGGCTTTAATGGCCTTCAGTCTTTGAATGTACTTGGGCTGAAAATGAAAAAAAAAAATCGTTAGCCTTTGTAGTAGAAATTTTGGCGCCCATTCCACCGACCGGCTAGGGCTATTTACAAAAACGGTGACGTGGTAGCAGACATTCAAGACTTAGGTACCGTTTCCACCGACCTCGCATTGCAGAATGCAAATGACACTGACGGAAATTAGAATTTTTCTTTTTATAGAAATCTATTAAATGTTTGTACTTAACATATCCCATGAAGCCATTTTTTAATATTAGTTTATTTGTTTGTGATTTTACTGTATGATCATTGATCAATTTTAACTATGGCATAGAGGAAAATAAACATTTCCGTCAATTCTGCAATGCGAGGTCGATGGAAACCCCGCCTAAGTCTTGAATGTCTGCTACCACGTCACCGTTCTTGTAAATAGCCCTAGCCGGTCGGTGGAATGGGCGCCTTTGCGCTATGTTTACTTGTAACTCCTGACATAAAGAAATTAATTATTAAATTGAGATGGTACCTGCAGCCGCACAAGGTACCAACTTAACATATTTCTGGTGTTAATAATGTAAATAAAATCTTTTTAGAATGCAAAGTTTGTTAACATTCCAAAATCCGGGATTAAGTCAACTTGGTGGCTTGTGTAAGGCCTGCTCAAGGGCGTAGCCAGGATTTGATCTAGGTAGGGGGGGGGGGGCAATAGCAAAAGTTCAGCTACTGTTTTTTTAGGTTTTCATAGAGTGGTATACAGGAGAGATGGGACAATCACTGCCGGCCAAAAATATATTTTTTATCTTCACTACATATCATATGAGAGCCATTGAAAAAATGTACTAGGTATTCCCAAGATACAAAAATTATTTTTGGCGCATTCGAATGTTCCACCACTTCTATATAGAACAATTTTTTTTGTCATTTCGTCCTTACTTACCATAGCGTGGGGAAATCCGGTGGCAAAGTCCCGGAAAGCGGCTTTGACTTGCTCCCTCGTCTTGGTCGTCTTGAATTCCTTGGACGATTTGCCGTCACTGTTTCGTACGCCCTCCAATCGAAAACCTAGCGTCGATGTCGACGAAATGGTTTCGCGCCAGACCATGTACCTGTAACCAAAGTCAAAACTTAGACACGTTTGACGCCCTTTGCTGACGCTATGAATGATGTGCTTGAGGAGTTCTTCGTGTCTCAGAATATCCCATCCATTTGGCTCTTCTTATTGAAAAAATAATAGATCTTTTTTCTTTAATTCTAAGAAGCACGTCTTCGTTGGTTATATTATGGCCTCTCCGTGACATTTTCATGATTCTACTATAGCACCACATCTCTAAGGCTTGTTTTTGATCTGTTCATGAATCAATAAGCTGCCAACCAACTGTTGAGGTTGTGACCTCAGAAGAAGAAGATCAAAATGAAGAGGAGTCTATTTGATATTTTCAAGATTCTTCTATATGAAGATATCAAAATGAATAGGAATCTTCTTAATATCCCCTAAAAAATGGACATAGGCCTAGCGGAAAAACCGGTTTGATTTTTACTCAATTTTTGCAGTAGACCACTGCCGAATGAGTAGGTATACCTAAAATTTAACTAACAGGACCCTTTAGAAGGTGAAGACCCCAGGGGAAGGATGATGAATCTCCATAAAAAGTCACTTTTAACAACTTTACACTCTCCTAGCGTAGTTTTTCCCGAGGAAAATTAAGTTGAAGAATCCGCGGTCAGGGGAAAAACGATGAGTGTGAAACCTTAAAATCCATTTTTCTCGAAACTTGCTTTTATGGACAATCATCATTTTCCCCTTGTGGTCTTCAGATATTAGTTAAAACTACTTTTGCACATTTCTTTTATGTGAATCAAACTATGTGTGCGGTGAAACCACTTGTTCGTAACATATTGTAGTTCATATATTTCAGAGTACAATACAAATAGGTGAACCTGGCCGAGAATGGCAGGCTTGCATCATTACCAGAGAATCTAGCGTACCGCAAATGGTAATAACATGTCTACGGATTGACAGTCTTTGACAGTCGCCCATAATTCATTAAAGTCTCTGAGAACTAGTTAACTTTTTTTTTCTTTTCTTCGCTCTGTGACTATCTTCACGAACTTGATTCTGTATATGGTGAAAAAGGAGGTATGGCTACCAAAGAACGACTGACGGGGTTTCATTCAAAAGGTACAATAGAGTGGGTTGTACAATAACTGACATCAGTGGATGGCGCATATAATAGGGATCCAGGGCCCACCTCCCGAAATGGGAAAATTTAGGGTGAAATTAACTGATGTTAACTAATGTGAGTTGTTGCAATACATAATTTGCTAGATGTTCGGGTTAACTGTGAGCGGTAAGCGGTAGATAGCTAGAGGTGATCTCATGGTTTTTGTAAATCGATCAATTGATTGCGACCGGAAGAGAAGAAGAAGTCCGGACTGCTTCTACCGGCAATAGACTGAATCCGCAGGATAGACGCTATCGCACTGACTCAGCCGGACTGACTTCTCCACGGGTTTAACACCGGGAAGTCTTGAAAATTTGCATCGTCAATCCAATCCCGATTGCTCACACTACCCAGAACGCAAAGCCATGCTACCGACTACTATATAACCCACCTCGGTTTAGTCACAGCTCTAAGTCGATGCTCTTCGGAGGAGGGCGCCGTCGAGTCTATCTGAATCGTCTTCTCGTACATGTCCTTCATAAGCTTGGGTTTCCCTTTGGCTTTGGCCAGCTCCTGTTCTCCGATTGCTCACACCACCCAGATCGAAACGCCATGCTACCGACTTGGTAGCCTATAAAACTACAATATAACCCACCTCGGTTTAGTCACAGCTCTAAGTCGATGCTCTTCGGAGGAGGGCGCCGTCGAGTCTATCTGAATCATCTTCTCGTACATGTCCTTCCTCAACTTGGGTTTCTCTTTGGCTTTGGCCAGCTCCTCTTCTAGATACGTCCGCACGCCTAACTTGCAGTCAAGCACACAAGGGGAGGTGAAGTCGACAAGAAGATCTTGCAATTGAATGTAAATACCTGGATTCGAGATTAAGGCAATATATTCGAAATAGAAAATTAAAAAATATCGCGTGCCCGTATTGTGCTAAACGAGAAAATGCTGCGGTCAAGAGAGAAAGAGAAAAATATTATACGGTAACCTACAGCTGCCCTATTCTACGGCGATTTGGGATTAACGTAACACCGGGATTTATTCAATTGTTTTCAACAAATGAGTGCAACATTCGCGGGAAATTCAAATTGATCAATTAAACCTCGGCTATATAGTTATATAATAGTTTTGGTGAGTTTTTAATTTTTTCTCCCTTAGATGTAGACATCTTAATTAAAATTTTGATTATATTTCAAAATTCTTCCTGTGGATTTTAATGTTTATTAATTAGTATTTCCTTCAATTATAAAACAAAATTAAATAATTTATTTATTTGAATTTCCCGCGCATATTTCAACACCGTCACGTGAAACCTTACCAATGCGGTTTTAATAAATAAACCCCAGTAATGAATTGAATTGAATTGAATACGACTTTATTGAACAGGAAACAAAAGGCGAACAATAAGACTATAAAGTCTTGTTTTCATGCACCCTAAAAAAACAAAAATATTGCATTGATAAATGCTTAAAATAAATAGAGAAGAAACAAGAGAGGAAGAGAGGAAAAAAGAAGGATTAGAATAATCCTAAAATCGCCATAATAGGGGTGCAGATGGCGCTAGGATTAAAAACTAATTTTTGGCTCGTACCAATGTCCTATCTCTCTTGTAGAACTCTTCACGCTACTACCATCTTGCCACCGAGGCAAATAATAACACTACAAACTAACAAATAAAATATAGTCTTTCCAAAAAGGATACAATCAGTGTCTTCGCAGGTGACCTGCCCCTTATATTCTGGAACATATGGCCGTAGGACATCCTTCATTAAAATTTTGTAACATTTCTCTTCTTTAGGACATAGCTTCTTCAGGATCGTACCCTGCTCGGGACCAGCTTTGAAGTTTCCTAAAACATAGACCATATATGTCATGTTAGAACATAGGCAACCTGTCAAGAGAACGATCTGAATCTTGTGCATCTGGATGGATACTGTAGAAATCTGTCGGAAAATTATTATTACGACGGTTTTCACAGTCAGAGTCACATGAAGCAGGGGAATCCGGGCTGATGCGCCCTGGTCTATGTAGTGTAACAGAAGAAGTCGACCGTTGGTAGTGACGAAACGTTTGGAAATACGCTTTCAGATTGCCCACGGCCCATCAGCCCGGTTTATACTGCTTTATCACCTGTCAGGACAAGAAGAACACTTGTCTGGATGTTGGCAGACGTGTGTAGGGTGTTCATCAAGCAGCCCCTAGCAGCCAAATGATCCCACAAATAAATCTAATAGGTACTTCATAATACAAACTATAGTAAAGTACCAGGGGTTAATGATGAAAAAATAATTAATTATGAAATTTCTAGGGTGGGTCAGTCTGATGCATTATAATTTTGTATTATTATATAATTTAAGAGGATACAGCTTCTTTTTCTTCTGAGGTCATACTCTCAACGATTGGTAGGGAGCAACTAACTACATATCATCCTCCGCTTAATAGGTTATAGGTTGTAGAAAATCGGCATCCCAAAATCCGGCAATTTTTATTTTATTTTTATATTTAATATACAATAGATACTACACAATTTATTAAAGTTTTAGCCTATTCATAAATCATAGGGAAGTTTTAATTTTTGGCGATATTTCATTAACTTTTAGGCCTAATTGTTTTTAATGCAAACGCCGTAATGCTAAAAATTTGAGGAGAATTCTTAAATTTTGATTATATGAAAGCAATTTTGCCCTCGTTTACGTACCTTGATGGCCAGCAAGTTGAACCCATGGGTACCGATGTTTCTTATATGTTTGGAAGAATGGTGTCCACTGCACGATGTTCCTCAGCTTACGCCATCCAGAGGGCTGCAACAAAAAGAAGTGTGATAGAACGATACCAGAAGACAAAACAAAATAAATGATAAGATAAAACTGAACAGTACATTACTATGTATCTTAATATCATAGTTAATTTTGTAAGATACTTTAGAAGAACGTAGACTGTAGGTACGGCAGGGAATTAATTCGAAAAAGGGAGATATCGTATCCTAATTTCTGAGAGCGGATTTTGCCTCACGTGTTTGACATGTAACAAGGTCTTGGTAAATACGTAGAACAGGTACCTAATACAAAAGAACCGGCAGGTTTCAAATTCTTTGCACAACCCCCCCCCTGTTTCCTTAGTTTCATTTTTCGTACTGAAGTAGCTTCTCAAGTAATAAAAAAAATAGCTTTTAACAAAAAGCAGGTAACAGGTAACAACAGGAAAGGTTATTGCACAGTAAGTAAAAGCACAGTGTAAAAACAGAGTGGAAAAAAAGATTACTATAATAGAGTTGAAGAAACACACAAAAGTTAAGATTTTTGATTAAATTAAATTAGGCAGAAAAGCTGAATGGGTCAACGAGATAATTATTTCATATTGTACGTTGATATTTTTCAAATGAAAATTGAAGGTCAGAAGTATTTTGTATCACAAATGTATATTGTATGTATTATTTTGATTATTGATTGATTGATTGATTGAAATATGGCCTACATAATCAATGTACCCTACAGCTAACAGATTTGCATTGTCTTTGTTGTTAATTTGCTTACAAATTATTATCGTATTTCAATACGATACCTATTTATTTATTGCCATTTCATTTTAACTAAAAAAAATTTCCAAATTCACAGAGATTTCCCTCATTTCCTGGACATGTAGAGTAGCGGTACAGACTCCGGCTTTTGCCCGAAAGGTTGTTAGTTCTAGTCCTACACTTGTTATATTTTCTGCCATGCTTCGGAGGGCATATAAAGCAGGCGGTCCCGGGTTTTCCTGGTAGTGTGTAAGAGAGGGCTTTATAGCCCTAACTCCACTAGGTTGGCTTTGTAATTGAACAAAAAGTCAATTTTTATTTATTTTATTTTATTTATTTCCACAGGATCGTGAATATTCCCTACTAATTAATAAAAACAAAGAATTTTCCCACCATAAAGATTGAAAATAATAATTTTCTCCCATCATAACAAATAACAACCGGTTACGAACTGCTCATTTTTACGGCTATTGCTCAACACAGTTGTAATAAACTGCACTGACTGGCATTTAGCACCTGTGCCGGTTTAGCTCTTAGGTACCAATAGTAGTTCCTCGTAACAGCCTCCACACTTGATATGCGTAGCCTATTGTAGCTGCATCTCAAAACACGGATTAGGGGTCCGTAAAACTGAGAGGCTGACAGACATTTACCGAATTATAATGTTCAATGAAAAAATTATAACAACACCTAGGCGTCCCGGTAGGCCAAGACTAAGATGGAGAGACCAAGTGCTCGAAGATGTGCACGCCACCGGCACCCGAGACTGGAAGCTAGCGGCGGAAGATCGTCCGAGGTGGCGTGGTGAAGTGGCAGCGGCCAAAAGTCCCCCCGGGCTCAGTGCCGGGATTGGCTATGGGGACGCCGGGGCTTCGGGTTAAATGCAATATTATTTCTATACAATCTGAACCGTCGTAATTTTAACATTACGATTTAGTCCGCATATCCGCAAAATAAAAGCCTGTGTTCACACCGCAGCTAAATTGGCCAATAAATTGACGTTTGATGTGCCCATGCTATCATATATACTGATATACGAGTAACACCATAACCTCTAAAGAATACACTAGATACAATTGAATTATGAAGAACAAATGTACACTAGATAGGATTTCAATCGCCACAGCCACCCCCGAAGAAAAATACCGGCTACGGGCTTGCCTGGCATCCTAATTCCTCTGTCTCCATTTTATATTAAATTGATAGTGGAATATGCTTTTAACGGTATAAGACTTTTCTGCCCGAGAAAGGGCCCCACAAGGCCAAACCCAGCACTGCGGCCGGGCTGGACGCGCCAACCTAAGTCAAGTCATAAAATGGTCGTCAACCAATATATCTATATACATATAACTTAAGTATTAACTAAATTAAATTATAAGCCAACCTAGTTAGCTTGGAGCCAGCTTGACCAATGTCAACGGTTACCTCCCCTTAACTTGCGTAGTAAATTAATGCATTAATTAATATTATTTATAATTAATTAAGTTATGTCAGGACATGTGGTACCGACTTTCACCCGATAAGTTGCTGGTTCTAGTCCCACATTACATTTTCTGGCCATGATTCGGAGGACATATACAGCAGGCGGTCCCAGGCGTTCTTAGTTCAGTGAGTGTTCAGAGAAGGCTATATAGCCCTGACTCCGCTAGGCTGGCTTAGTAATAGAACAAAAGTCAATATTTTTTTATTTATAATTAATTAATTATAAAACAACCGGTACTAGTTAATCCGTTTTCAAGCCGGCCGCCTTACCAAGTTGAATCCAGCGGACCAGAGCAGGTTCAAAGATGCAGATAACTTGGAAGTGTGCACAGTGCCGGTAGGGAAACATGGTAGGACTTGTCCTCGTCACCTCCGAACTAATCGTGTGACTTCACTGTGTTTCCCAAGTGGTTCGGAATCCACTATAAGCAGGAGGTCCCCTGTGCTATGGGCCCACACCGTGGCCTGGGACTGTGTCCAACCATACTACTACTAACCCGTTTTCAACTGCTCTTGATTTGAGTAATTAACCAACTAAACAAGTCATCTCAGCTTTTTACCTGTTAATACATTTGTACTAAGTATCATGAAGAATGGGCTGCACTAAACCCAGAAGACCCTACCTTTCGCCTTCCAGGACTTTCATCCCCTCCAAAATGATCAGCGATCCCCAGCAGGCAGTCATCACACCTACACACATCTCCCGACGAGGAACCAAGCGAACCAAACGAACTGGCACTGTCGGTACTGTCCATCCGAAACAAAAGAGGTCTGGAAGCAGCTTCCATCTTCGCAACCAGAAGACTCTCCATAAGGGAGCGTGGCCGGCTGAGATGGTTCTCACATTGGGGAAAACACCGACCATCTCCGGGTGAAGAGAGACTGCGGCACAGCCCGGAGGACCGGAGAGAGTTGCCAGAGCTTTTGGACGGACCCTCGTTCTCCAGAACGCCTTCGTCATCCATGGTATTTGCCGTAGTAATTTTCGGGGTGGTTAGTGTTCACTGGTGGGGTCACTGGTGTTTTTGGATGGTTTCATTTTGGCACTCACGTGGTACGGTAATGTCCTTGCGTAGTTGGCTTAGGAGAGGGGTTGTCCATAATTATGTAGCGTTTAAAAAATTATTGTGACGGAACGATTCTCTTATAGACTTATGAGAAGAAAGATAAAGTAAATAAATATTACTTACAATATATAAATATTGATTATATATTATATATTATTTATTGCAGTATTATATGGTTAGGTTGAAGAGGTAACCTCCTCGTTATAACCGAAATTTGAGGATTCAGAAAAATTTGGACTTGGCGGTACTCGAACTCATAATCTACGCCTAATCATCGTCTTAACCGCTGGACTACAAGCGCGACAAGTGCAGTGCCATCTAAACCCTCTGCTTATTTCTGAATCTTCTAATTTCGGTTAAATATTGCAGACAAAGGTTGCCCTGGTAATTTTTTGTTATTGTCCATAGAGCAATTGAAGGATCAGGTGAGGAAGGGTGTTAACTTTATTTTTAAATCAAATATTTTATCATGGAAGAAGGTGTTATGTCCCACTCTTTAACATAAACCACTTTCTTTGTGCGTACTACTGCCTTCTTCTATCGCCTTCACATACATGCCATAATAAAATCTGGTTTTATAAATTAATTTTTATGTGCGGCATAACGCCTTCTTCCATTCAACCCTTCAGTTAAATTTCTAGTCCATTTCCCTTAGCAACTTTCATTATTAAGAGCACCGCCACTTTTTGTAGAAATCGAATTTCACAGTATGTAAGTATACATTGTGGATCTATCAAATGTCTCTTAGAAAAAATATTCCTTTACATTTTTATGTAAATAAATATAAATAAGCTTGTAACCGGCTTCGATGACAAGTTGCTAGTTTGCTTGTAGCCTACTTCATGCGATCGGAGACGTGTCGTAACTCAACACGGGTGCTAACCTACAGAGGCGACTGAAGAGGTCATAACTTAAGAGGTTATAACTTACAATTTAATTCAATATTAGGCCTATCTAATTATAAAGTTGCTGTAAATGCACCGTAAAAAATAATTAGTTTTCTGATTATGCCATGTCACTTAATTTAAAAAGATTAAAAAATGTTTAATTTGTATTTTGTAATTCAAATTAATGTTAGCAACATTGGAGCCTCAGAAAAAATACTAGGTATGTAGTTTCAAAAAATATATATATAAATAAATAAATAATGACTTTATTTATAACTGATACCACCCTCGCGGAGTTAAAGCCCTCTCTTACACTCAACTAGGGGTCAGCAACAAAAACAGTAGTAAAATTTGCAAAACCATTTAATTTCGAATTGATATTTCCTTAAAACTAAATAAGCACTCACTCAATAAGCACTCACTGACTCATGCACTCACTGACTCACACAAAAGTATGGGGTGCTTCGAATAAAATTGACACTAGGTAAAATGACTATTTGGCTGTTGTCCGGTTTTGAACTTCGCTCAATCTGGTAGCTCTGGTAAAAGCTCACCCGGAGCTTTAGCGCAGAAGAAGAAGAAGAGATATTACTATAAACCTACTCGTAAAGTACGCCTACTACTATACACAAACATAAATAACCTCATTGACATTCTGGTCATAGAGAATCTTTTATGTCCTTATCGTATGAATTTAAATTGTCACCGCATTGTATTAACATTACATGAGATGACGTCAGCAGTGACCTTCCATGTCACTAGATGAACTGCGCAGTGCATAAGATAAGCATTGGAGACCTGTTCGGAGTGGTATTGAACTGTGGGAAACAAAATCGGATGCATTGTTCAGGTTGCCAGAGGGCGGTATGTCGGAGTGTGGGAGAAGATTCTGGCGGAATAGGGGCAAGGCCATGATGGAACTATCTACTGTAGGGCACTCTAGACGATATGGGCTGTATGTGGGCAAAAACGACGAAATTAGGCGGGAAAACGCGGATAAGAGAGCAGTAGTAGTAATAATGCCCTGAAGCAAGGCCATGTCCATGTTTTGAATTCGGGGGGGGGGGGGGTCCAAACATTTTTTTAATGTAATTTGTTAATGAATTAATGGATAAGTTCTTCAAACCATACAGGTTTACATACAAAAATTTATTTCGGGGGGGGGGGGGGTCCGGGCCCCATAGACCACCCCCCTGGGCACGGCCATGCCCTGAAGGACTTTTTGTGGACCTAGGCTCATAATAGCCCATAGGTCCCTTGTCCAATGCCAACGACCCCATGGATTTTGAGTATTATTTTTTGGTTAGTTTTTGGCCATTGGCAAACTGCTAGAAGTCCTCGATGTCAACCAAGACCAGATACAAGTGATAATGGTCAAGCTGAGGCAAGCTTAACATTGACGCAATGAAACAGGTGAAAGCATGACTTAGCCAAGTACAGATACGAGTCAGACATGGCCGTAGCCAGGGGGGGGGAGTTCCTGGGGGTTCATCTCCCCCCCCCCCCAAATGAAATGGCTTCACACTAGATAGAATCAGATTTTGAGAGGAAAAATAAAAACTACTATGTAACATCCAATGAATTTTCTGAACCTGTCTATTTCCCTTACAGACTTACAACTGTGCTACAAAATGGGTTTAAGGCTATTTATCCAGTTTTTTTAATTTCAGTTCAGAAAATATAAGCTTCCTGCGATAACTTGGATTTTTTATGAGTTTTTTATCTGTTCACTTTGTTATCTTTGTATCTGTGGAATGAGCAATAAATTATTTTCGTCAAAAAATCAGTAAAATTTCTCGTTTACAAAACATTTTGAACACTCAGCCTTAATGCAATTTTCAACAGAAAATCCACTCTCCTGAAAAATTCTACAACTTGGAGTTGCTCATGTTTGTAAACAGCCTCCTCAATTATCACAAATATTTGAGTCGTTATTATTGTAGACAAAACTCAATAGATTGCTTGCTCTTGATAGTGTTTGGTTCTGGGGCAAAAGAACAAAAAATAAAATAAATATAAATAAAAAATAATAATAATAATAAAAAGGCTAAATGTTTATGGCAAATGCCAATACTCCCTACAGCTATTGGACCACCCAGATAAAACTATTTCAATTATTACTATTTTTATTTGTCTTATTAGTACGATCGTCAAATTTGTCTTTGGATTACAAATAAAAATGCGTTTTAAAGCGCAATAAAATTAGTATTTCCCGGCAGTTAATATGCTAATTTTGCAGACTGACAGGTATTATTTACAATCAATACCTGATAAACCTGTTCAGAAACGACGCGGAGAGCAAACAGCATAAAAAGTTATATAAACAAATAAAATTCCTGCGCAATGATGAAAGTGCCTATGTACCGGTGAATGAAAAGGTGCCCTTTTTTCTAAGTAGATACTAGTAAATCGCATAGTTGCAAAAAAAAATAGTAGTGCAATGTAAAAATTGTGAAAAATTCCATAAATAAGTCTACACCCAAACACAGTAAATTTATTGCTTTGTGGGATTTCGCACCAATTCCCAAGTAAAAATGGATGGAGAAACACCGTAGATTTATGTTGAATTTCGCGCCAATTTCAACAAATCAATTAAAGCATTTTGTGAACTCTGACTCTGATCATACTGTATAAGCCTTAGAGAATGTTGAAGACTCTGGTTTGGAGCATTGCACTCCATGGATGTGAAACATGGTGTATGAGTGAGAAATACCTTTAGGCGGGGATTCCATCGACCGGCTAGGGCTAAATACAAAAACGGTGACGTGGTAACAGACATTCATGGTTTCCACCGACCTCGCATTGCAGAATGCAAATGACATTGACGGAAATGTTTGTTTTCCTCTATGCCATAGTTAAAAATGATCAATGATCGTACAGTAAAATCACAAACAAACAAACTAAAATTAAAAAATGGCGGCATGGGATATGTTTAAGTACAAACATTTTAATAGATTTCTATAAAAAGAAAAATTCTAAATTCCGTCAATGTCATTTGCATTCTGCAATGTGAGGTCGGTGGAACCCCTGCCTAAGTCTTGAATGTCTGCTACCACGCCACCGTTTTTGTATTTAGCCCTAACCGGTCGGTGGAATCCTCGCCTAAAAAAAAAACTCAAAGCATTTGCGATGTGGTGCTATATCTTCGTAGCCTATGCTACGATTGCCTTGGTAAGCCCATGTTGCAAATGAGGAGGTTCTAACCAGAATAAGTGAAGACAAAACTCTGGTTGCCTCCATTTGTACTAGAAGAGCACGCTGGATGGGACATTTGCTACGACACGAGAGCTTCGTCCGCTGTATCATGGAAGGAACCCTATAGAAGGCGTTAACCGACCTGGGCACCCGAGAAAGGAATATCTGCAGGAAGTGATCTAGGGGCCAGTACATATGTGGAGCTGAAGAGGGCGTGCCAGGATCCAGAGTAATAAGGTTCTGTAGGAACAGTTTTGGTCACTAGGTTCGCTGACGACAATAAGATATCCATATTATTCAAAATGGCCGCCGTTTGCATGAGAAAACTAAGTTCTTAGCATCTAATTAATTCTTTTAATATTATTTATAATATTTTTGCTATGTCTGGACCTTATTGTGCTGCATATAATGTAATATATACAGATATTCTCCATGATTTATAGAAGAATATCAATATAAAAATACATAAATAATATAATTTTAAAATATTATTGAGGCTTATGGAAAAATCAACGCTTTGATATCTTAGCAACTGGTGCTGCCATCTACAAAATGACTACACAAATGAACCTCATAGAGGCATCTAGGCCACGTGTTGCTGTCGACGAGGCAACTTGAAGAAGAACACCTCTGACTACGCTGCTGTCAGTAAACAACAACGCCGTGAGCAACAATGTTTGTAATTCAAATAATTTGTACAGTTAACGCATCAGAAAACGAGATTCTCAGTTTCCTGAAGCCAAAGAAGACTGGAAAAAACGCATAGAGGCAATAATAAGGCAATTAAAAACTAACATCCGAACTAACTCCAAGTTCTTTAGCATTTGATCAAGTACGATTCCGGGAAATGCAACGGGATTGCTGGATATTTGTCATTTTCTTGGTCTAATAAATTGAATGTAACGACACTAAGCGACAAGTTTTGCGTGGCAACTGACTAGTAGATCAATGTACGAATTGTATTAATTGTAAGTGCAGTGCAAAATCAGGGAGAGAAGAAGGGACAGAGAGAGCGGCTTAACAATGAAAACTTCAAATATAATCAGAAATAAAATAAAATGTAACACAGCAGCTATAAAAGAAAGCACCAAAATTTTTGTTGTTTGTTTCGTTTTATCCAACACTTGCTTTCGCATTTCTGCTTCAAACTTGGTGGGGATGAGAGAACTAAAAATGTTGAATCTAACCTGTCCAGAGGCGTAAAGTTTTAGAATGATGGCGGGGGCAAAACTAAGGAGACCTTATGACGTCATCAGGCAAGATATTGAAAAAAAAAGAGCAAAATAGTAGGGTTCTACGCATTTTAATAGTAGTAAAGTATAACTGAAGATTTTACTAAGCTAAAAAAGGAATGCCTATATTCATATTGCTGCAAAGGGGACCATGAAGTATGAACCACGTATTACAATGCTCGAGGCCCCAAAAGGAGCTGGGGGGAGGGAGGCAAGTTGGTCCGTGCCCCCCAACTTTACGCCCCTGAACCTGTCAAAAGAATTGGTTGTGATACCACTCTGGGACACGTTCGGAAATTGTGTTGTGAATGTATCACCTAACCTGTATTCCCCCCCCCCCCCCCGTATACAGTAAGCAAGGGCGGTTTTTAGGGGGACGGAGGATCCAGACCCTCCCAAAATAAAATGAACTTGCACCTGATAACAATGGGTTTACAGTGGGAATTAAAAATAATAATATTTTTAATGTTATAATCCACTGAACCTGTCCGCTGACACCCCCCCCCCCCCCTAAATTGAAGGCAAAATCCGCCCTTGACGTAAGATCATTCAGTGTCTTCATCTGTAAAATCAAAATTTTACTGCTGTTAAAATCCCCCCTTTCTAAAACTTTTCCCCCGATCTGAAACCCCCACGGCAGTGAAAGCCTGTCACCCAATCCCATACCTAAAAAACAAATCTGTAATTATTACAGGCTTGGTAGCAACAAAAAAAGTGTGATGAATGTGCACGTTGATTAGCTACCAGTAAATAATTTCTTCAGTGATGTTGATTTTGGTAGGTTGTTAAGGCGCCCACACGCTGTTCTGCTGTGAATGACAGTAGTACGCCTTTGGCGACTTGGGGAGAGATAATATTAATATTTCTACTATGTTGAGCAATAGGCTATCGGTTTATGCCTTTTTTTGTGTACCTTATGGGTATAATGACAAGGGCAATCGAGAGGATATTGGCTCGAGCATAAAAAATGCGGTAGATTTTCGACAGTAGGCTATCTAACATAAACCGCCCCGGGCGCCACAATGTCTAGGGGTGCGAACTTGGACAAAAATTGTCAACATACATATTACCTATGTATAGCAACTACAACAAACCGTAAAAATAACGAAATATTATATTGTAATTATTTGTATTTCATTTGGAATTCGGGTTCATGGTGATGGAGGATGATGAAGATGAAGAAGTAGAAGTGGATGAAGATGAAGAAGAGAAAGACGATGAAGAGGAAGATGATGAAGACGAAGATGAAGATGACGAATAAGAAGAGGAAGTTGAAGAACAACTACAACTAAAAGAGGAAGTAGAAGAAGAACAACAAGAAGAAGAAGAATATTAGGATGGGAGGGGAGCATACGAACGAACAGCTGGGGGCCAAAGGAGTCTAAATGATTAATGTCCCGCGCCATTTTGCATTTTTACGGGACGGGTCAACTATTTAGGATGTCAAACAGTCACTAAAGAACCCGGAATTATTCTAATGGTACGTTTGAAGTAAGTCGGATGAGCCATTCGCGGTCTGTCCGTTATTCAATAGGTATTAGCCAATTATTATATAGTTGTTTTAATATATTTTTGTTGAAAACCCACCACAAACCGTTTGCCATTTTGAAGCATTGAGCTTCAATGTTTCAGGTTTACTATCTTTAAAGGTGACTCTGTACTTGGTTAAGTCATGCTTTCGCCTACTTCATTGCGTTAATGGTAAGCTTGTCTCATCAGCCTGTCTTTTCCTGCTGAAACCATACCATTGGTCATGGCTTCATGGACACGGCAAAATCAAACCACATGAGAATTTTTCTCTGAATTAGGTATCCAAATTATGGCTAAATTCAGAAGCCCGTATTCTCTAACATGATGCTTTACAGGGGCATAGAAATCCTGTCCCACTGCAGCAATGGAGATAGTACTGGACTTCCCACCCCTCCATGTTGCAGTGGAAACTTCAGCCGAAAGGGCATTATTAGGAGCGGGTTAAAAAGGAGTGGAAGGGCAGTTAAGAGAGACTCAGCCTCTGACTACGTCTGACCACTGCCTGGATATGCCAAGCGATAGAATCCATCCAAAATACTGTTTTAGGAGGGAATTCGAAACTATATTAGGGACAAAGAAAGAATACTGCGAATCAGCAGGAATTCTCAATAGTCACACAATCAAGTGGTTTACTGATGGCTCTAAGCTAGGACGTACAAAACCAAGAACAGGCCTTGGCGTCTTTGGCCTTAGGGTTATATATCTGAAGTCTCTTGGGGATACAACTACAGTCTTGCAGATTCTGCAATGAAGGAGTGGAGGACCCCAAGCACATCCTCCTTCACTGCGATGCAATCGCTCGAAGAAGAGCAGCATGCTCGGGAAGCTTGCAGTTACATGTAAAAGACCTACCACTTCTAAATCCTCTCAAGATCCTGGTTCTCCTGAGGGAGATAGTTCTCGAGGAAGAGATGTAGAAGTGATGTAGATACTTTGTTGTAGGGGCACAATAGGCCAAAATAGGCTTAAGTGCACACAGGTAACACCTGTACCCCAGTTTATTAAAAAAAAAAAAAAAAAAAAAAAACTTGTCTCAGCCTGTCCATTATCGTTTATAGCCGGTGTAGATTGACATCGAGAACGTATCTATTAACTTGCCAATGGCCAAAAATTCATACGGGAACAATACAAATAATGTCCGAAATCCATAGGGTCGTTGGCAGGACTATAAGTAAGCTTGGGACCAGAAAAAAGTCCTTTAAAAAAAAATCACCCCTAAACTCTTTAACGGTACTCTATACAGTTCAAAGATCATTCCTTTACTGTGCCTATTCTTTTCGGACTTTACCAAAATCACAACTGGGACGTGACTCTCCACAGAACTCAATGGAGCAATAGGCACATACGCCATACGGTGCGGCGTTCAAGTTGAAGTTTAATAGACCCACCACACAGGCCTATCACACTCCGCTTTAAATTTCAATTAGCCCAAATTAGCTAAAACCATGCCCATTTGAACTAGCTAATGCAATACGAGGTCAAAGAGGCGAAATTTTCACCAGCCTGTATACGCCCCTAGATGATAAAGCAAAATTTTGTCGAAGCAAAACAAGGTTTAACCTCCTATACGATGGATAGCCCCACATGACTCGACAGAATTCTGCACATACGCCCTTTTTGCACACTAAAAATTTTTAATTACCAATAAGAGTGGCGGGAATTTAAGCCTAAGAATTAATCTGTGGTAATATTGAGACCTCCTAACACTGGAAGAACATTTTTTTTTCAATGACCTATTCAAAATAAACTATTGCAAAAAATTAACTCACTCAACAAACTGATATTTTTAAATAATTTTTTACGTTGACAAACTCGCGAATTTTTAATTTATAGTATCAAATTACAAAGATTATTAAATGGATAGTTAGTCTTAAAATAACTAAAGAGTTTTGCTGATATCTAGAACACTTCATAAAATATAAGGTAAGGCTAGCATTGAAAAGAGGCACTTCTTGGAAGTCACTATTGAATTATATGGGTAGGTGTAAAAAAATTATTAAAATAAATTAATAATTAATATTGGGCGACAGTAAATGAGCTCAGCGGAAAATTGATTATGTCAGGAGGTTGTCGAAGATAATTACTAGGCTAATTTGGTTTCGTTGTAGAATAGAAAATTAAACTAAGGATCCGTTCGAGTATCGTCTAGTCCGTCATAAATTGTAATAGGTTACATTGTATTCATTCATGTAATGTTAACCGTTGCAATACATGATCTACAATATAAGTTATATTGCTAAAATATCCTCGATTAGGGGTCGTCCATTAATCACATGAGGTTCGAAAGGGGGGTTCGGCAAAAATCACGAAATATCACAAGGGGGAGGGGGTATATAGTAAGATATCATGTGTATTTATTTTTTCGTCAAACGCGTGATTTCTAACCCAAAAAGCGGTGTGTCGTGTGACCTTGACTAGCCGTTGCCAGGCAACGAACGAAGTCCTCGCGCGTCGCGCTGTCTGGACATTTTTGCATCAATTAATTTTCTAGAATACAATTAGATTATACTTCATACCTGTATTTAAAAATAATACTATAATTTTTTTATGTTCTTTGTAGGTAGGCCTTCTAAAAAATACACGTGATGTTTGGATGTTTGGTGGGGGGCCGGGGTGGGGGGGGGGGTAGTCTAAAACCTCACCACGTATCACCAAGATCACGTGATTAATGGACAACCCCTTACACGGATTTCTACATTAATTTCCAACTGTCAATCCTCCTTTCCCAATATTTAAGCAATTGGCATCTCAACGTACCCATAAAAATGTTACTGTCCAATTAGATTTAGCCCTATACGTATATACGGCCTATACAACTGTCGAACATGAATGAATTTTACAACGTTGCCTAGCGACAAACTTGGCGCGTATACCATATAGCCTAACTACTCGTTGCTTATTAAGCGTATACTAACATAAAATAAGTACTAGTTGACATACTCTATGTAAATTTAAACTCTTAGTTAAATATCAGGGAATTTAGAATAGTGGTACCGAATCAAAACTCTAGTGTGGAGTGTGCTCTTGTACGGAAGTGAGACATGGTGCCATTTACGAACATGACAAAAAAAAAGCTGGAAGCCTTTGAGATGTGGTGCTACAGAGGAATCATGAAAATCCCATGGAGAGACCACATAACCAACGAAGAAGTGCTCCATAGAATAAACGAAAAAAGAGCTATTATGGCCACCATTTCAACAAGAAGAGGCAAATGGATGGGGCATATTCGGAGACACGAAGGGCTCCTCAAGAAAATAATTGAGGGTATGGTTGAAGACACCAACTCAAGAGGACGACAGAGGAAGGAGTACCTTGAAGATGTCATGAAGGACCTAGGGTGCGCCACCTACAAAGAACTGAAAAGGACCGCACAAAACAGACAAGAGTGGAGGAGAAAAATAAAACGTTCGCTGCAAACCAATCCTTACATTGCATCTCAAGAAGAAGACCGAATCCAAGTTTCACCAGAAAGGTTATTGATTCGAGTCCCCCACTTGCTACATTTTCAGGCCATGCTTTGGAGGGCTTGTACAGGGGGCGGTTCCTAGTCTTCCAGGAGTGTAAGAGAGAACTCTATAGCCCTAACTCCGCTAGGTTGGCTTAGTAATAGAACAAAAGAAGTCCCTATTTATTTATTTAGTTATCGAAATCGTAGTTTAATAAACAAATAACCGTAACCATTGTTAATGTGACTATTGAATACAGTATGTTTTCTGCATGCAGGCATATTTTGAACTTTGATATTTGATTTTAGAAAAGCCCCCCCCCCCTCCAACAGAAACCTGAGTCACCGTCCTTGTGATAAGTTACTATTGAACGTCCATCTTTGCTCTAAACAGTACCTACTTCATAACAGAAGCAGATGTTAGAAATGTCATAATTGATAGCTCATATCTTAATGCCAGACTTTCCCAAAAAAGGGCTTCATTACTATACCTACCTACTCTGTAACATCTAATTGACTGCTGTATCCAATAGGTAGTACATTAGAAGCGAAATGTCACTAATAAAGGTATAAAAAGTTATGGGCACAGAATTAAAAACTGCCTGATTCATTAACCATTATTATATGTGAATTGTGCTTCTGTCAGTCTAGCAGTACAGTAGCGACTATTGTACGATATAATACGCAGCATTAAGGTGTAATAAATTGGATGGATATACGTGATGAGTCGAAAAGGATTTATAATAGTCGACTATTCATAGGGAATAATATACGAGAGTTAAGAGAAAATGTATAGGATAGAAAGGAAGAAGATATATTCACGCGCGCTATACAGGTACATAATCAGGCACGTAGCCAGGGCTGAAGCCCCCCCCCCCCCGAAATATATATATAAAAAAATGAGATTATTATTGTAAATGAGTGAAATGAGTTTTTGTATATACTGTATATTATTATGGAGCTGATTTATTAATAAAAGTAATTTTTACATTCAATATTCTGTGTTTGGAAGAGATCACACTTTTTTAATTTTTATCATTGCATTGTTCAGTTTGATGTTTACCTGTAATTTTTTTCTCCCTCTAAAAACACTAAAACTGTGTGTTTTTGCATGTAAATTCTTAAAAATTTCTGGGGGGGGGGGCAGACCCGCCGTTTTACTGGGGTTCCATACCCCCCCCCCCCCCCGATCCCACATCATGTCAACAGCCTTACCATGTTGTATCCATGAGAGCAGAGCATGTTTCAAACTGCGGCAAACTTGGTAGAGTGCTCAGCGTTGGCAGGGGAACATGGTGGGACATGATAACGCGCTAAGACTATACCAGTCCGTCAACGTGCGTGTCAAGTCTTGGTCCCCTCCAATTTAATAGTGTGACTTTACCATGTTCCCCAAGAGGTTCGGAATCCACTATAATCAGGAGATCCAGCACCCTGTCAGTCAAATCCCCTTTCTCCCGAGGTGAATGAGTCTGCCCTTACGGTGCCTCAAGTTAACAAACAGACTCACTCCCCCCGCCAGGCTGACAGGGTTGCTTAAAGCAGAAATGCTGAAAGTAGGCATTGAAAACAAACAAACCAACAAACATGCATAATCATCATAGGGGTCTTCACAATGTCGGTGTTATCGAGTTACCCCAAGTTAAGTAGTTAAGTGTGTTATATCAAGTTAAGTTAACACTCGTGGAACCCGATGACCAAGCACTTCTGAGTTGTTTAACTGTGTTATTAGCTACCACTGCGATCGTCAGCTGTTGGATTGATATTTGAATTTCCCTCGCATTTCGCACTTATTTGTTTATAAAAACTGAGTGTGTTAATCCCAAATCGTCATTATAATAGGGTCGCAGAGCCATGAGCCGGCCGGCCCCACTGAAGACTTAATCTGCGCCTGTCACTGTGTTCATGACAAATAGTACCGCGAATGTCGTTAAATTTGAATCTGTAACGACGTAATGTGAAGAATTACCCGGCTGGCTTTATGTGAAGGAATGTCATCACTAACTCACACAAAGGAGTGGCCTGGAAAAGAGGAGAGTTCCGGGCGTAGCTGTAGGTACGCTGTCACTGTGACTTAGGTCTGGGCTATCTAGGGCTTAAAGATGCGAGGGGTGCTAAAAATGCAATGGCTGAACAGGATGAAGAGTTTGAACAAAGAGGAAAGTTTCGGGGGCTGCTTTAGGTCACGGGTTAGTACAGTGGAAAGTAGCTTTGGGCTATCTAAACCTTAAAGGTGCGAGAGGTGCGAGAGGTGCTAAAATTACAATGACAGAACCAAAAGGGTTTGCTTGAGTTCCGGGCGTAGCTGAAGGGACGCTGTCACTGTGAGTTAGGTCTGGGTTATCTAGGGCTTAAAGATGCGAGGGGTGCTAAAACTGAAATGGCTGAACCGGATCAGGAGATTGAAAAAAAAAAGTTCCGGGTGCTGCTGTAGGCAATTAGGGTTAATATAGTGGGAAGTGACTTTGGGCTATCTCAACCTTAAAGGTGTGAGAGGTGCCATAATTACAATGGGAGAACCAAAAATGGGGCTTGCAAATTAGAAGAGTTCCTGGCGTAGCTGTAGGTACGCTGTCACTGTGACTTAGTTCTGGGTTATGTAGGGCTTAAAGATGCGAGGGGTGCTAAAAATACAATGGCAGAACCAATGGGGTTTGCAAATGAGGAGATGAGTTCCGAGTGTGACTTCTGTAGGTCATAAGCTACTACTGTGGCTTACGTTACCAGCAAGGCCTTCAAGGCTTGAAAGGGTTCTAAACATGCAATGGAAATCGAAGAACAAAAGGAGGGGTAAGTAAAAGTGGAATATTCCGGGGTTCAGTTACAGTGATGTATACGCTTGGTTTATCTAGACTCTAGACTTTAAAGATGCGAGAGGTGCTAAGATCGCAATGGAAGAACCAAAGGAGGGGTTTGCAAATTAGGAGAGTTCCGGGCGCAGCTGCTGTAGGTCATTACAACAGTGGCTTAGGTTACCAAAGATGATTTCATGGGGGTCCTATAAAATGCAGAGGGGAGGAGGTGCTCAAAAGTGGAGACTTCCCGGATGCAGTTATTGACTTACAACCCCGGTTTATCTAGATTTTAAAATGTGAAAGATGCGGAAATTCCAGTGGGAGCACCAAGGGAAGGGTTTGGGGTATCCTTACGTACTGATACACAGGTCTAGTGACATAGGACTGGGCTTTCTTGGCATTAACGATGCAAGGGGTGCTAGAGATGGAAGAGGTGAGGGAGTCTGCCCCTAGGGAGCCTCAAGTTTTTAAACAGACTCACTCCCCCCGCCACTATTAACTGCGCCAACGGCCATAGCAAGTAGAATCCACCAGAACAGAGCCTGTTCCAAATTGGTAGTGTGCACAACGTTGGCAGGGGAACATGGTGGGACATGATAACGTTAATGTGACTATACCAGTCAGTCTACGTGCGCGTCGAGTCCTGGTCACCTCCGATTCAATCGTGTGACTTTACCATGTACCCCAAGCAAGTGGTTCGGAATCCACTATAATCAGGAGGTTCACACCGTTAGTCAACTCCCCTTCTCTCCGAGGTGAAGGAGTCTGCCCTTAGGGTGCCTCAAGTTAATAAACAGACTCAATCCCCCCGCCAGGCTGACAGGGTTGCTTAAAGCAGAAATGCTGAAAGCAGGCGTTGGAAAACAAAGTCCTCTACGAACGAGACTAAGCCGGCCCACAACGAAGAGTCATAAGAGGATCTAAATACTTATGGAAGAGCCCTCGAACTTAATGTGACATAGTCACTGATTTCTAACAACCTCATGATGGTAGGCGAAGACATGACAAGTTCGAAACATCGTTCGTCATTTTTTTTTAAAACGCAACGGCAAACTGTCATAACCGTTCAGCCCTCCGCGTGGGTTC
The DNA here is from genome assembly GCA_963971405.1 of Psococerastis gibbosa. Taxonomy (NCBI): domain Eukaryota; kingdom Metazoa; phylum Arthropoda; class Insecta; order Psocodea; family Psocidae; genus Psococerastis; species Psococerastis gibbosa. Next base: position 26,508,936 of record OZ020490.1, on the reverse strand, counting down.
CCTTTTATCTTTGAAAAATGACTGAATACAAACTGACTTAATGAATGAATATGATTTGAAATTGATGGTTGCAGATCTCTTGGATAGGTTATTAGACTTTATTTTGAAGGTTGGATTGCTACACTCGACTGCCAAAGGTGCGATTGAATATTTTAATGTCTAATGGTTTTGTAGTTTGGTGGTCTCTATTTTACGCCACCAATCATATTTATGAAAAGGCTACGGTACCAAATATTCAAAAATCTCTTTTGGCTCATGCCGATCAGGTTAAGGGAAATTCCATGCAAGCTCAGACCCCGCTTATCCTCTATGCTACGCTATGTACGAGTATGTAGGTAAAAGTAAAAAAATACTTCATTCTTTTCCCGACCACAACACCAACACACAAAACACTCTTGTGTTCCAAAATTTTGAACCACAATGACGACTATGAACTTTTAACTAAGAATCACATTATTGCTTTCCAATTTATACGTAGTATAAGGAAAGCTTTGTGATGGCCAAAATTTCGATTCCAAGATTTCAACGGATTTACACGTTTTGAGGTCCCAGGAACCCAAAAAAGTGGTTTTTACAAAATGTCTGTCTGTCGGTCGGTCTGTCGGTCTGTCGGTCTGTCGGTCGGTCTGTCTGTTCGTCGATTTCCGGGCAAACTACTCAGTGGATTTGAGTGAAATTTGGCATGTAGGTTCACAAAAATCATACCTCGGGACTATTTTTTTTTTTTTTGGCTAACTCAATTTGGGGGGGTTTTATTTTCAAAAAACTCCAAAAAAAGTCTAAAAAAATTATTTCTCAAAAACGGCTCCAACGATTTCTTTTAAATTCTCGTAGATTGTAGTCGTTATTAATGTTGACAAAATGCGGGGGGTCGCTTGCCCCTTGATAGTTTGCTTCTGGGGGTAAAAAAATAAAAATAACTAAATTTTAATGAAAAAATGACTAAAAAATGCGAAACCATTCTATCGATGATTTCTACCTTCAAGCATGTTTTAGGTGTTAAATTGAGTAACGAAACCGGATAGGTTGCTTTCCCAAAAAAATATTTGGTTTTGCCCAAAAAATTATTTTTTGAAAAAAATGATAGAAAATTCGCGCTCAAATGCATTGCATGCCCTGCCATTATTGCTGTGTGGTAATTAATGTGTTTGTTTGACCTATCGAGAATTTACCTCACTTCCAGTGACGTCAGGTGGACAACCGCCCCCCCCCCCCCCGAGATATCGGAAATTATAAAATTACTAATTTTCTCTATCTAATAATTTTGATAAATTGGAATGCATGTTCGAGTGAACTCGGACCGGTTCTTTTCACTTTGAATCGACGCTATCTTGAAATCGTTGATTTGTCGTAAAATGTGTTTATTTCATTATCGTAGACAATAATACGGGTTTTCAGTCAGATTTTAATTCATTCCTCTGCGACCAATATTAATTGAGATATGAATTTTATAAGGTTTCAATCGGCCACCATCATGGAACAAAATAGCGAAGATCGGATAACATTTACGGAAGTTAGAGTGTTTCTCAAAATCGTTATGCATACATATGTATACGTATATATATATATATTTTTTTGCTTAAGGGTATACCAAATCCATCTGGCAAACATCGGGAGCTCACTGGACAACGAGGTTGCCCAGGGACCGTCTAAAACAGCTTGCCCAACGTCCTACCACTTTTGTCCGATACTCTCCAGGAAGCTGACCACCTCCGTCAACACCTCTCTGTCCAAGTCCTGGAGCACATCCATACATGTATACAGCATTTTGAACGTTTTAGACCCAGGGGATCATGAAATGAAAAGTGAAGGAATTTTCGGGAAGTCGAACATTGGTCGCCGTCTCAATAGATTGTTGAATCTCCCTAAAATGCCTTATTATATTATGAAAGAAGTAGACTTCTACAACTTAAATGAGCCAAATCTTTAATATCTTGCTTTGTTAATTAAATAAGAAATCAGAAATCAGTAAAAACAACGGATTTTGGGGTACCTAATACTATTGTACTGTACCTAGCAATAAGAGAAGCAGAACTAATACTGTGGAAGACTTGGACCCAAGATGACCCTGTTCATTACGTTTGCGTGTCAAAATTAAGTCGGTTTGTTTTAATTGAAAGTCATGTAGTCCATTAATATCTGAGAGTGAGATCGGTAGTCAAAGAGATGACCCGCGCATGCGCAAAGGGCGTCGAATGAACCTCCTTTCTCGGTGAATGAAGATAAAAGTAGCAGGAAATTCAATGGGGCATGCAGAGCAGTTGCCGTGGCCGTTTTGCTGTGACTTTTAAACCAAAATATGAAAAGTCTAGGCCCTACCTTCACTTTAGACCCGTGGTCATCAAAATTTTAGGGCCGTGGCCCACCTTTAAAGAAGCCAATTGTCCGTAACCCCACTACCCAGTTTACAAAGAAAAATAAATCATTATCAAAATGCGATTTTTATAAATTTTACATTGGCCTACGAGAATGTTATATTTTTGATGCTGGAACGAATATTTTGTGATATAACCACTCTCAACTCCTCGTAAGTAAAAAAGTAAGGAAAAAGTCATTAAAAAAAATACCAACTAAGGGTCGTTTTACTTTTTTAATTTACAGTGTCAATAACGTCGCTATAAAAAATTCGAAAACAGACCGAATGAGGTTCCTTGCTGGCATTGCATCCATAGACCTTTGGCACGCCTCGAAGCTCAGAGCTTTGCTAAGGCGCCCATTCCATTGACCGGCTAGGGCTATTTCCAACAACGGTGACGTGGTAGCAGACATTCAAGACTTAGGTAGCGTTTCCACCGACCTCGCATTGCAGATTACAAATGACATTGACGGAAATGTTTGTTTTTCTTTTTATAGAAATCTATTAAAATGTTTGTAATTAACATATCCCATGGCGCCATTTTTTAATTTTAGTTTGTTTGTTTGTGATTTTACTGTATGATCATTGATCAATTTTAACTATGGTATAGAGGAAAATAAACATTTCCGTCAATTCTGCAATGCGAGGTCGGTGGAAAGCCACCCAAGTCTTGAATGTCTGCTACCACGTCACCGTTTTAGGAAATAGCCCTAGCCGGTCAATGGAATGGGCATCTAACTAACTTTGATACCACCTCGCCATTTTTAACAAAGTTCTAATTGGTTTCATATAAGGCTATGTATGTTTTATTACGTGTTTTCCAACTTGTTCAGGTTAGCAAGGGTCTTGTCGTCTTGATTCATGGCCTGCTATATACAATTCTGTTTATCTCCCTATACTTGGTTGCATATGGTCATGTGTCGCCCTACATTATCGCTCAATCTGCGAAATTTATTGCCTTTGCTTTTCATTCAATTTTAATTAGCTAAATAGTTAAACTCGGTACCTTCACGCGCGCGAGCTGAACACATTTTTTTGCGAATTCCTATAGCAAATTTGAGGTTATTTTCGGTTATTCCTTATTGGTTTCTTATTGATAAAGCCTATAAGGATATGATGGTCGAAATTTTCCTAGTTGAGTGTAAGAGAGGGCTGCATAGCCGTAATTCCACTAGGTTGTCTTAGTAATAGAACAAGAACTAAGTAAGTAAGTAAATAATACTATGACAGTTTTTTCATTTACTGTTTTCAATATCCAGGGAAGCCGACTTGCCCCCGCAGACTAGTTTCTGCGGGGCAGCGCCCCCCCCCCCCCCAGATGCAAAGAACCCTTAGTGCAGTTTATTTATTTGTCTCCCTTAATATTTCAAACATTAAGATAAATGTAAATCACAAAATTTGACAGAAACTTTTTCACGCCAATTTTATTCGTATAGCCAACTTTCGAATGATTTAATAGAAATAATTTTATAGAAAGAGCGAGTGTACGTTAGTCAACGTTTTCTGCATTATAGTTATTTTAAGTAACCATTTACCAATGCATTTTCTTAATACCTTCCAGAGTACAGAACTCTTGCCCCCCCCCCCTTCCAAGAATTTTTAAAACTCGGCGTCCCTGTCAATATCTACCAGTACTAAGTACTCAAAGATACTTATATCACTGGGGCAATTTCAAGTTTACATTTATTTTATTGATTAATTTGAGAACAATTTCTTACAGTCAAATAAAAACGGTCAATATTTCTCAATATTTATTTATTTTATTTATAGAAGTTTTTCTTTCCTACCTACTTTTACCGTTTTTCCTAAGTTTCTCTTGTACGCCAAGGGTTCTCATTTCATGCCCTATATCTTCAGTTGGTCCTCTTCTTCTTCTTCATCTTCTTTTAGAAATGCTACTAACTTCCCTAAATTGCTTCGAGACCATCTCTTTGAGAAAGCTTTCTACACTGTCACTGAGACACTAGTACAATGACAACGACAGAACTACCTGATTTTGATGATATTTTGAAGATTTTTACTTTCTTGTCAATTACTTTTTGATTACTTGATTGTATACGAGTTACGACACGTCTCCGATCGCAAGGTGTGTAGACACTCGCAAGCACTTCTTGCCACCGAAGTCGCTTTATATTATGGTATATTCCTTCCTCTATCACAATTCCTTTATTTATTGTCGGAACCTTTGCACCTAAGGAGTAGTCTAACATATAGACGCTCCACAATAGGCCATTCATTCAATGACATAGTACATACTGTATTAGTATAGGTCGACCGCCATAGCTCGTTAAAATCCATTTACTAGCCGCAAAGAAGGACTTTACGCCTCATCAACAACGCAATAGAAAACATACATGGCTCATCTATATTGCTATTAAACCATAAAACTGAATGGGGCGTAAAATTAGCATAACAGAGTAGGTGTGCTGACCTCAGGGGGTATCTACGATATACACACCGTAACGACTAGACGGAAAAATAGCAATAGTATTGTATATTGTTGCTGACTGTGCAAAACCGCGGGACTTTTCTCCAGTTTTGCAGGAGAGAGGAAAAACCATTGTTTATTCATTTGCGTCTTTTGATACGCGGTAATGTTTTTAGCTTTCTATTGTGTAATTTTTTGTTATGTTTAACTTATAAGACGGGGAGGACTTTAAAATTTAGCAAAACAATGTATAACCTCGATGATGTTTTTTGTGTAGCCAGCGACGTTACGTGATTTCTATAAGAAGAAGAAGAAGAAGAAGTAAAAAGTTCCCATTTTTAATTAATTTTACTCCCAACTCGCATGTGACCAATCAGCAAAATTCTATAGTACGGTAAATAAATAATAAATAAATAAATATTTTTTTGTTCCATAACTAAGCCAACACAGCAGTTATAACTTACAGACCTCTCTTACACTGAACTGGAAAGGCCCCGAGAACGCCTGCATAACATGTCCTCCCAAGCAGAAAATTTAGAAAGTATGTGAACTTTCGTCTCCACTCTACTCCACAAGTCTTAAATGTGTGAAGAAAACGCTGTGTACCCAATGGCAATTTATTGCTTTCCAATTTATACGTAGTATAAGGAAAGCTTTGTGGCGGTCGAAATTTTTGATTCCGAGATTTCAACGGATTTACACGTTGTGAGGTCCCATGAACCCAAAAAAGTGGTTTTTACGAAATGTCTGTCTGTCTGTGCGTCGATTTCCGGGCAAACTACTCGGTCGATTTTAATGAAATTTGGCATGTAGGTTCACAAAAATCATACCTCGGGACAATTTTTTTTTTATTTGGGGCTAACTCAATTTGGGGGGGGGGGGGGAGTTTTATTCTCAAAACACGTCTAAACAAATTTTTTCCCAAAAATTGCTCCAACGATTTCTTTTAAATTCACATATATTGTAGTTGTTATTAATGTTGATAAAATGCGGGGGGTCGCTTGCCCCTTGATAGTTTGCTTCTGGGGGTAAAAAAAAAATAAAAATAACTAAATTTTCATGAAAAATGACTAAAAAATAATTTTTCTGCGAAACCTTTCCATCGATAATTTCTACTTTCAGGTATAATTTAGGTGTTAAATTGAGTAACGAAACCGGACAAGTTGCTTTCTCAGAAAAATATTTGGTTTTGTACAAAAAAATGTTTTTTTTTATATGATAGAAAATTCACGCTCAAATGCATTGCGTGCCCTGCCAGTATTGCTGTGTGGTAATGTGTTGGTCTGACCTATCTAGAATTTACCTCACCTCCAGTGACGTCAGGTGGACAACCCCCTCCCCCCCAAGATATCGGAAATTTAACCATAGGAAAATGATTTACCATGAAATTACTCATTTTCTCTATCTACTAATTTTGATAAATTGGAAAGCATGTTCGAGTAAACTCGGACCGGTTCTTTATTTTCATATTTCATTCGTCCTTAACTTGCTGTTAGGAACATTACAAACATTTATATTATCATTTATATTAGACTCAGTTCAAGTACCCAATTAGATAAATTTTAAACGTTTTACAGCAAATAAAACATAAAAGAACCCATAATAAAATTAGCCATAAATTTCGTGGCATGACTTATGATTTCTACGGCGTGAAACGTGCATGTCTAATAAACCGTGTAGAAATGTTAATTTAGTTTTATTATTTAATAGTGTCATATATTTTCCTTTGCAAGACCTAAAAGGGAGACATCCTATGTAGTACCCAATATCATAGTCTGTTGGTAAAAGTTAATGGCAATGATGTAATACGATTTTACAGAGGATTAGTTGGACTTACATTGTGTTAGTATTCATAAGAGGCAGGTGTCTCACAGTTATCGAACAATTAGGGCGGAGCCCATGGTCAGGGGAAAGGGGGGGCCACTCCCATCATCATGTTTAGTCCAATAATAAGATTATAGATATTATAAGATAATAAAATGATTCAAACTATCATTCTTCCGATTGAAACGCAAGCTCTCTAACCACTCAAAGAAATTTTAACAATATTTATTTTTAGTAACACTCACTCGATAAGTTCCCTAGCCACTGGCCTTCCAGCGGGCGACGGGCTATGGAACGCCGCTCCAGCGTATCTTGCATAGTTGTAGGTAACATTACAAGCATAGTAAAGAATAATTCTTCATACTCCAAGAAATAAATTATGAATTTATTTTTCCTCTTTAAGAGAGACATCACGATTCATATGTATCTCTCAGCAGGGAGCAACACCATATCTTGATGGAGGGGTAATTGCAATGAATACGCTTTAATGCTTAGTTTATTACAATCATTACGATAATTAATATTATAACGGCAAAGCCAGTGGCGTTGTTTCAGATCTTCATAGGGGGGGGGGGAGCATTAAGGGGACAATTAATAAAAAAATTACCGCATGCCCAAATTGCGCCACTGAGTAAAGCCCTTAATAATGGTATTATTTTAATTAAAGGATTGTCAGAAAGGGGTGGACAATATAATTTCGGGGTAGGACTTCCTCCAAAAAAACTAATTTTTTCCATGAAAAATTTTATAGTTGTTAGTACGGGATGTGGGCTGTATGGTAAGATACCCTTTCGAAACTACACCAGCCCCAAAAGGTCGACAAGGGGGATTTGACTTATTTATTTGTTTTACTTGGGGTTTTAAATAGGGTTGGCGTGCTGTTTACTAAGGCGGGGTTTCCACATACGTCAATCGTCAACGAAAAATATGGTTTTGACGTGGTAGCAGAATTTTTAGTATATCTTTAATGTCTGCTCAACCTTCAATTTCATAATTTTCATTGACGATTGACGTATGTGGAAACCCCGCCTAATGTCGTTCGGCAAACTGCTACAAGCTACTATTTGTACGTTCTCGTGGTGAAGATGAAAATGCGTATTGGCCACTGACCAGATAAAGCACTGAGCTTAAGCCGGGATAAGCGAAAAACACAGTCTTTTATGTGCAGTGGTTTCTGTCCTGGGTTTGGGGAACTGGCCCCGAAGGCGGAGGAACACAATGAGGAGACATCAGCATACGAATGCAGTCTTGGAAATCGACTGCTTTACAATGCCCTAGCATAGTCACAATGACTACGGTAGCCATGATGATCACCAATCTTTGTTAGAAGAGGTATTAGAAGAAGTAGAAGCAAAGGCTAATGATGCTGTTGTTGCTTCCAACGCCTGCTTTCAGCATTTCCGCAACCATGTCAGTCTGGTAGGAGAAGTGAGTCTCTTTGTTAACTGTTAACATGAGGCACCCTAACGGCAGACTCCTTCCCCTCGGGGGAAAAGGGAGTTGACTGACAGGGTGGACCTCCTGATTACATCGGAGGTGACCAGGTCTCCAAAAGCACGTAGGCTGACTGCTATAGTCTCAGCGCGTTATCATGTCCCACTATGTACCCCTGCCAACGCTGTGCACACAGCCAAGTTTGCCGCAGTTTAAAACACATGTTCTGCTCTCATGGAATCAACATGGTAAGGCCGAAGACTAAAGATAAGGCTCCCCCCTCAGGTTGCGTCTTGAAACTAGTTGCATTGCAGTTTGTCAATAATAAACAATTTATTATAAATAAGTCAGGGTGGGTACAAATGCGGCGTCCCGCAGTTTAATCCTCGTTCCTCATTCAGAAATCGTGTCTGGTATTATGAATATTTCGGCCGCTCCCAGCTAAATTTACTATATAGCCTACCTACCTTGTACAGGTCCAATTTAACTGGGTACAATTCATTAATGTCAGATTGATGATTTTAACCAATGTTTCTTTTGGCGGTAAAATTATACGTGTAATATATCTAGCATATACGGTATGCATAATTTAAACTTTATTGGGTTGAAGACAAGGCTTTTCAGTTTATTTTAACATCTGTGCCCTTTGTCTCACTAATTAGTGCGAAGTTATTGACATAGTGGCCGGGATAGTCCAATTGGTAGATAACTGGGCTAGTTCAAGTCGAGAAGACTCGGCAAGGCATAGACCGTGGGTTCAAGCCCCGGCAAGGCATAGATCGTGGGTTAAATCCCCGGCAAGGAATAGATCGTGGGTTCCAGCCCCGGCTATGCATAAATCGTGGGTTAAATCCCAGGCAAGGCATAGATCGTGGGTTTCAGCCCCGGCAATGCATAGATCGTGGGTTCAATCCCTGGCAAGGCATAAATCGTAGGTTCAAGCCCGGGAAGGCATAGATTGTGGGTTCCAGCTCCGGAGAGGCATAGATCGTGGGTTCCAGCCTCGGCAAGGCATAGATCGTGGGTTAAATCCCCGGCAAGGCATAGATCGTGGGTTAAATCCCCGGCAAGGCATAGATCGTGGGTTTCAGCCCCGGCAATGCATAGATCGTGGGTTCAATCCCTGGCAAGGCATAAATCGTAGGTTCCAGCCCCAGGCCCGGCAAGGCATAGATCGTGGGTTCAAGCCTCGGCAAGGCATAGACCGTGGGTTAAATCCCCGGCAAGGCGTAGATCGTGGGTTCCAGCCCCGGCTATGCATAAACGCGCGGGTTAAATCCCCGGCAATGCATAGATCGTGGGTTCAATCCCTGGCAAGGCATTAATCGTAGGTTCCAGCCCCAGGCCCGGTAAGACATAGATCGTGGGTTCAAGCCCGGGAAGGCATAGATTGTGGGTTCCAGCTCCGGAGAGGCATAGATCGTGGGTTCAAGCCTCGGCAAGGCATAGACTGTGGGTTAAATCCCCGGCAAGGCATAGATCGTGGGTTCCAGCCCCGGCTATGCATAAACCGTGGGTTAAATCCCCGGCAATGCATAGATCATGGGTTCAATGGCAAGGCATAAATCGTAGGTTCCAGCCCCAGGCCCGGCAAGGCATAGATCGTGGGTTTCAGCCCCGGCAATGCATAGATCGTGGGTTCAATCCCTGGCAAGGCATAAATCGTGGGTTCCAGCCCCAGGCCCGGCAAGGCATAGATCGTGGGTTCAAGCCCGGGAAGGCATAGATTGTGGGTTCCAGCTCCGGAGAGGCATAGATTGTGGGTTCCAGCCTCGGTAAGGCATAGGTCGTGGGTTCAAGCCAGGCAAGGCATAGGTTGTGGGTTCCAGCTCCGGCAAGGCATAGATCGTGGGTTAAATCCCCGGCTATGCGATAGATAATATAAGTAGGCTAGTTCCATGGTAAACCATTAGGAAAGGGTTCAATTTCGGTTGACTCACTTTCCCTATCCCAAAGCACTGAATTGATCGATGGGACGGCTTCATAATCTATAACGGGCATACCAATTTATTACAACACAGTAATAATGACAGGATATGCAATGTATTGGAGTATGAATTATCCATAATTTTTCAAAAAAATATTTTTTTATTCAAAATCAACACTTTGTTTGGGTAAGCAACCTATTCGGTTTTGTTGCTATATTTAACACTTTAAATATACCTGCGGCCCGATCATGGCGCTTTTAATACCCTGGTATTAAAAATGTAAACAAGATAATTTTACAATGGAAAGTGATATTCAAAATAATTTGTTTGCTTACAGTTTTAACCCCAGGAGTAAGTTAATACCAATCGGCCCTCAGAAGTTAGAAAGCATTGATAGTTCATTCCACAGAAAAATTATTTTTTATTTATTTTTTAGCTCCCTGAAGAAAACCATCAAGGGGCAAGCGACCTGTTGTATTTTGTTTTTTAATTAATAACAACCACTGGTACTAACAATATATGTAATTTCAGGAAAATCGTTGGAGCCGTTTTTGAGAAACAATATTTTTAAACTTTTTTTTGAGTTGCCGACAGACAGACATATCGTAAAACTTTTTTGGGTTCCTGGGATCTCAAAACGTGTAAATCCACTGAAATCCGGAAATCGAAAATTTCGACCATCACAAAGCTTCACAAATACTTCGTATAAATAGGAAAGCAATAAAACGCAATTATGCAAACAAGCCCGAATCAGTTTATCAACAGCAAAAAAAACGCAAAAGAAGAAAACAGCCATAAATATTCTGCATTATGTAACAACCGGTCACTGATAATAGAGATTTAGTAATTCCTTACATCAGTAACTTGTGTGAAATAAACCTACGTTCAAGGATAAACACGACACAAACCTTTTCCAAAACTACAGTAACTACCGGTACCTACTGTATGTGTAATAAAGCATCACTGATAATGGAGCATTTACAATTTTTTACGTCAGTAACATAGGTCAAATGAAAATGTGATAAACAATACAATACATACAAAAACACACTTGTCCGAAACTAGGGCCTACTGATAAACAACTAAACTTATGAATAACTAAATTGGTACTTATTCCTTACTGCATGTAAAGCATTTAATATGGCTGTTAATGGAGCTTTGAAATTCATTAAATCATGTCTGTAACCTGGATAAAATGTTATAAACTCAAGGAAAAACGCAACACAACCCAAAATTTTGTCTGAAATAACCGATCAACCTATGGGCAACTGTAACAGCTGGTACCCCGTATCTTACGAATCTCAATGTAGCAAGGCAGGCTCGTAACCAGGGCAGGGCGGGGGCTGCAGCCCTCTCCCCCTTGGCTTTGCACTAGATAGAATTGAAACTTCCTGACGGACGACTTTTCACTACTTACTACTTAGCCTACCGATGGTTACAGGCCTGTAGCAAGACATCACTGCTAATGGAACTTTAGTAATTCTATAGATCATTAATCTGAGTAAAATAAAAAGCTATACGTTTAAGGATAAGCACAAGCCATAGTATTGTTCAAAATTAAGTGAAGGGTAATTCTACCTATTTCTATACAACAAGAAGTCGCTGATACATTGAAGCTACAGTAGCTTCTTACATCAGTAACCTGGGTAAAATAAAAATGAGATAAGTTCAATCAGGAGCTTTAGTAATTCCGTACGTCAGTAAACTGGGTAAAACATAAAATGCGATAGGTCCAAGAATAAAGGCACACAAGCCAAAATCTTGTCAAAAATTACCGATAAACTTATGTATAACTACCGGTACCAACTCCTATCCGCGTATAATAATAAAACATAGAGGTTTATAGTAATTCCTTACATCAGTAACCGGGTTAAAATAAAAACGCGTTAAGTTCATGGATAAACACAACACATGCCAAAATCTTGACCGAAATTACCGATAAACTAATGGGTATCTACCGGTACCTATTCGAACATGCGCGGACCATACACATTGGTAGTTCGACAAGTACTAAATATCTTACGGCGCGGCTGAGGTGCCTGCTTTGAGAACGACTCTGGACAAGTAGTTTTCTCAAGGTTTCCCATATTTAGCCTACGTGTAAAGGTGTTTTTTTACGATTGAAGGGAAAATACTAGTACGTTTTCATCAATCGAAGTTTAACTCCAGTGCGTTGACATGCCACGCTTCGCTATGATCTTTAATAGTAGGCCTACTGGAAGCGATCATGCTACTATGCTGCAACTAGGGACTTGCAGTTCGAATCCTTGATGAGAACTGTTTTTTTTTTCCAGGTTCTAAATATCTGAGGAGGCTTAATATACATGTGTAGACAACTATGTATACAGTATATAAGAGGTACCTATACTATCTTTAACTTATATGGTGACTCGGACTCGTCTCTGTACTTGGTTAAGTCATACTTTCGCCTGTTTCATTGTGTTAATTGTAAGCTTGTCTCAGCTTGTCCGTTATCGCTTGTAGCCGGTGTAGATTGACATCGAGAACGTATCTATTAGTTTGCCAATGGCCAAAAATTCATTCCATTAGTAGCCTTTCAAAAAATTACAAATTACAAAGACCTACAGGAAACGAGCATCCTACTACGCTACTACTGGGGACCTGCAGTTCGAATTCTTGATGACAACAGGCTTTTTAAGGCCCTACTTAGCTTAGGAGGCTTCGTATGTACATGTATAGACAAATAAGTATACAGTATGTAACGAGGACCTATATTTGATTTATATGGTGACTTTCCGATCAAAGGGGAAAACAGCGGCTCGCGGACATGATGCTGACCACAACGTCCGACACAGAGCAGTGGTCAAGAGAGAGGGTACCAGTCCTCAAGTCCCATCCTGTTGGGCTCTCGTGCCACGGCGTTTTGTTTGTTTTTAAAGTAGTAAAATCAGGGGCGTAAAGTTGGCTGGGGCACGGTCCATCTTGCCCCCAGCTTCTTTGTGGGGGGGGCAAAGCCCCCCCTAGCCTCGAGCATCGTAAGACATGGTACACGGAGACCCCCGGGCCCCTTTGCAACAATATCAATGTAAGCATTCCTTTGTTAGCTTTGTGTAATATACAGCTATACTTTATTACTATATTAAAATGCGCAGAACTCTACTATTTTGCACTTATGTTTTCCATTTTCCTGCGTGATGACGTCTTAAGGTCTACTTAGTTTTGCCCCCGCCATCATTCTAAAACTTTACGCCTCTGACTAGAATGTTGGCCTTAAAAAGTGACTTCTCTCTCAGTATCATGAACATCCACCGTCATAGTTTGCAGGTCCCTACTATCAGTATAGTGACGTCACAGTATGTTATCAGCCGGCCCTGATATTTAAACACTAAAACTCATTGTATGCCTTTGAGTTTTACTATGACATTTACAACGGTCGTAAAACAGGGGCCCGTTTACTGATAAAATGTTTTTCTTATTTAAGATGGCTCCCACCGTCGCTTGAAAGGTATCTATAAGGAATACTGGACGGTACTAACACCTGCTTTCAGCATTTATGCTTTAAGCAGGACTGTTAGTCTGGCGGGGGCACCCTAAGGCAGCAGGGCAGACTCTTTCACCTCAGGGAGAAGGGGGGTTGACTGATAGGGTGGACCTCCCGATTGTAGTGGACTCTAAACCACTTGGGGGAACATAGCAAAGTCACACGATTAATTTGAGAAGTGACCAGGACTCAACACGCACTTGAGTGTTATAGAAGCAAAACTGGCTAAGTCCACAATTCTGAAATTTTGAAGTTTTTGGCGTCAATATAGATTCGTCTGGTTGAAATCTATCCATTGAATTAATTATCAGGAGCTAATTCTGGCATACTTCAGCGTAAAAGTAGTTCAAAAATTGGGTTTAGATGCAATCATCGGGCACTTAGCTTTTGTTTTTTAGCTTGCACGAAATACTATATGAACTACGATCGTATAATGGACTTTGCCCGTTTTGCTTCTAAACCACTCACTTACACTGACTGGTATAGTCTCAGCACGTTATCATGTCCTACCATGTTACCACTGTACACACTACCAAGTTTGCTGCTGTTTTGAACTGGCTCCTTCCCGGTGGATTCAACTAGGTATGGCCGTTGGCATAATCAATTTGGCAATACTCTTTTAAGTCATCGCTCGAAAAGTATAGGGGTTGCTGGAACGAAGGCTCAGGGTTCACACGAAACCTGGATAGGTAAACATAACCGTGTAGGACTCCTTACAGACAACTGGAAAAGCAAGAGAAATAGACATGATATGAAGGGAAAGCCCTATGGAAAAAGAAGAAATAGTCTTATGCAAGTGTAGACGTTTTTTGTTTGTGGGCACCCAAAGGGCAGATTAAGGGTGGACCCCTGATTTTAGTGGATTCCGAACCGCTTGGGGAACATTCTGGACACATTGGGACAAATAAAAAAACTACCAAGAGGAAGGCCGGCCTTCTAATTCAAGAAGGATCTGGTCCGCATTGCGAAAATCACAGCCGAGCACTTTCGTTGTCGGTTTTCGCGCGCTTATTTGAACGCTGACCGCCAATGTTTTTTAAAGCTGTATATCGGGACATTTTCAGTTTTGTCGGGACAATCCCGACGAATGCCGACCATCTGGCAACCCAGTCAGCATCGTGTAATTTAGCCCTAACCCGCTTCTTTTGCCTGATAATATACCGTACACAGCTTTATGTGACCCAGTCCATATAAAGCATAAACACTCGCAACTAATTACGCCCATGCATTGATTCCCACACGGATCAGATACGCACAAGCAAAGACAAAAATATTTTTCTATTCAACATGCATGTAACCGCATAGAACGCCCCATATAAATCACAAGGATACAGAAGAAATAATCCAGCTCGTTAGGAGTCATAGGAGACTGTGGTACAAAATATTGATATTTACTGATCCCTCGTAGCGACAGTCCATATACGGGAGCTACTATGTGTCTCCAGCATGTCCGCGAACCCTATTGTTTTAGCTACAAATGGGAAAAGGTTATGTATATGAAACCTGATCAAAAAGTATCGGTTCCAATACCTGATTGGTATTTCTGTACGTGTACCCAATGGCACTGTTGTTCCTTACGTCGGAACTGTCTGAATTTTCAGCCCTTACTGCAGTCTTTGACTTATTGTGACCAAGTTCATCCATGTTCATATATACGGGAGCTATACTATGTGCCTCCAGCTTGCCCGCGAACCCTATTCTTTCAGCTACAAATGTGAAATGGGAAAAGGTATTCATATGAAACCTGTTCAAAAAGTATACATAAATTATTACTTTCGTGTCTGCAATTTAAAAGAAAAGTCCCTATTTTAGAATGCGCCCCAAAACAAAAATTCCGGTTTTGGCCCTGGCATCATCAACCACAGAATTTATTTAATATTTTTGTAGCTTACTTACTTCTGAGCTTCAACAAGATTTGGTGTGTTTCCAGAAACAGTTCCGGTTCAGAGGCTCTCTGCCGTCTGTCCCCTGTACAATTGACGACCTGCGTAAAGTAAGCATGGGCGGATTTAGCGGAAAATTAAAGTGGGGTCACAAGTTGCATGTAGGTTTAAAAGGTAATTGTTGAAAAGTTGAGTTTTATTCAACAATATTATTATATATTTTTTTACTATCTAATGAATTCACTTATTTACGGGTCATGACACCCTTGCCCCCCCCCCCCCCCCCCCCCCATTAAGCGATTGGAAGTAAGCGACAAAGCTGCTCAGTTCTAGACAACCCATTAAATGCGTGTCTCCCTGGACACACGTATTAAGTTCAGAGGTATAGTCCACGCAAAATGAGAAAAGTATGGACATGGAATGTTTTGATCCTGTGGAACACTGTAAAAATATGCCTTGCACCATTTTGTGTTACCCATCCCGTGGTTGGAGACCGTTATCAATATGGCTGCTAGTGTAGCCTGCACAAGAGAAGTACGCAATTTGGCTGGGAAACCCAGTGATATGTGTAGCCTGCACAAGCTAAGTACAGAGTTTTTGACCGGGTCCAGGTATCCGTTCTGCTATGCTGCAATGTGTAAGACTTCGATATTTTTTTGCGTTGGTACTTATCTCTGATAGTTGGCTTATGGTTAGCGGGTGCCTCGTAAGGCATATTATGGCTCCCGCCGCTGCAGTTAATGTATCCTTATGGTGTTACCTTGTTGCATTGGATGCAAATCATAACAAAAATTGTGCAAAGAATATTTTTACAGTGTTCCACAGGATCAAAACATTCCATGTCCATACTTTTCTCATTTTGCGTGGACTATACAATCAATACTTTTTGAAAAATCCCGTACCACGAACATATTTCTTTCTCTGTCATTAAAATGGTAGAATATTCCGGGAATACTGTTGGATTATTCATATAAAATATTTTTTATAGTCGATTCATGTTAATGCGTATAGACCTAGGATTGAATAAGATACGGTAGATAGGTAGGCTTCCATAAGGAGTACGTATTAGACATGCAAGGCAAGATGTGTTTCGCTATTCAAGATGTTGACAGCTGACAAGCTGTTTGTTATTATGGAAACTTGATACGGTAACTATTGTGTGTTCAAAAATATCTAAATTTTAGCAGGCAGCTTAGGCTATTTATTGTACTCAATGACAAGCTGTTAGTATGAAAACTAGATACGGTAACTATTGTGTGTTCAAAAATTTCTAAATTTAAGTAGGTACCTACTAGTAGCTTTAGGCTATTTATTTATTGTACTCAATGAGAAGCTGTTAGTTTGTATGGAAACTTGATACGGTAACTATTGTGTGTGCAAAAATATCTAAATTGAATTTATTTTATTGTATTTTATTTATTTTATTTTATTTTTTTATTTATTATTTTATTTTTATGTATTTTATTATATTTTATATTTATTATAATTTATTGGACTCAATAAAATCAATCCTGAAAATTTGTAGGCTTTCGCTAATTTCTTGACCAATGACTTTCTGCTGGCCAAATACGCCGTTTAGTATTAACTTATTTTTGGGGGTAAAAAATGTAAACAAAACAATTTTATTAAAATTATTTTGTTTTATTTATGTACACCTACTGTTAATACTTGCTGCATATTTTGAGCTCTTTAGTCTGTGCTGTAGGCTATAATATTTATACAATCCATTGCATCGGGCCTACTATGGCGATTTGTTTTTTGGGGGGGGGGGGGAACTTTTAAAAAGCCTACAGTTATATTCTAAATAGTTTTGTTTATTGTATTTTTAACAAGAACAATTAAGTATACTAACCGGCATAACACTGGTAGCTGCCGATCCAACTTATTAATGGGTTAAAAATGTAGACAAAATAATTTTTGAATTCAAATTGCTATTCTATTTTGTACTTTGCAGGAATATTTATGTTATAGTTTTAAGTTATTTGGAGGCAAATTTTTGTAGTATTTACAATGAATTAATACAAATATTTTCTATATATTCTATTTTTATATATATTCTAATTTATTCCATAATATCTTACATTTTTAGTCCGACCCAGAATGAGTTAAATTGGTACCTTGAGCTATGGGGCTACTGTGAGGCACCTCAGTATCTGCTATAGTTTTAATTTCGGTTTAGTTAGGCAGTAGTTACGATATATAGTCACAGCTCAAAGCTTGTGGACCAGTCAAATCAATAACGGTTAATTGTATGGAAATTTTGAATCACATAAAAATTGTTAATAGATTCAAGCCTGTTCACAAATTTGTGAAAATGAAAACACAACCGCCTATGGGAACTAATACATTAGTCAAAGCCCTTATAGGGCATTATCAAATTTTATCTTGGGCCCATTATGGGCACCTAAGGGGTTACTTAAAGTGCGGGCCGTTCCTAATTTAATAGCATAGTAATCACGGCGCTAAAGCTAACCGCATAATCGAAACTAATCTACATAAGACATATTTAGCAAGTTACCCATGACAAGAGACTCTAGTTTTGTAAGAAACATGAGCTTCCTTTACTCTCTCCTTAAATAATGACTTTTTGTTGTTTCTATTACTAAGCCAACCTAGCGGAGTTAGGGCTATATAGCCCTCTCTTACACTCAACTAGGAGAGCCCGGGACCGCCAACTTTACATGCCCTCCGAAGCATGGCCAGAAAATTTAGCATGTGAACGACTCGAACCAACAACCTTTCGACTGAAAGTAAAAGTCCGTTCCATTCTTCTACATGTCCATCTCCTGTTTCTCCTTTTCACTTTCAGTTTTTGCCGCGCCTCGGCGGTGCGGTATAGGCGCTTCCACAGCCCTCTGTCACAGCCTGCCGTCAGTTTCTGGGGAGTGAAGTGTGAGAGTTTGGGGGCTAAAGCTCACCTAACATAAAGACGTTATTTATTCATTCTATCATTCATTCATACATTTTATACATTCATTCTGTCCAGGGCAGGGTTTCTAAAATTGAGGTCATGTGTATCAGGGGTCCGCCAAACAGAAGTACCTTCTCATTAACTTAGCAGTAAGTGCATTGAAAGTACCAATAAATATATCTTCATTAATATAAATTAGGCTTTTTTTATTTCCAAATATATTTTTTGACCTCCTGTTTCTCCACTTCTGATTGCTCAACACTTTCTCTGGTCCCAGTTCCTCCCCCTCCTGGGAGATCCCTTTCAATCCTCAATTTCGGCATCCCTTTGTTAGCCTTCCTCCTCCCTTTATTTCTTCCTCCAGTCATTACCTCACAGACCTGCGCTGTTAACCATTGCAATCTCCTTCTCGCCCAGCACTCTACGCCATAAATCACGCAGGGTTTCACCTCAGCTGTTCCTCCACTTCTGGTCACTCAACACTTCCTCTGGTACCAGACCCTCCCCCTCCAGAGAGATTGTCCTCAATCCTCATTGTGGTTTCTCCATCCCTTCGTTGATCTTCCTCTTCCCTTTGTTTCTTCCTCCAGTCATTTCCTCGAGCACCTGCGCTGTTATCCATTGCAATCTCCTTCTCGCCCAGCACTCTACGCCATAGATCACGCAGGGTTTCACCTCAGCTGTTCCTCCACTTCTGGTTACTCAACACTTCTTCTGGTACCAGACCCTCTTAGGGAACGTCCTCAATCCTCAATCTGGTTTCTCCATCCCTTCGCTGATCGTCCTCTACCCTTTATTTCTTCCTCCAGTCGTTTCCTCACGCATCTGTGCTGTTATCCATTGCAATCTCCTTCTCGCCCAGCATTCTCACTCTTGCAGTCTCTTTCTCCCTATCTACACCAATGGTTCTTCCACTCCGAACTCTTGTCTAATCGGTTCTTTTCCAATCCTATCCCTCCTTTTCTTCTACCAGGCAATTCAGATGAACGCCATCTCAGCCCCTTGTTGCTTGTATTAATCCTATAATTATTATCATTCATCTCGTCTCTTTATAGATGGCTAAACATTATACACGTATATACCTCCTTTAATCACGAAGCCATAAAAATTCCTGCAAATTGCCCACCTTTCTCAGCAGTAAAGTGTATAAGTACAGCATTGTCGGTATTGAAAACGGGTACAGGTACACATCCAGTGAAGGGGTTATTTAATGCAACTAATAATAACATAAAGTCATGCAGTGGGAGGTCTTCTTATCGATGTGTCCATTATAAATTTTATAGGTACCTACCGTATATATAAGTATAACACGTAAATGCAACAAGTGCACTTAAACATAACATCTCAAGCACTAGTTTAATATTAAAAAAAATATCTAAAATCACAGCCTTCTAACAGAGATTGATGCGTTTCTGAATCAAACGATTTGATTCTCGAAGATTAGAACGCGAAACCTCCCATAAAAACTGGACTGGAAGCGCGGTAAAGATTATATCTCAATGATTTTTTTTCTAAATAAATGTACACTACAATTTAAACCACGATGTATAGGTTACTATTGCGCACAGAGATTGGGGACTATGTAGAAAACGTTCTTTTTTCGCTTAATGACTGTTAAGTTCATCATTAGTGATATGGGATGGTACCAAAAAATTATTAAAAATACATAGAATTTTGTAAATGTATTTTACAATTATTTTTAATTCGATTTCTTTTAAATAATGTTGAATTTCTAACATTTTCATGGCAGTAGCATTATTAAGAAGTACCCATACTATAGGCTATATTCTCCAAGCTTTATGTTTTGTAATCTAAAAGCCTTATTGAGTGCTGGAAAAAAGTGGTCGGTACAGTGCTTTGTTAAGTAGCTTGTCTTGTAGTTTGGGTATATAGAATTTAATTATGCGGTCAATTAAGCCAAGAACTGATACAATAATGAATATTTATGTGATTTCTCTCGTTCGATTAAGTCACCGAATGATTCATATCATAATTACTGAGGAAATAAATATTAATTAATATGGTGTTCGCTCCTCAATGGCGTAGATAGGAGCCCTATAAATTTTTTTTATCGATACAGGGTGGTCTACAATGTTTTATTTTTATTTTATATATCATGAGGTGTTATCGCTAACACATCTTTATATGAACTTATGGTAGCCGGGTAGGTTGTAGGTTGTAATTTTTTTGAAGGGCTCTTTATGGACCCAGGCCTACTTATAGGTCCTTTGTCCAATGTCAATAGCCCCATAGATTTCGGACATTATTTGCATTGTTTCATTATGAATTTTTGGCCAATGGCAAACTGGTATTCGCTCTCATTGTCAACTTACGCCGGCTACAAGCGGTAATGGACAAGCTGAGACGAGCTTACAATTGACGCAATGAAACAGGCAAAAGCATGACTTAACCAAGTTAAGATACGAGTCCTATGGAAGCCTCTACTGTACTTTGTTAATTCATGCTTTTGCCTGTTTCATTGCGTCAAATGTAAGCTTGTCTCATTTTGTCCATTATCGCTTGTAGCCGGCGTAGGTTGACATCGAGAGCGTATACCAGTTTGCCGCAATGACAAATAATTCATAAGGAAACAATAAAAATAATGTCCATGGGGTCGTTGGCATTGGACAAGGGACCATTGGGCCTAGGTTTATAAAAACCTCCTTCGGGACTTTGTTATTACTATGGTACATGTTTTGTAATGTTACTCTATAAATTAATTTTTTGTAGGCCTACTACTGTGCAAAACCAAATATTTTTTTTGGGAAAGCAACCTATCCGGTTTCGTTACTCAATTTAACACCTAAAACATGCCTGAATGTAGAAATCATCGATAGAAAGGTTTCGCAGAAAAATTATTTTTTAGTCATTTTTCATTAAAATTTAGTTATTTTTATTTTTTTACCCCCAGAAGCAAACTATCAAGGGGCAAGCGACCCCCGCATTGTGTCAAAATTAATAACGACTACAATATATGTGAATTTAAAAGAAATCGTTGGAGCCGCTTTAGAAAAATCATTTTTTTAGACGTTTTTTATGAGTTTTTTGAATATAAAACCCCCCCAAATTGAGTTAGCCCTAAATAGAAAAATGATCCCGAGGTAAGATTTTAATGAACCTACATGCCGAATTTCATCAAAATCGACCGAGTAGTTCGCCCGGAAATCGACGCACAGACAGACCGACAGAGCGACAGACAGACATTTCCTTATACTACGTATAAATTGGAAAGCAATGAATATATATTTCTGTTAAATAATACAATCAAGTAATCAACAAGAAAGTAATAATTGGAATCGTCAAAATATCGTCAAAATCACGGTAGTTCTGTCATTGTCATTGTGCTAGTGTTTCAGTGACAGTGTTGAAATCTTTCTCTAAGTGATCAGAGTTCATTTTGGAGTTTTCTAAGGTATCTGAACCCTTGTAGCATAGGATCCAGTCGCTCACGCTTGGTTGTGCGTGATGCTGGCCTTACCACGTTTCCCCTTATTGTTTTCATCACGGTTATCTGGCGTTCTTTACTGCGTTTCATTTGTTTCCATTTCTATGCCACCTGACGATGGCCTAGTGCCGAAACTGGTTCTCTAATAAGCTAATATTGTTTTTATTTTGTGAACTAAGTCATTATTTTTATCAACTTATTAGAATCAGGGCTGATCGACCACGACCCATAAGCCCGGATTCTACTGGTTCGTCATAGCCCTAAACCAGAAAAATGGCGGAAGATTTAGTAATATTACGTTAATTTTGGGGGGACTTAGGGGGGGACTTAGGGTGGCGCTAACAGCCCATGGGGACTTTTGGCCGCACGTACTATGCCTCTCCATTCCGCTCGATCACAAGCCACCGTCCGCTTGGGGGGGTTCACTAATAAAACCACTGGTTTTTTTTAATGTTTACAATCAAAATAACCTAATCTTTTACCCTTAACTAAAATGCTATACATATTCATTTTAATTTTTAGGGAGATTACCTATTGATATGATCTATTGATATCTACCTATTGAGATGGCGACCAATCTTCGACTTTCGGAAAATTTCTTCACAACTTTTCATTTCATGACCTCCTGAGCCTAAAACCGCCCTCCGTTCAAAATGTTATATATATACATATAGGTGTATGTATAATGCCAATGGGAAAAGTTTTAGTTAAACCTATTAAACATTAGAATGTCAAACTAAAACTATTGATATGGACTTTTCTCTCATTGTTTTTTTCAAATTATTGACTCATAAATAGTCAAAATGTTTATAGTCTAGACTTGATGTTTTGATATTATGTAGCCTACATGGTAGACCTAATTGTATTTTTGACGGTGCCGAGCACATACTGTACCTTTATATCTATATTGTACTGTATGTGGTAATAATGGCCTATTATATTTCATTTCATTTCATTTCATTATATGTATATCAATTTTAGGAAACACTCTAACTTCCGTAAATATCATCTGATTTTGATGAAACTTGGCCCAAAAATCGATCATACAAATGTCTTGATCGAGTTCGTTAACCAGCTATATCCACTTTTTAGTTACAAGACGGCGGCCAATTGAAACCTTATATAATTCATATCTCAGTTAATATTGGTCGCAGAGGAATGAATTAAAATCTGACTGAAAGCCCGTATTATTATCTACGATAATGGTTATCAACACCTTTTACGATGAATCAGCGATTTCAAGATGGCATCCAGTCGAATTAAAAATAATTTAATAAGTAAAAGTCCATAGTCGTAATTTTATTGTTTGGAACACAAGAGTTTCGTGTGTTGATGTTGTGGTCAGGAAAATAATGAAGTATTTTTTATTTTTTATTACACACATAATGTGGGCAGCCAAGGGCAAATTTAAGGGGGGTTCAAACCCCCCCCCCCCCCCAAATAAAATTAACTTACACTAGATAACAATGGGTTTACAGTGGGAATTAAAAATAATAATGTTTTTTAATTTTATAATCCACTGGACCTGCCCGCTGAACCCCCCCCCCTAAATTGGAGGCAAAATCCGCCCTTGTAGTTAGCGTAGAGGAAAAGCAGGTTCTGCGGAATCTCCCTACACCTTATCGGCCAGAGCCGAAAGGGATTTTTGTATGCATAATATGCACACACAAAAATTTAAATTCCTCCGCGCCCGCAGATGTAGGCATTTGCCTCAGTTGCATACTGGTAAATCCGCCACTGGGGCCAGCTACCCCCGGCCCCGCCCTTGCGGTGTAGCCAATAGGATTTTTATTATAGGGACGAGCCCAGTATTCCCTGCAGTTTTATAGTTAGGCAATATCTACCTGCAAACATGCAAGTACATGAAGTTGCCGGCCAAATAAACGCAGTATGTTTCAAAACAGAGCAGACGGTACCAAATAATACATTCACTTACGGCCTACAATCCAAGGACGGATTTTAGGGGGGGGGTCAGAGGGTCCGGACCCCCCCCCCCCCCCCACAAAATAAATTGACTTAGATAACAATGGCTTTACAGTGGGAATTAAAAATAATTATGTTTTTTAATGTTATAATCCACTGAACCTGACCGCTGACCCCCCCCCTAAATTGGAGGCAAAATCCACCCTTGCTACAATCAGGGTATTTACAATAGAGCATATTTTAAGAAATTTTCACTGGGTGGCACAAATTGAAATCCTATTCTATATGGCGTATATTTCGCTTGTATCCATCCCCCCCCCCCCTCTTTCCATTAATAAGTTCTTCGGTCACATTGAAAAACAAAATATGACGGGCAACGTAACTTTTGACTATTTTTGCTTTTTTTCTAATTTTTTAGTTTTGTTAGTCTTGGAATTTGAAATTTGTGCCCAATTTGTATGGGACACTATGCCCAAAATTAGGGGGAAAAATCACCTCACTGGGGCTTCCTTAAAATATGCTCGGATTCACAATGCTCAGGTTATCGAGTTAAAACTCAGAACATGTAGAGTAGGTAGTGGTACAGACTCGGACTTTCATTTGAGAGGATGTTGGTCTACTATTATACGAACCTCTTCTGCGGGCCTACTACGCCGTTTAATATTAATTTAATCTGCGGGTTAAAAATGTACACATTAACTGTTTTAAATAGAACTACATATAGTAAAATTATCTTGTTAGCATTTCTAACCCCAGGTTAAGATTTATACTAAACGTCAAAGTAGGGACACAGCTTTCTGGCTTCTCTCTGTATAGATTGTGCTGACCACGAATGAGGGTGTTCTTGGAGCCAGGGGCGTGAAGTTGGCCCCCCAGTTTAATTTGTGGGGGGGGGGGGGGGGGTTTGCCCCTCGAGCATTGTACGACGTGGTTCATGGAGACCTCCGGGCCCCTTTGCAGCAATATAAATGTAAGCATTCCTTTGCTATCTTTGTAAAATCTACAGCTATACTTTACTACTATTAAAATGCGTAAAACCCTACTATTTTGCACTTATATTTTCAAATTTTTCTTATCCTGTCTGACTGCCTGATGACGTCATACTTATTAGACCAGCAATATTTACTTGTATTGCTGACCACTGTGAACCAATAAGTTGATAGCAAGCTAGCCCACTCCCCCGCCCCCCCCCCCCCAAAAAAAAATCAACACAACACTAGATAAAATGAGAATTTTCGACAATAATATATATCATGGAAAATTGTAGGAAAAAAGCCCCTATTTTAAAGTAGGGCGTGCATCCCTCTGCAAAAAATCCCAGATCCGTTTATGAATGGGTTAACTGAACAGTAGGTTCAATATTAATCAAGCAGATTAAGCTTGTTTGCATAATTAAAAAATTGCAGGCGTTATGCTTTAAAAATCAATTTCCGTGAAACGTGCGCAGTGGCGTAGAAAAGTAAATAAAAAAAACTCTACTTTCTGGCGCCTGGAGGAACACACTTCATTAATTTTGGAATGGCTCAGTGGAGTGGAATGACCTGTAAGTTATACGCTCTGCAAATGGCAGTAATTTGCACACTCGTGTGGCTTGTATGCCGAGAGCGTGATAGGCTACATGGTTTTGCCGAGCCCCGTACGATGTACGATTTGTTTATACGGGCCTAGCTACGTCAAACTTAATGAGGTCTAAAGTATGCACAGCGCATAGTTCAACTGGTTACCGTATGACGTCACACGTAGGGTTACTAGACTAGATAGCTAGGACATGGGTGTTGTCGCATGTTGGGAAGTGCATGGCGCTGCGTAAGGAGCTAGGTTATAGGCCCGGATCACAAAGACGATTTTGTCGCGGGAGAAACGTCGGGCAATCCATCACTGAAGCAATAATCTTCGTCTTCTTCTTCGTCTTCTTCTTCGTCTTCTTCTTCGTCTTCTTCTTCGTCTTCTTCTTCTTCGTCTTCTTCTTCTTCGTCTTCTTCTTCTTCTTCGCCTTCTTCTTCTTCGTCTTCTTCTTCTTCTTCGTCTTCTTCTTCTTCGTCTTCTTCTTCTTCGTCTTCTTCTTCTTCGTCTTCTTCTTCTTCGTCTTCTTCTTCTTCTTCGTCTTCTTCTTCTTCGTCTTCTTCTTCTTCGTCTTCTTCTTCTTCGTCTTCTTCTTCTTCGTCTTCTTCTTCTTCGTCTTCTTCTTCTTCGTCTTCTTCTTCTTCGTCTTCTTCTTCTTCGTCTTCTTCTTCGTCTTCGTCTTCTTCTTCTTCATCTTCTTCTTCTTCGTCTTCTTCTTCTTCGTCTTCTTCTTCTTCTTCTTCTTCTTCGTCTTCTTCTTCTTCTTCTTCTTCTTCTTCTTCTTCTTCTTCTTCTGGCATCCGGCCCTTAATGAGCTTTGGCCTGCTCGACAACACTCCTCCAGTCTTCTCGGTTTTGTACAATGCTCCACCATCTACGGACTCCCAACTCGCGAAGGTCAGTTTCCAACTCATTCTTTCAGCGTTTTCGAGGACGTCCCGACAGTCGTCATGCTTGCTTTGTACATCTTCTTCGGCAGCCGGTCGTCTGACACTCTTATATGACAAGTACCAGCCCAGTGGCGGCGCTAGAAATGTTAAGGCGGGGGGCCATGGGGGACATGACTTCTATCTGGGGGGGGGGGGGCAATGAAAAAACAAAACATTTTTCAATGAGAGTAGGCATAATGAAAGTAAGTAAAATGTAACCAGTTTTAATTCTGACGTTTTTGAATTACAAAAATTCTGCTAGATATAACATGTGAAATATCTCATAAGTGGGTGGCCCAGGGGCGGACCAGAGAAACTTTCGGGGGGGGGGGGGCAGGCCGCCACTGTACAACCAGCCATCTTAGGCCGGACTATGACTTCCATGTTGAGTATTACTTCTATTTCGGCGTTGTTTCTTATACATGCCACTGCCACTCTCCAGAGCATATTTTAAGAAATTTTCACTGGGTGGCACAAATTGAAATCCTATTCCATATAGTGTAAATTTCGCTTGTATCCACCCCCCCCCCCCCCTCCACTTCTTTGGTCACGTTAAAACAAAATTGGCGCCATTAATACGACCGACAACGTAACTTTTGACCATTTTTTTTTCTAATTTCTAGTTTAGAATTTGAAATTTGGGCCCAATTTGTGTGCAATTGCGGATCCACAGTGGGGGGTGGGGTCATGACTAATAAAAAAAAATTGAATAAACCTCAACTTTTCAACAAAAAATTGCCTTTTTAAACTTACAAAAAACTTTTAACCCCCCCCCCCCCCCCCCCGTAAATTTTCGGCGGGATCCGCCCTTGTTTGTGTGGGGCAATATTCCCAAACGCAGGGGGCAAAATCCCCTCACTGGGGGGCACCCTTGCCCCAAAGGGGCTTCCTTAAAATATATACTCTGCAGCACTCTCCGTCTTCATTGGGGTCCATAAGTCCTCCTTATTATGGCCGTTATACAGCTTCGAAAATAGATTTTTCTGCCAAAATGCGAAAAACCCCATGATTTTACACCTTCTTTTCTTTTCAATTTATCCTCCCGAGTATCCTCCGTTCGGTTATTTCAATCAGTCTAGCAATCTTGTATCAACCCACTGTTTTGGAACTAGTTTTAACCCCCCTCCCCCCCCCCCCCGGCCGCCTCTTTCCTCTAGTTACTTATATACTTGGAAGTTGAATACACATAATATAGGCTATAAATTTATTACATTTCATTTATTGTAATTACAATATATTATTAATAATGACTCCGCTATACAGTTTAGATACTGCAGGTGATGATGTCGACCGCGGATGTTGACGAAACGTTTGGGAAGTACGTTTTCAGAACGGCCACGGCCTATCACCCCGGATTCTACTGCTTCATCACGTAACTTGAGCCGTGAAAGCCTTTGTAATTATAATGCAGCAATAGGCTACTGCATATTACATGTAGTTACAGTAATAAAGAGGCCATACGGTAGCACGTGGCGATTGATATTCCGTGAACTAGATTATTATGCGACTACGGATCAATAACATTAAAAAGAATCGCTGACGGGCTTCGAACTTCTGCTTCCTTACGCAATACTAACGGTCAGTATGGTTGAGGCAAGTGTTCCATTAGGATGACCAGTTGGCCTACAACACTACAGGCGCGGATCTACGGGGATCTACGGGGGGAGGGGGGGCTATCCCATTAGCTTCCTCAAAATGCGTAAATCCCCACTATTTCAGTCCTATTTTTCATCAATTTTCTCTCGGGGGAGACTCGGCCCCCTCCCCCCTTGTGCTCAATTGTATTAATTCCCTGCAATATAGGAACCTTATTGCTCTGAAAATGCGTAAAACCCCAATATTTCAGCCTTATTTTTCACCAATTTTCTCCCGGTGGTGACCCCCGGCGGGCCCCCTTTCATATTTCCGAACCCACGCAAAGGAAACTAAGGTCATTAGTTTAAAAGCTGCGTACGTCCATGAGAACGGCTTTCCCCATTTTTTACACTTTTATGAAAATGGTTGGAGGGGCGCCAAATTATATACACCACCCCCTTCCAAAACCTATCGTTACGCCGTTTTAAGAGGTCTGGGATCACCACTGATTATTTTGGAAATCCTTTGCAATTCATCTTTTTTATTTCTATTTAATCTTAGTCGCCTCCTTGGTCTCATTCTAGATCCGCGCCTGCTATACCGTTTAGTATTACCTTATTCTTGGGGTTAAAAAGAACTGGTAAGAGTGAACCCGTACATACTTTTCTATTTAGCAATTAGTATAGGTACTCTAATAATCAAGGCCGTAGCCAAGGGGTTCAAACCCCCCTCCTCTCCCCCCCCCCCCCCGACATGAAATGGCTTCCTACTAGATAGAATCGGATTTTGAGAGGAAAAATAAAGCCACTATGTAATACCCAATAAAATTTCTATATCATTCATTTCAGTTCTTTATATTGTTCCCGTATAAATTTTGGCCATTGGCAAACAGGTACCTAATCGCCCTCGATGTCAACCAACACCGGCTACAAGCGATAATAGACAAGCTGAAACAAGCTTACCATTGACGAATTCTGTAGCATATAAGCATGAATTAACCATGTACAGATTCGGGTCTATTCTATAGAATAAATATTTACTATGGTTTATTCATTATTTTTTTGAGTAGCACTTTCCATTCTACAATTATTTTGTTTACGTTTTTAACCCCAGAATAAGTTATTATGTATAGGGCATGGGAGGTTCAGAGGTAGTACAATCGTAATACAATACTACTGCAGTGCTACACTAATAGCCTATGCTCACTAATAGCCTATGCTCACTAATATCACGTTGATCATCATTAATTTACTGAAATTAGTGAGCGTTCCCACGGTCAATTTAGGTCAATGACGTCACTGATTAGGGTCGCAAGGCCTGCACCTTTAATGGTGACCACAAATGAACCTAGAGCCATTGTTTTTCGCGCATTGAATTAAATTGCTTCACGAAGATGAGTGGTTCTAGTTTGTTAGTTAATTAAGCCCGGTTTAGACGGGCACCTACGTGTCAAGACTTTTCAAGTCAAATTAATAAGAACTGGTCCGAGTTTACTCGAACATGCTTTCCAATTTATCAAAATTAGCAGACAGAGAAAATGAGTAATTTCATGGTAAATAATTTTGGCGTCAATGGATATGAGGTAAATTCTAGATGGGACAGACCAACACATTACCACACAGCAATACTGGTAGGGCACGCTTTCCTTATACTACTATAGGTATAAAATTGGAAAGCAATAATAATAATTAATAATAATTTAAGAGAAAATAAATGCATTTCTGACAATACACGCAATGGCATCCTATTCCGACGACGATTATTCGAATGGGGGTTGTTTGTTGACCACAGAATCGGAAAGATGGACTCGATTCGAAATTCAAACTAGGTCATACATGATTACAATTTTGACCTTGGAGACTGCTGGCCAGAAAGGGGAAGTTGTTGTGCTCTTGCCAAACCACTGAGGTTCTGTAGGGACAGTTTTGGTCACTAGGTTCGCTGACGACAAACCGATATCCATATTATTCAAAATGGCCGCCGTTTGCGAGTGAAAGCTAAGCTCTTAACATCTAATTAATTCTTTAAATATTTTTATCATATTTTTACTATGCCTGGACCTTATTTCTCTGCATATAATTTAATATATATATTCTCCATGATTTATAGAAAAATATCACTTTAAAATAATACGTAATTAAAAATAATTGTAAAATAGTGTTGAGGCTAATGGAAAAATCAACGTTTTGATATCATTGCAACTGGTGCTGCCATCTACAAAATGACGTCACAAATGAACCTCATACCTCAGGTTTTTCAGCCAGGATATTCTTCTTCTGCCGGGAGCCCTCAGTCCTACTATCCTCCGTTGCATTATTACACGCTGATGGCGATTATTTTCGTGGCTCATTACTTGGCCAAAGTATGTTAGTTTCCATTTCTTAACCGTCAGCAGCAACTCGCTTCTGTATCATACATTAATAGAATTTGGACCTTGAAGACTGCTGCTCTGAAAAGGGAAGTTGTGCTCTTGCCAAACCTCTATACCACAGTGTTTACAACTAGGATGTTCTTCTTCTGCCGGGAGCCCTCAATCCTTCTATCTTCCCTTGGATTATTACACCCCAGCACATGGTATGTACAAGCATGTTAGTTTCGCTTTCTTAACCGTCAGCAGCAACTCGCTTCTGTATCATACATTAATAGAATTTGGACTTTGAAGACTGCTGCTCTGAAAACGGAAGTTGTGCTCTTCCCAAAACTCTATACCACAGTGTTTACAACTAGCTAGGATGTTCTTCTTCTGCCGGGAGCCCTCAATCCTTCTATCTTCCCTTGGATTTCTACACCCCACCACATGGCCAAAGTATGTTAGTTTCCGTTTCTTAACCTTCAGCAGCAACTCGGCTTCTGTATCCTTTCGCCTCAGGACCTCAGCATTAGGGACACGATCTCTCCAGAATATGCGTAGCATTTGTAAGATCATAGCCCTTATTCAAAAGAAGTAGCTAGTGGTAATACTCAGCATGGGGCACAATAGACCACACAAGCAAATACCCAAAAACTAAGAAAAAACTGGTCATTCATGTATTGAAGCACTCCATAATCCGTGATAAGATCTACTCTATGACCTATGATCATGAAAGTCGTGTCTTGATGATTACTATGTC
Source organism: Psococerastis gibbosa (assembly GCA_963971405.1). NCBI lineage: Eukaryota > Metazoa > Arthropoda > Insecta > Psocodea > Psocidae > Psococerastis > Psococerastis gibbosa. Next base: position 26,478,125 of record OZ020490.1, on the reverse strand, counting down.
AGTGGCCAATAGCCCAGCCATATTTTTCAACGTAATCGGTCAAAATCGCAAAATAATGCCGGCTTAGAAATAGTAATAAAATAGTTCGTAAACTCTTAATACCAGATGTCATCCATTATAGCAAAGATGAGTTTATGGTCTTATCGCGTACAACTTCAAATAATTTTGATAACTTGAGTTTGTATTGATATTTTGATACCACTACTGATAAGTGTTTTTTAGTAGCCTATTCAATATCAAGGAAACGTTTTCATATAGAATCTTCTTTATTTAGCCCAAGTCACGTACATACAGGGATTTTAGTGGCAGATCAGTCCTGGATTGAAGTATAGTCATCTACCACAAAACATACCCCCCCCCCCCCCCAAACATTGCAAACTGAAAAGTTGCACAAGACAACAAAATATATTTGAGTGTTATAGGAGCAAAACGGGCAAAATATACTGCAGTTAATTTTTCAGAAGAACCGGAAGACTGTAGCTAATTGCTCTGTAAATGCTGCTTCTAACCCGAATCTTCCAACTAATTTTACTCTGAACTATGACAAAATTAGCACCTGATAATAAATTCATTGGATAGATTTCATCCAGACGAATATATCTGTGCCAAAAACTTAAATTCTGAAATTTGCAGGCTTTGCTTTGCTTCCATACTACTCATTTGTAAAATCTAAATTTCAATTGTTGAAACACATAGGCCTACAATGCGGCTATGCCTATGTTACAATAGTTAGGAACGTTTCCAATTTTAACTATTTCACTTCCATTTTCTCAACAATTTTCCATTTTCCATTTAACTATATATATATAAAAGAAAGTCGTGTTAGTTACACTATTTATAACTCAAGAACGGCTTTACCGATATGGCTGAAAATTGGTGAGGAGGTAGCTTAGAGCCAGTAGGCGGACATAGGATACTATTTACTCCGATTATAGCGATTTTCAAAAACCCTGTGGCGGATTTGTCTGCATTACATGGTTGCATAATTGCAAATTCACAGGGAAGACGTAAAAAGACATCGCGATTTTCAAAAACCCTGTGGCGGAGCAGTACACGGGACGACGGGATGGGTGGAAAATGCGGAAATATTACATGCCCAATGAAAAATGTAATGCAGACAACGGAGAATGTGGAAAATTGACGGAATCCCTGTCACGACATTCATGGACTGTTAGGCGGTACGAAGTTCGCCGGGTCCACTAGTACGATATATATATAAATATATTATATATATTATATAGTCTGTGTTGAAAGGCATTATTTTTATTATGATGCTGAAAACTCTATTTATTATGTGATACTGGTCTTCTAGCAAGCCGTATACATGTGTCTGCTGGACACCCCCCCCCCCTCCCCAAATGACGTATATGGGCGCGGCGGGGGGGGGCGCCACTGTGGATGCGCCTATCTAAGTCAAGTCACTCGGAAGATAAAGGAAAAGTACGGCACTGTAGCCAAATTAAGTATTGTGTACCTACCTTTGATTTAGTCTTCACTGGAGGCAATGAATCTTGAATTTCTTGGTTCCCACTTAGAGTACTGCAAGTACTACAATCCGACGGTTTCCTCGTCAACGCAGCATGCAGAAGGTCCGTATTGGTTTCCACTGGTAAAAAGTCTTTATCAGCCGTATTTGAACTCACCAACTCGTCAGTAACTCTTCGACAAACGTCCACTTCACCATAAGTTTCAACACCATTTTCAAAGAACCTCATCATTTGCCTAGGTACATTTTCTGAGGATAAACTTTTTGGTCTGCTTAATACTCCCTTTTCGTTGAGTTCTCCAACCGACACCGCATGGTGGATTCTAGTATTCGGTTCCTTGCTGCTGGTTTCGTCCACCTTCTTTGCCGACGAATTTGGTCGAAAGTCTGAAATATCGGACGCAACCTGTCCGTTAGAGTGTCTTCTGTGGCGCAAATATGGGTAGTCTTCTAGGATTCGACTAACACTTAGGAAATCACTGCAGCTTTTACTGGGTTTTATGTTGTTACTACTGCGATAGGGATGGTAGGACAGGGAGTTGCAGTCTTGTGCTGGATTATAGGCAGAGTAGTATAAAGTCCCGGGAAGGTTACTCAGAGAACTAGAAACACTGCAATCGCTGGAAAGATCCGAAAAGGATAAATCTGAATTCGCGTAAATATCATCGAAGCTAAATCTTCTCTGATGCTCGAGCATGGACATTTCATCCATGAAATATCCAAAAACAGGAGAAATTGACCCAGAATTTTCCATATTCCTCGGCCAAGGATGGTGATACGTTCTTCTATTCAATACTGGACTGATATCACTGTAAGCCGAACTTCGTCTGCTAGAGTCATCACTATACAAAGAACTTCTTCGGCTGGAAATTGGCGATAAATCGTTGGAACTGGTTTCACTAAATTGAGAACATTTCCTTTCCGGAATGGGCTGCGACCTGTGAAGAATTGCGCTCTCGTCTAAGCTGACCGCTTTACGACCTGCACGGCACACTCTATGTTTCCTTCTTGGCACTGGACTAGCATTGTTTGACCCTTTATAATACTCAGTAGCATCGCTATTCGTAGAAGAATCAGTATAGTTCTCGTTGTCGCTAAATAATCGTCCGTGATGAGTTACATCCTGAAGAACATCAGAGTGCCGCCGGGACCTCCGTGAACGTCTATGTAAAACTCCATGAATTCTTCGGATTTCGTCGAAAACAATCGACCCCGTATCTTCACTATGATCGCTGACGACCACGCTAGGTGTCCTAAAGCATTTTATATGAGTCGAAGAGGTGTCATCACTCTGGATTGAGAAGCTGGAATCTCTGCGGGAGTCGATAACACTTTTGCTGTCGATGCGTTTGATTTCGGGAGTGATAGGCTGGTCCGGAAACGCATCGTAGGCTATTGATGTGGGTGTAGGGGGGAATTCTTCGTAAGTAGGTGAGGTAGGGGTAGATGAGAAATCATCGTAAGGGGGTTGATTTGTTGGTGATTCTGAGAATGGGTGGAATGTCTCTCTTGAAGATATCAGAGTATTTTCTAATTCCATAATGGCCGATACGGTCTTCATCAGCTCAGTCACTGGTCAATCTGAAATGGAAATATTTAAGTTTACAGCATCAACATTTCAACAGATCTGTAAGAGTTCTAAGTCGCGTTAAGTGGGCGCTTCCGATTTTCAAGGGAAGGGGAATATTTTGGCCAGCCCTGATAAACATTCCACTTCCGATCATACGGGCAATGGGCTGATCATGAAGCAAATGTAAATCAGTGGGTTACAAAGCCCAGCAAGGTCAAGCTAAGATGGCCCCACCTTCATCCATAGTGCAGTGCCGGAAGCTACCAGCTCAAAAATTCACCTCCATCTTGGGCACTGTCATATAAGGAAAGAATTAGACTAGATAGAGCAGTTCTGTCAAACTTGCGACTTGTCCCGTTGGAAAAGGCACTGGTGACCGCGGGGATAGTGGGCCGTCGTATAAAGTAGCGTAACGGGGGGGGGGGGGGCACCTCGGGTCAAGAGCAACGCCTGGATTTCAGCTAGAGTGGGGAGAGTGGGTGGGAGGTATAGGTCCCCACCCCTCTTAAAAATTTTATTTCTTGCTCTTGTTTTATTTTTAAATAGGTAACTTGTTCTCAGATCACACGGTGCATGTATCGCCGTATCAAAGCTAAAAACTCTAGGTGGGGGCAGGGCTCCCAAAGATGGCTCTAGGGAGGGGGGCAGCAGATGGTCTAGGAAGGGGCAGTGCCACCCTTGCCCCTCCCTGGCGTCGCCCTTGCCTCGAGTGACATATCGCCTAGGGCCGCCAAATTGGACCAAAAATTGTCAACATGCATATTTTATAACAAAAAATTACAACATAAAATTAATTAAGCATTTAAAACTAAGAAATAACGAAACATAATTAATTAATTTCATCGTGGAATGAGGGTTTATATATCTAGACACCTTCAATAACGCTGTTTTATAGGTTTTATGACACTCTTTCCATTCTTTAAATGAATTTACAGGTACAGTAAATATATTATGTTATATTTATTACAATATTATTATATTTATATTATAATAATAAATTATAATGAATGAATGAATGAATGAATCTATTAAATATAGAACAATTTAAATACAATAATTGTAACGCCCCACGACCTATAACAATTTACCCTACTCTAAAACTAAAGAAAAAAGAAAAAAAAATCAATTAGACTAAATTATATATATAATATAATATTACTGTATTTACGTCAGTCAGGACATGTAGAGTAGTGGTACAGACTCCGACTTTCACCCGAAAGGTTGTTGGTTGGAGTCTCCGTTGGAGTTCCCGGGCTTTCCTAGTTTAGTGTAAGAGAGGGCTTTATTGCCCTAACTACGCTAGGCTGGCTTAGTAATAGAACAAAAAAAGTCAATATTTATTTATTTATTTATTTTATTTACGATTTCAATAAAAACGACAATGGATCCCCCCCGCCGCCATATATATTTCAACCCTTTTTTTCCCTCTCTCTTCCTCTCTTGTTTCTTCTCTATTTAATTTTAAGCATTTATCAATAATACAATATTTTTGTTTTTTAGGATTAGCATGAAAACATGACTAGTCTTATTGCTCGCCTTTTGGTTTGTTTTTCCAATAAAGTCGTTTTTCAATTTCAATTTCAGCGTCAGTGTCTCAAGGGACGCTGAGCTCTATTTTGTCCAGGGGCGCCCCACCCCGAGGACAATTAAGAGAAAAAGGCGGCCACTTCAAAGCCCCGCGCTTCTGTGGAAAATTTAATATAATAACAATATTATTATATTTCGCCCTTTTTATAAAATAAACTACCTCGTATATGTCGTACCTAGTAGGTACGTTCTACAGTGCATTCATAAGATTAAGCACTGAAGGCCACTTTAAGAACGCAATTAATCGCTAGTGCTATATTCTATACGGCATAGCGGCGTATGACGTTACTTAAACATGTTGATATGACAACTGAAGAGACTAATATAGTTCACGTAACCAATTATGCAGTATCATTTATCTATATAGACTATACAATAGGTTAACCTATTTCGTTTGGATATACAGTGCATATACAACATTAATAAGTTTTGTTGCGCCGCAGAATTTTACATTGCACATGGTAATGGCGACTGAACAGGTAGAACCGAGATTGAGCCGGGGTAAGCGAAAAACACAGTCTTTTCTGGGCAGGGCACTCTTTTGTCCTGCGGTTGGGAAACTACCCCAGAAGGTGGAGGAACTCAAAGTAGGGCCAGCATAAGAATGCAGACGGCAAAGGTAAACCACTGCATTACGATTCCTTAATACAGTCAGCATGATGGCAAGGTGGTAGCGTGCTTGTACTTGTGCGTGTCTCTGCGCGCCATGCGATCGGAGACGTGTCGTAACTCAGCACAAGTATTAATTTACTCATTGAGGCGACTGAAGAGGTCAATCGGATACATTCATTAAATTATTGCGATTAAACTTTAAAAAAAAAAAAAAAAAAAAACTACGATTGCCATGATGATTGTCAATATTCGATAGAAGATGAATTGGATGAAGAAGAAAATTGTATGTTGTGGTTAATAGAAGGGCTTAACAAACCAGGGTTTAAATTTATGTTGCTTGTTGTTTCCAACGTTTGCTTTCAGCATTTCTGCTTTAAGTAACCCTGTCAGCCTGGCGGGGGGAGTGAGTCTGTTTGTTAACTTGAGACACCCTAAGGGCAGACTCTTTGACCTCGGGAAAAGGGGAGTTGACTGACAGGGTGGACCTTCTGATAATAGTGGATTCCGAACCACTTGGGAAACATGGAAAAGTCACACGATTAAATCGGAGGTGACCAGGACTCGACACGCACGTAGACTGACTGGTATAGTCTCAGCGCGTAATCTCATCCTACCATGTTACCCTGCCAACTCTGTGCTCACTACCAAGTTTGCCGCGGTTTGAAACAAGCTCTGCTCTAATAGATTCAACATGGTATAAGGCATTGGGTTTAAATTTATGAATCTATCTGTATGGCATGCAGGCATTAGGACTACTGCTTGATTATCCCATAATATATTCCTAGGCTTTCTTTTTAGCAAAACCTGATATCACCGTATAGGGAATCGCACTTGCCATAATTTATGAATAATTAACTAATTAGGCACATATTATGGATGCATAATAAATGACTTGATTCACTGAGGCTGCTTTAACATTTCAACTTGATTAGCCTGCCATTTAAGGTATCCTACACTGAGTTACAACTTGATTTGCAAGTAATTTACAGTAAGAGTACTTCCTTCAGATATGCCTAACCCATAAAGACTACTACTGCCTGAAGTACCTACACTCATATGGTGCCCATTCCATTGACCGGCTAGGGCTATTTCCAAAAACGGTGACGTGGTAGCAGACATTCAAGACTTAGGTGGAATTTCCACCGACCTCGCATTGCAGAATTGACGGAAATGTTTATTTTCCTCTATGCCATAGTTAAAATTGATCAATGATCATACAGTAAAATTACAAACAAACAAACTAAAATTAAAAAATGGCGTCACGGGATATGTTAAGTACAAACATTTTAATAGATTTCTATAAAAAGAAAAATTCTAATTTTCGTCAATGTCATTTGCATTCTGCAATGCGAGATCGGTGGAAACCCAACCTAAGTCTTGAATGTCTGCTACCACGTCACTGTTTTTGGAAATAGCCCTAGCCGGTCAATGGAATGGGCGACTATTGAACTAATAAGCCACCATGGCACGAAGGTTTTAATCTTTAATAAGGTAGAGTCGGGTGGTCCTTTGGTAGCATATAAGGCAAGTTGGGGAATTTTCATGAGCCATGTTACAAATTATTTTAGGTTAGGGTTTAGTTGCCAATCATGTTGATTCCATGAGAGCAGAACATGTCTCAAACTACGGCAAACTTGGTAGTGTGCACAGCGTAGGCAGGGGAACATGGTGGGACATGATAACGCGCTGAGACTATTCCAATCAGTCTACGTGCGTGTCGAGTACTGGTCACCTCCAATTCAATCGTGTGACTTTACTATGTTCCCCAAGTGGTTCGGAATCCACTATAATCAGGAGGTCCACCCTGTCAGTCAACTTCCCTTTCCCTCCCCCGAGGTGAAAGAGTCTGCCCTTAGGGTGCCTCAAGTTAACAAACAGACTCACTCCCCCCGTCAGGCTGACAGGGTTGCTTAAATCAGAAATGCTGAAAGCAGGCGTTGGAAACAACAACACATTATTTGACACATCATGTCACACACCTCGGGCAGACCAAAGCTCATCAAGGGCTGTAAATCCAAAAGGAGAAGAAGATCATTAAAAAGCTCTTTTAACTATATTTTATTCCCGCATTAAATTTGAGTAAGTAAAGAAACCTACCTAGGTACTGTATGAAGTTATTTAAAACTGCCGTTTTTCTTGTAAAACAATGTAGCCTACGTAAATGTACGCTACAATGAACAAGATGAAAGAAAAGTATCAGATGACTACTGACGACCACATAGTGACATACAGTAGGTAAAAAAAAGAAGGAAAACATCTATAGTGTTGAATTACTACCTTAAAACACAGGAATGTTGACTTGAGAAGCCTATAAAAGAGCAAGAAAACTGTAAAACTGTTAAGACGTTTTTTTTTTATTAGTGTGAGTAACTAATTTAATGGCTTGTTTTATAAGTCTTCTAGTTTCTTAGGTGCCACTCTTTATGTAAATATTGCTATACAACGCTATAAGCTTTATTGCGAAGTAGCATTAGCCATTAGCCATGAAACCTGGACTATAGTAGATAAGGAACTGAAGAGACTTGAAGCGTTTGAAATGTGGTGTTACAGAAGGATCTATGGAAGAATGCTATATATTTATATTTATATATATATATAGTATAGTATGGACATTTTTTTAAAGGTTAATCGCATACAAACAATTTAATGAATGTATCCGATTGACCTCTTCAGTCGCCTGGCTAGGTTATTACCCGTGTTGAGCTGCGACACGTCTCCGATTGCATGGTGTGTAAAGACTCGCACTAGTGCAAGCACGTTACCACCTGGCCATCGAAGTCGATATATTCTGTATATATACATATATGGATCAGCTGGAAAAAGGTGGATGCAGAAAATTTAGGGGGGCGGGGGTTGCATGCTGTGCAGGTAGACCTATACCCCCACCCTCCCGAGAAATCGTTTTTGAAAAATATTTTTACTATCTTCTGAATTCATTTAGGGAGGGGGGGGGGGATATGACCCCAGTGACCTCTCCGCCTGTGGATCCGCTGCATGATGTGCATGTAGGCCTTTACCCCCACCATTTTGACGATTTTACATAATACTTTTTTGTCGACTACTTGTTGGTTACTAGATTGCATAATTTAACAGAAATATTTATTTATTTATTTATTTATTTATTTATTTATTTATTTATTTATTTATTTATTTATTTATTTATTTATTTATTTATTTATTTATTTATTTATTTATTTATTTATTTATTTATTTATTTATTTATTTATTTATTTATTTATTGCAATCGAAGTCCGTTAGTTTAATAGGTTAATGCAAGAAAAAGTTATAATTTATACGACTTCGCAAACTTTTTAGTAAAGGCGCCAATTCGATGCAGACCTATCATTTTAAATTTTTGCGGGGGGCCTGATGCCCTGTTTTAGGAGTCCCTTAACATGTGAATCCGGCCCTGCGCATTGTCTACGAGCAGCTCACGAACAATGGCTATTCCCATCCCAACGGCAATTTGATTTAATTTAAATAGATTTAAGTGGTGGAACCAATTTACAATGTGCATTGGCAATGCTCTTTATTAGCAGGACCGGTCCCAATAACATTCGAGAACGCTCCAGCAGCCCTGTTATGGCGATTTGGGATTAACGTTATACCGGGGGTTTATTCAATTATTTTCAAGAAATGAATGCAAAATGCGCGGGAAATTCAAATTGATAAATTGATCCTCGTTTATATATTATGAGTGAGTTTTCAATTTTGTTTTCCTGTACATTTTAATTGTTATCAGGTTATTCTTTTTGGGCATTTCCTTCAATTATTAAACAATACAACCATTCTCTTGTATTCCAATAATTTATTAATTTGAATTTCCCGCGCATTTTGCACACTTTTGTGGAAAACCATTGAATTAATAACTAACACCTTGGGGTGTATTGTAATGCCATCAGTCCGTCACGTGACACTCTACTAATGTGGTATTAACAATTAAACCTCGGTATTAATATCTAGGTATATACCCCGGGGTTACGTTATAAGCGGTTAATCCAAAATCGCCGTAATAAGGCTGCAAGAGCTCAGAATACCTGGAAAACTAAGTGGGGGAAAAATCGGGAAAGACATTTCATACAAATAATAATCTCTTTATTAAATTAAATAAATAAGGAATTTTTGTTCTATTACTAAGCCAGCCTAGCGGAGTTAAGGCTATAAAGCCCTATCTTACACTAACCTAGGAAGGCCCGGGACCGCCTGCTTTACATGCCCTCCGAAGTAAGGCCAGAAAATGTAGGAAGTGTAGGACTCGAACCAACAACCTTTCGGGTGAAAGTCACTACTCTACATGTCCTGACTTCATTTTATTTTATTTTATTAGTGTTGTTAAACTTAATGTTACTCATTGTGAATAAGAAATAACTTACAGAGCAGCAGTCTCCAAGGTACAAATTGCCGTGATTATGGCCAATCATCGGTAGATAAGAGGAATTTAAAGACGATAACGAGAAACACAATGAATAAGAGCGAAGTCTTCATTTACGATGTAACCAAGGTATAAAGCATTTGTCGGATCAACTCGGGTAAATGGTGGCCATCCATCCACAGCGCAGGCAATGAAGAAGCAAAAGGTTGTGACCGAGATTAAGACTGGAGGTTCCCTCCATAAGCTAAATACAGTCACAATAATTCTAATAAGGTCAATTTTCGATAGAAATTATATGAAATGAGAAACGGCTTTATATCAGGCGACTCCGAATAGGTACTCTACCAGCCAACCTAGAGCTGATAGAAGAGACATTTACAGAAGAAGACTCTTATACTATACTGTATAGCCGGCCGCCATCCCAAGTTGAATCCAGCGGACCAGAGCAGGTTCAAAGCTGCAGATAACTTGGTCGTGTGCACAGTGCCGGTAGGGAAACATGGTAGGACTTGTCCTGGTCACCTCCGAACTAATCGTGTGACTTGACTGTGTTTCCCAAGTGGTTTGGAATCCACTATAATCAGGAGGTCCACTGTCCTATTGGCCCACACCGTGGCCTGCGACTGTGTCCAAGCATACTACTCCTATACTATTCTATGAATAGAAATAATATAAAATTTTCCTGGCGTCGGTCCTGCCTACAAAGAAGTCACCGGTCTTTGACGACCTTGATTTCGGGCTAATCACGTACACTATACGATGTACCGTACGTCATAATAATTTATATGCTGGTCTTGACGAATTGACAAAAAATATAATCGGGCATAAGTACCTGAAAGTCTGTTCTTAATGGTAATAATAAATGTACGCACTCCTCACTATTTGTAGCTAGACTTCAGATTTCGTTGGGCTTCGTGGCAGAGGGGCCGGGGGTCCAGTTCTATGCTTCTACCCCCCCCCCCAAAATGACCTGAAAATATTTTGACATTGCGAATTTTGTGCAAAATTTTCTTCTTCAGATAATGCCTCTTCTATCGAAAATTGACTAACATCATGGCCAGGGACGTAAAGTTGGGGGGGGGGGCACGGTCCCTCCCACAGCTCCTTTTTGGGGGGAGGGGGCGCCCCCTCAGCCTCGAGTATTGTAAGACGTGGTTCATACTTCATGGTCCCGTTTGCAGCAATTTGAATACAAACATTCCTTTTTTAGCTTTCTAAAATCTACAGATATACTTTACAACTATTAAAATGCGTAAAACCCTACTATTTTGCACTTATATTTTCAATTTTTCCTTTAATCCAGCTTGATGACGTCATAAGGTCTTCATAGCTTTGCCCCTTTACTTTACGCCTCGGATCATGGCGATTTGGACATTGGAGACTGCTGCTTTGAACAGGGAAGTCGGGTTCTTGCCAGACCACTGACTCGGGTTTTTCAGCCAGGATGTTCTTCTTCTGTGTACCAGATTTTCATGTCTTAATAAATGCCCTACCCTTTTGGTTCCATTACCATAACATAATTAGTCAAATTCTCAGTAAGCTACATACTCAAGTCTAATTTTGGATTCTAAACGCATTATTTTGGGTGTACAAACAAACATTTCAATTTTAAACCACAAAGGAAATACCTCGTCCCTAACAAAAAAAAACTGGCGAATCAAAGAATAGAATACAAATTAATAAGCTACCGTATACAATTCTTGGTACGGTCAAATTCTTGGACACCCATTAATACAAATAGTCTACGTGTCCTAACTCTCAATGGTGAAGTTACACTGACTGATAGGATTGTGATGCATGGGTTTGGTACTCTATACTTAAATGTTTTAACAGCTACTATCAAGTCCCATAACCAAAATATTTTAAATCTAATATTTTCGGGTTTAATAACTGGACGTATTCAGAGATATCGAGCGTATATTAGAGGCCGATTTTTAGATGGGCTGGACGAGCAAGATTAAATCGGTATACTCTACAAATTAACCTACCCGTTTCAATATAGATAACAAGTCCCACAGCCAAAATACTGTAAGTTTAATAGTAACATTCACAAGCTAATATGGTCCATTCTAAGATATCATTCGTACTTTATATTGGACGCCAATTGTAAGATGAATGATCCGTGTAAGATGCATCAGTATTCTGCAATACCAATATGTTTTAATACATTTCAAGTCCCATAGCCAGAATACTGTAAGTCTAATAGTAACATTCACGAGCTAATAGGGTCCGTTCAGAGATATCAATCGTACTTTATATTAGAAGCCAATTAATTGTAAGATGGATGATACGTGTAAGATGCATCAGTATTCTGCAATACTAATATGTTTTAATACATTTCAAGTCCCATACCCAAAATACTGTAAGTCTAATAGTAACATTCACGAGCTAATAGGGTCCGTTCAGAGATATCAATCGTACTTTATATTAGAAGCCAATTAATTGTAAGATGGATGATACGTGTAAGATGCATCAGTATTCTGCAATACTAATATGTTTTAATACATTTCAAGTCCGATAGCCAAAATACTGTAAGTCTAATAGTAACATTCACGAGCTAATACGGTGCATTCAGAGATATCAATCGTACTTTATATTAGAGGCCAATTGTAAGATGGATGATACGTGTAAGATGCATCAGTATTCTGCAATACCAATATGTTTTAATACATTTCAAGTCCCGTAGCCAAAATACTGTAAGTCTAATAGTAATCTTCTCCAGCTAATAAGACCTATTCATAGTTATCAAACACACAGTATATACTAGAGGCCACTTGTAAAATGGATAATACGCGTAAGATTCAATCGTACATATTTTAACAGCCACTATCAAGTACTATAGCCAAAATATCCAATAATCCATATATCCATAAGAATGAATGATACCTGTAAGATGCATCAGTATTCGGCAAAGAACTTCTAATACTAGTATAATACAGTATTCTGCAATACCAACATGTTTTAATAGATTTCAAGTCCCATAGCCAAAATACTATAAGTCTAATAGTAATATTCTCCAGCTAATAAGACCTATTCATAGTTAATAGTTATCAAACATACAGTATATTAGAGGCCACTTGTAAAATGGATAATGCGCGTAAGATCCAATCGTACAATGTTTTAATAGGTATTAAGTCCCATAACCAAACTACTGTTAAGTCTGATAGTAATATTCACGGGATTGTAAGGCCCATTCAGAGATATCAAACGTACAGTATATTAGAGGTCACATGTAAAATAGATAATACGAGTAAGATTCAATCGGTACTCTTTACGTAGACTGTACATGTTTTAACATCTACTGTCAAGTCCCATAACTACAATACTGTAAGTCTAATATTCACGGAGCTATTTAATTGGGTCCATTCAGAGATATCAAACGTACAGTATATTAGAGGCCAATTGTAAGATGGATGATACGAGTAAGCGTATCGCAAGAAAGATTAAATTGGTACTCTATACCTGTTTTAATAGGTATCAGTGCAAGTCCCAATGCAAAGTTGGTCGTCTTGACACCATTCCCGAGTCTGGCCTGGGAGTGACGTACTCGGTATCTCACATAATGCCTACTAGATGCTCTCTATCTCATACCGATACAGTACCGATTCAGATTAAATCCGCTAAACCAACTAAATTAATTTAATCCAGTGGTTTCCAACCGATGGTCCCCAAGATCCTGGCAAATGGTCCACGAGAATGCCTGCAGTGACTTAAGAGTTCCTAATAACAAGAACATTAAGCCGAGAATACTTAAGAACAACTTGTAAGAAACATGCTTGCCCACGTTTCACATTAACTTTGTCGTACATTAAAATCATACTGTAAGCTATATATATCCTTGAAAGCCTTCTAATTCTTTCTTCTTCTTTCTTTCTTTTCCTTGTCCAGTATTCCCTGGACAAGGAGCGTATATTACAAAAATACAATACATTATAATACCATCCCGTATCCCCAAGCTAGCGCTTATTAGGGGCAAAAGACTCATACAGTGCTGCTAAACAAGGCTTAATCATTTATTTTTGTTATTTATTTATAATGTTGATTTTATTTTTATTTTATTTTAACTTGTTATTTTATTTAAATTTTAGCAATAATAATAATAATATAGACTAATAATATAAAAAGTATACCAAAATATACCTCGTACACACTCCACTCTCCCACCCCCCTCCTCCCTCCTCAGACCGCTCATCTCCTTGTCACCACCCTACTCCTCCCTATGTGCAATTATTGACTGTATCATTCCGACAAGTTCAAGTTTGAATGCATTATTTATTTATTTTATTTTATCCATACTAGGGCTCTATATTAGACAGGTATTGTCATCCGCCATGTTGTATCCATTATAAGTCTGGTGTATAAGCCAAGCATTGGGTGTTTACCTATTTATTTTTAGAAATTTACCGTTGCTTATTTATTATTATTTCAAAAACGTGCTACCAATTAGGGAAGTAGTTCATAAGAAAATACTAAAACTTATATATTCGTTTTTTCAATATTTTTCAATCTTTTACTTTTCTTACAATACTTACCATATAGGACATTTGGGATACAACATGGCGGATGACAATACCCGGGTATATAGTGCCTTAATCTATACTATATAATGTTGACGAATTGAAAATTGAATTATGAGTTTTATTGAATGGTTAAATGAGTAAATGCACAAGCGCCAGATAGTATAATTCGCACACGGGCCCTGCTTTGCAATATAGACTGGAAAAAACACATTGTAAAATGGCACGGATCAACTGAACAACTGTTATATTATATTGTATCATTATCAGGTAATAGATGATTCGCAGCGACACATTGTCGGCTTGATTGGTCCGCAGACTTTTTAGGTTCCTGGGACATCAAAAAGCGTAAATCCACAGAAATCCCGAAATCAAACATTTCTATCATCACTAAGCTGTCCTGCAGCCTGATCGAGGCGATTATAATACCGGTATTTATATCTAATCCCCTGGTAATAAAAATGTAAATAAGATAATTTTATAATGGAAAGTGCAATTCAAAATTTGTTTGTTTACAGTTATAATTTTTTTATTTATTTAACCCCGGTATTATAATCGCCTCGATCAGGCTGCAGTAAACTACATATACGAGGTGAGCTTTTCGCGCTGGAATATGAAGAAAATAAAGAAAAAAACGCCAAGAAACGACAGCACAATAAGGGTATTGACCTCTATTGTGGTCAGCAACATGCCCAAGAAGACTTTTAATTGTAATTTTTTTGAATGACTTTTTAAGAACCCAGGCCCATAGGCCCATAGGTCCCTTGTCCGATGCCAACGACCCCATGGATTGCGAACATTATTTGCATTGTTTCCGTATGAATTTTTGGCCATTGGCAAACTGTTCTCGATGTCGACCTAGTAGTAGTAGTGTTCATCGGGTTAATAACGACTTAGGCCTCATATTTGGGCCCATATAGAGCGACCCCGACTTGACTGTCCTATGCCAGCCCATAGGACAGTGGACCTCCTGATTATAGTGGATTCCGAACCACTTGGGAAACACAGTGAAGTCAAACGATTAGTTCGGAGGTGACCAGGACAAGTCCTACCATGTTCCCCTACCGGCACTGTGCACACGACCAAGTTATCTGCAGCTTTGAACCTGCTCTGGTCCGCTGGATTCAACTTGGTATGGCGGCCGGCCGATTTCAACCTAACCCGGCTACAAGCGATAATGGACAAGCTGAGGCAAGCTCACCACGAAACAACATGACTTAACCAAGTACAGATACGAGTCTTTCCAGTATGAAAATAAAGGCAAAAGATTTATCAAGTTAGAGACTCGAACTAACAACCTTCCTGATGAGGGTCACGCGTTCTACCACTACACTACAAGAGCAACACGAGTGGCACGCATGCGCACTACTTCCAGCAGCCTCCAGCCGTAATCATCATAATAATCATTATACGGCCCTACGTGTTGTAGGTCTGTTTATCCCATTGCCACTATTACGTTGATGGGCTCTTCAATGAAGTAATGACCTCTTTATAACTCAAGTTACGGTTTCAGAACTCTTTCTGCGTCATACTGTACCATTACATGGAGAAACGGCCCATAAAACTTGCTAGCTTCGATCGCTAAACAATACTGCTTATTCCAGCTTTCAAGGGTTCAACCCCACCCCCTCGCCAGATACATTTGAAATAAATAAATTGGGCGGAATTATCTCATTACTTTCTCATCCCACAGCCGTGATGATATGAAAGTGGTCAGACGAAAAATGCACTATAAAAAATCCCTTTCGGCTCTGGTCGATCAGGTGTAGGGAGATTCCGCAGACCCTGTTCTTCCTCTACACTACCTCCGCTATGCATTTAATAAAAAATAAAAAAGACTTCATTATTTTCCCGACCACAGCAACATCAACACACCAAACACTCTTGTGTTCCAAATTTCGAACCACAATGCCGACTATGAACTTTTTTCTCATCAAATTATCAATCAAATTATTTACACTTTGACTGGATGCCTTCGTAAAATGGTTGTTTTGTCGTAAAAAGTGTTGATTACCATTATCGTAGATAATAATACGGGCTTTCAGTCTGATTTTAATTCATTCCTCTGCGACCAATATCAATTGAGATTATATAAGGTTTCAATCGGCCGCCATCTTGTACCGTAACTAATTAGGCGCCCATTCCATTGACCGGCTAGGGCTATTTCCAAAAACAGTGACGTGGTAGCAGACATTCAAGACTTAGGTTGGGTTTCCACCAATCTCGCATTGTAGAATGCAAATGACATTGACGGAAATTAGAATTTTTCTTTTTATAGAAATCTATTAAAATGTTTGTACTGAACATATCCCATGACGCAATTTTTTTAATTTTAGTTTGTTTGTTTGAGATTTTACTGTATGATCATTGATCAATTTTAACTATGGCATAGAGGAAAATAAACATTTCCGTCAATTCTGCAATGCGAGGTCGGTGGAACCGCCACCTAAGTCTTGAATGTCTGCTACCACGTCACCGTTTTTGGAAAGAGTCCTAGCCGGTCAATGGAATGGGCACCTTAGTGGATCTAGCTGGTTAACGAACTCGATCAAGACATTTGTATGGTCAATTTTTGTGCCGTTTCATCAAAATCGGATAATATCTACGGAAGTCCGAGTGTTTCCTAATCGACGAATCGACATACATACATATGAGGAGCTTGGTTACAAACGTGGCCAACTCCATTTTTTTACAAAATGGGGTTTTGATCCGACCTTGCAGAAAATTTTAATGTCCACCTGCATGTTGTAAAATAAAGTGACAAAAGCACCCAGATTGCGCACAGAAGCGCTGAGAAGTCTAGGGTTAGCTATAAACTTAATGCAATTTTGAACAGAAAATCCACTCTCCTGAAAAATTCTACAACTTGGAGTTGGCCATGTTTGTAAACAGCCTCCTCATATGTACATACATACAGTATATGTATATATACAAATATATGTATAACATTTTGAACGGAGGCTAGTTTTAGGCTCAGGGGGTCATGAAATGAAAAGTTGTGAAGAAATTTACCGGAAGTCGAACATTGGGCACCATTTCAATAGGAAGATGAATCCCCCTAAAATAATCGCTATAGCAGGCCCGCTGAAGCAGTACTAATACAGTATATACAGTGTACGCAATATTGAATAGATACCTACGGTACGGTATAACTGGCAAATAATTAATCTGCAAGTAATTTCAATAAGATAGCTATAAAAGCTAGCCAGAAAATTGATTGCTATGCCCCAGTGATTGACTAAGACTTTTCAACTACTTAAATTGGTTACGCCCATTAAGTATATGCCCAATAGGTCAAGTATGGTCAAGCGGCCGCCCGACTGATATAAACGGTTATCTACACAAGGTACTTGTTGACAAAACCAATATTATATTAGCTTGGCCGTTTAGGCGTAGTTAGCTTTGGGTAGACTTTTTTGTTAATTGATAGGTACCGTGATGGTGCTGAATCGGGTCAATTTCATTTTGTATTTTTTTTATTCCAGGCTGTACCCTAGAATTTCTGAGCCCGAGCGTGGGGGGGGGGGGTTGTTCAGGCGAAATTACCTTTAGTTAGTATTAGTTTTGGTTGTTGCTCGAGTACTACCCTCGCACGCTGCAGTTTTAACCCGATTCACCACCATAGGATGTACTTCTTCTGCCGGAAGCCCTCAGTCCTACTATCTTTCCTTGGCTTATTACTTGTAGAAGGTGATACTTTTTGTTCCTCATAACATGACCGATGGATCGTATGTTAGTTTCAGCTACTTAACAATCAGCAGTAGCCGAAATCAGCGAGAGAGCCCGCATCAGGTGGCTAGGGCACGTGGAACGAATGCCAGAAAATAGGGCTACAAGAGCAGCCTTACACAAGGTGCCCCAAGGGTGAAGACAAGTGGGACGACTACGGATGCGATGGCTGGACGACGTCGAGGTGGATCTGGTGGCATCGATGACTGGCGAAGGAGAGCGCAAGACTGCGCAGACTGGCGCGTTGTGGCAGAGTAGGCTGTAGCGCCAAGGAGTAAGTAAGTAAACATCAGCAGAAATATGGCTTCTGTATCCAGTCAGGACATGTAGAGTAGTGGTACAGGCTCCGATTTTCACCCGAAAGGTTGTTGGGTCGTTTCCCACACTTGCTACATTTTCTGGCAATTTATCGGAAGACATGTCGCTCATGCACGAGAAAAGTGACACATTCCTAAATATTGATTTTGAGATAATTCAAATTTTAGTTCTGACCATTTTTTTAGTTTTTACGTGTAGTACTATCGAGGCAATTAATACGTTTGAGATGTGACAGTTTACTTGAAAGAGAAGTGTAATTACCACGTCAACGCCTGGAGCATATTCCGAATTATGTCAGTATTGCCAAACCCGAAGTAGTCAAACTTGACAATGGATCAGTGACAAAACGCAATCGTATGGAAACAAATAAAACTAGATATGTGACACTACATTCATAAAATTCGCTATATTCTCCTCGAACTTTTTGTATAAATAACTCAATTTTGCAATTTTTTGAAATGTGTCACTTTTCTCATGCATGAGCGGTATAGGAGGCGCTCCCGGGCTTTCCTAGTTTAGTATAAGAGAGGTCCTTATAGCCCCAACTCCGCTAGGTTGGCCTAGTAATGGACGAAAAAGTCAATATTTATTTAGTTATTAGGGACAAGATCTCTCAAGAATTCTATAATGACAGCGTAGACATGGAATTTCATCACATATCCACTCATTCCTTCTCTGGACGTAATGCTTTAATCCTATCGAACGTCCCACTTTTAAAAGCCATTTTTTATGTATCAGTTAACATAAAATATGCCAGTTATTTAAAAGTCGCCATCGACGCATAAGGCGCATCAACTTTTTTACGTCGATAAACTACGTGATATGCTACTTAAGGCGTAGGTACGCGTATAAAAAATAACCCATTAATCAATTCTAATCTAGACAATAATTATCTTGTAAAATGGAGTTATTCCTTTTACATCTAGGCTTTGGTAGCCATATGTATTGTATTTATTTACAGTACAGTGTATTGTACAATATACTCCTCATTGAGCCGAATAAGCCTTGCTCCGGACGTTTCAGAAACAAGGAATTTTTTCTACTTTATGGTTAATTGTTCTTTCCCTTTTTAGATTGCAGCGCAATATCATAGGAACGGCCTACATACGTAGCTCAATATGAAGCTAGTTCATCAGGCTACAGAGCAATTGAAGGGTGTTCGTTTCTTAGGAAATAGGTACTGTAAAACGGGGCGAAGTGAATCAGTTTTGACGGTTTTCTAAACATTTGAGGTTTTTAAAATACGAACTTTACTCGCTGACTCACAGAGAGCAAAGCTTAATCATTCATTAACTTAGTCCTGTTATAAATTAGACGTTATCAACAATAACAAATAGTTTTACGGTACCCCAAAATCCGTTGTTTTCACTGATTTCTTTTCTTTTCATTTAATTAACAAAGCAAGATACTTTAAAGATATGGCTCATTTAAGTTATAGAAGACAATATCATGTATCATAAAATAGGGTATTATTAATTTTTGGTACAGAAGTTTTTTCATAGAAATGATTGAGGGCTAAAATTTCTCGTCAAATAGATACCTGGGAAAAACTACGAATCCAAAAATTAATAATACATTATATGATGCATAAAATAGTCTTCTACAACTTTAATGAACCAATAATTCAATAAATTGCTTAGTTAATTAAATAAAAAATAAGAAGTATTAAATTTCAGGCTGCCAATTTCCTATGGGATGCACAGCACTCTTATGCTAGGATAATTATTTTTAATGAAAAAATACCGGAATGAGCTCGTTACGAAATGTATAGAGACAAAAGTTGTGACGTCTACGGGTGTGACCACATGCGATGTCTGTTATCTACAGCGGTCTCGAAATAAATTAATTGATAACTGCTGTAGGGCACATAACTTTCACGTTTCAACTATGGTTGTATTTTCCTTCAGCTGCAGCCGTGGTATTAACGTTATAAAGCATGACTTATCTTTCTTTTCTTTCTTTCGTTTCACTGCCCACTATTCCCTGGACAAGGAGCATATATTTATCAAATACAATAGACATACTGATACCATCCCACACCCCCAAGCTAGCGCTTGATTGGGACAAAGGACCTATATAGTGCTGCTAAAACATGGTAGGCTACATAATCATATTATTTTTATTTTATTATATTTTATTTTTACCTGTTTCAGAAAATACTAATAGGCGGTTTTTATTATTATTACTTCCCATTTACAATTTCTAATAATAATATCCTGCAGCCCTATTATATTATATCATAGCTTTCACACTTTACTACCACTTGGTAGAGTGCACAGCGTTGGCAGGGGACCATCGTGGGACATGGTAACGAGTTTAGGCAGTCTAAAGGCAAGTCGAGTCCTCCGAATTAATCGTTTGTCTTTACCATGTTCCCCAAGTGGTTCGGAATCCACCATAATCAGAAGGCTGTCAGTCAACAGCTCCCCTTCTCCCTGAGGCGAAGGGAGTCTGCACGTAGGGTGCCTCAAGTTAATGACTCACAGACTCACTCCTCCCGCCAGGCTGACAGGGTTGGTAAAAGCAAAAATGTTGAAAGCAGGCGTTGAAAAACAAACTAACAACTTTCCTACCACTGTACTACAGAATAGTGATTTATGATGCATTATTAATGCTATTTTTGTAGTATTTATGTATTATTTATGCTATTTTTTAGTTCACTCAGTAGCTTTAAGAAAGGAACCGGTCTGAGTTTACTTTCCAATTTATAAGTTAGTAGATATAGACATGTGTAATTTCTTAGGAAATAATTTCCCTATTGGTTAAATTTCAGATCCCTCGAGGGGGGGGGGTCCACCTCAATTTACTAAAAACCCCTTAAAACTTAATTGCATATTATGGAACGAACAGACCAATACATTGTAACAGTAGTAACAATGACACATGGCACGTAATGTTTTGGAGCGTGAATTTTCCATAATTTCACAAAAAAGAATTTTTTGCACAGAAGCAGAAGCTTTTTGGGAATGCAACCTGTCCGTTTTTGTTACCCTATTGAACACCTAAAACATACCGGAAGGTAGAAATTATCGATAGAAAGGTTCCACAGAAAAATTATTTTTTAGTCATTTTTCATGAAAATTGAGTTATTTTTATTTTTTTACCCCCATAAGCAAACCCCCCGCATTTTGTTAAAATTAATAACGTCGAATTGTGTTAGCCCCAAATAAAAAAAAATGTTTCCGAGGCATGATTTGTGTGAACCTACCTCGTATATGCAAAATTTTATCAAAACCGACCGAGTAGTTTGCCCGGAAATCGATGAACAGACAGACACACAGACAGACAGACATACAGACAGAGCGACAGACAGACATTTCGTAAAAACCACTTTTTTGCGTTCCTGGGTGTGTAACGTGTAAATCCGTTGAAATCTCGGAGTCGAAAATTTCGACCGTCACAAAGCTTTCCTTATACTACGTATACATAGGAAAGCAATAATTATACATTATATCTTAGACAACGCTTGAGACTCTCTCCTGTCTTGTGGTGATGACAATGGACCCCCCCCCCCCCGTATATATTTACCCTTCTTTTTTTTCAGTCTTCCACTCCTGCTCCTTCTCTAAGGTGCCCATTCCACCGACCGGCTAGGGCTATTTACAAAAACGGTGACGTGGTAGCAGACATTCAAGACTTAGGTGGCGTTTCCATCGACCTCGCATTGCAGAATGCAAATGACATTGACGGAAATTAGAATTTTTCTTTTTATAGAAATCTATTAAAATGTTTGTACTTAACATATCCCATGACGCCATTTTTTTAATTTTAGTTTGTTTGTTTCTGATTTTACTGTATGATCATTGATCAATTTTAACTATGGCATAGAGGAAAATAAACATTTCCGTCAATTCTGCAATGCGAGGTCGGTGGAAACCCCGCCTAAGTCTTGAATGTCTGCTACCACGTCACTGTTTTTGTAAATAGCCCTAGCCGGTCGGTGGAATGGGCGCCTAATTAACTTTTCACTTATCAATAATACAATATTTTTGATTTTTAGCGTTAGCATGAAAACAAGACTTTATAGTCTTATTGTTCGCCTTTTGTTTATTTGTCAATACAGCAGTCGTTTTTTTTTTCTTTCCTCTTCTTAAATTCTATTTTGTTTTTTTTTAATTTCTGTGATTTAATTCTCCAATAGGCCAATAGGTCACGAATTTCGCCGCCCTTTATTCCACTATGATACAATAATATCTACGAAATCATATAAATATATATATAATATAATATATATATATAAATAAATATAAAACATTTGCCTACATTCTGATGGAATTGATTCTATAATAATCTCCCTTCAACCTTGGCGAGACACTCAAGTACAAACATTTTAAGCAAACATTCAACTCACGTTTCAAAGATGTTAGGAGATTTCTGCAGATTGTATACAGCTACTTCAAGCATGTCGGGCGTCTATTAAAAGACGTCAATAAAAAAAATATAAAAGGCGTCTATTAAAAGTCTATTAAAAAAATTTAAATTTAGTACAGTAATAGCCAGGACTTACGCGGTAGGTGGGTCCGAGCGATTGCCGTGTAAGTCGAATTCGCGTAAGTCGGGGTTCAACTTTGCATATAAATACAGCATATAATATAAAGTAGTTTGATCGGGACCAGAGTTTAAAGAAAAGAATAATTTAAAAGAAAATGTTTAATAAAGTGTAAGATAATAAAACACTTTACATTGTTGGGAATAAATTAACCTAAACCGAAGTTATTTTGATGTCGAAAGCTTCACATATTCTAACAATGTTGCTTGACGAGTTAACGAGTTAATTTCCTTGTAATATCATCGGCGTAAATAGGGGGGTCCTGAGGGGGCTAGGATTTCTGGTGACAAAGACATTATGGAGGCGAAAGGCATAGTATCCACAATAACGAAAGGGAAATTAATTCTTGGTATGCTTATTTTACATAAAAAGACGTCATGAAAAAAATCAACAAATTGACCAAGTACTTTCACAAAAATATATTGATCAAAATGCTTAATACCCCAATATTTCCCCCATATTTTTTCAAAATTTTTCTTCGAGGGAGACCCTCGGGCCCCCCTCAGTGGTAGGTTTATTCGTCGGTAAAATCTCAACTATACTGCTTGTAAAATGCGCAAAACCTGACAAATGTGGGCCTATTAATCAATTTTCTTTCTCCGGGGGAGACCCCCAGAAGCCCCTACATCCAGGGTATGAAATGCGCAAAACCTCACTAATTATGGCCTATTTATAAATTTTTTTATTCTCCGTGTGAGACCCCTGGGCCCCCCTTTCTCCAAAGTATAATACTTGGAAAACCTCACTAATTCAGGCCCATTATTTTTCTCCGGGGGATCAAAGTCTTGGGGTCCTAAAGTCCCCCCCCCCCAGAAATATTGTGAATTTATGCCAATGTGTAATATACCAGTAATGATAAACCACGCATCTCCGAATTCGCTTAAACGGGGTAGCGTAAGTCGCGGTATTACTGTACCGTACTATATTCCCTTAAATTTTACCTGGCTTGATAAAATATTTTTTATTGAATTAAAGTTGTCAATAAGTAGGTAGGTACCTAGTCTACTACAGAGCATCTTTGTTATAGGTTGGACAAAAATCAACGTAGGTACTATAGGCTAGTTTGAACGTCCCAATTTGAAAATTTTGGCTGATATTTCAAAATATTTTGTAAACAAATACCAGCCGAGTGTTTTTGACAAAATTAATTAATTCTTCGCTTTACAGCCGCGGAGATATAAAAATTGTCAAATTAAATACTCAATTGCATTATTATATCATATTATATACAAATTACATTTTCCGACCTGAAATATTATCAATATAAAAAACCGATAATCTGCATTAAATAGAATAAGAAGACAAACAGATTAAACAGAATAGTTAATTAAATCAGCTTTTGAAGAAAGCTTGTATTTTTAATTAATTATTTTTTCTTTGTGGCTGTGGAACGAGGAATTAATGAATTTCCTCAAAAATAAGCGGGTATTCATTGTTTGCAAAATATTTCGAAAAATCTCCCTTAAGACACCTTTTTAAGCATGACTTCATAATCACAGAAATTCAACATGGTCTACACGTGGAAGCGATAATTCTAGGCCGCATATACCGTAATGTATTATCAAAATATTTACCAAAGAAGGAAGTTTGTTTGCCTACAAAACTCAGAAGCAGTCAGAAGCAACCAGGAAGTTGTAAATATTTATTTTGCGTCTATAGTTACTTTGCAGCGCCATGGCGTAGTTAGTGATTGAACGAGACGTTTAGGTGACGGGAACTGGGCCCATCATCAGAATATGTATGGTTCTAATTTATCAGAAAATTACAATGTATTTTTTAGACATTAAATTCTGCAATAATTATAAGATGATTTTGATGACTAATAAGTTAAAAGAAGTTTGCTGAGGGCACTTGTCAAGGTTATTTTATGGGTAGGCTTATGTATGGTGTGTAAATGGTGTATAAAATTTATCATTGGCGTAAATTCCCAAAATTTCTGGGGGGAGCTTTAGGACAGTAAGACTTTGAACCCCTGGAGAAAAAAAATTAATGAATAGGCCCAAATTAGGGAGGTTTTACGCATTTTGCAAGCAGTACAGTTGAGATTTTACGAATAAATTTGCCACTGACGGGGGCCCGGGGGTCTCCCCCGAAGAAATATTTTGAAAAAATCGGTCAGAAATATTGAGGTTTTAAGCATTTTGAGTAATATATTTTTTTGGAAGAACTTGGTCAATATGTTGATTTTTTTAATGAAGTCTTTCATGTGCAATAAGCATACCAAGACTTAATTTCCCTTTCGTTATTGTGGATTGTATTGGCCTGGGGGGGGGGGGGCTTAGCCCAGGACCCCCTATTTACGCCAATGTTTGTAAGCAGTTCAATTGAGATGTTATAACGACGAATAAACCTACCACCGAGGGGGGCCGGGGGTCTCTCCCGGAGAAAAATTTGGAAAAAATAGCTCTCAAGTATTGGGGTTTTAAGCATTTCAGATATATATTTTTTGTGAAAGTACTTGGTCAATATGTTGATTTGTTTCATGTAAAAGAAGCATACTTTAATTTCCCTTTCATTATTGTGGATACTATGCCTTTAGCCTCCATAACGTCTTTGTCACCAGAAATCCGGGGGGGCTCAGGGTGGACCTGGGGGGCTAAGCCCCCCCCAGGACCCCCCTATTTACGCCAATGCCCAGAAATGTGACCAAACTGTGTTGCTGATAAAAATTATTGAATAGAGAAATTTCTTCTAATTTATGACAAATTATTGATAACGGTACACTCAGTGACTCACTATTCCCCGTGAAATTTCGCATACTTGCAGATAAGCAGTGTTGAGGGTTTTCGGCTACCCTTCTTCAACTATAGTTATTGATGTTGCATTGTAATATTAGGCTTTAATTACTCCCATTGGATTGGATCTTCTCTTCTTCTTCTTCTTCTGGCTCTACAGCCCTTGATGAACTTTGGCCTGCTCGACAACACTTCTCCAGTCATCTCGGTTTTTTATAACGCTCCACCATCTACGGACTCTCAACTCGCGGAGATCAGTTTCCAACTCAACCTTCCAGCGCTTTCGAGGACGTCCGGCCAGTCGTCTTCCTGTCATGCTTGCTCTGTACATCTTTTTCGGCATGCGGTCGTCTGACATTCTTACGACGTGTCCCAGCCATCTTATGCGTTGCGCTTTTATGAGCTGGACTATGCTTTCTCCGTTGAGTATTGCTTCCGGATTATACTATATATTCCCCTAAATTTTAAAATCATAAATTAACCTAATTTCTTCTTCTCGAGTTGCAATCTATGAATTGGTTTGCAGCGAATGTTCTCTTCCACTCTTGTCTGTTTTGTGCGGTCCTTTTCAGTCCATTAAAGGTATCACACCCTAGGTCCTTCATGACATCCTTTAGGTACTCCTTCCTCTGTCATCGTCTTGAGTTGCCTTCAACCATACCCTCACTGAAGTTCTTGAGGAGCCCTTCGTGTCTCAGAAAATCAGAAAAGCCTCATCCATTTGCCTCTTGTTGTTGAAATGGTGGCTATAATAGTTCTTTTTTCATTTATTCTATGGAGTATTTCTTCGTTGGTTATCTGGTCTCTCCGTGGGATTTTCAAGATTCTTCTGTAGCACTACAACTCAAAGACTTCCAGTTTTTTTGTCATGTTGTTAAATTTAGAGACCCCAAAATAACTAATAACGGAACAAGGTGGTCTAAAATCTACCCACCTTTACCCTTTTTCGAAGAACGAATGACGTGAATGGCCAAACCCAGCATTCACTCGCATGTGATTATCCCATCAAATGTAGGTATGATTCAAACCAAACAGATTACAAAGCTCTGAGACATCATGCGCCAATTATGCATATGGTCCCCCATTAATGTAATTGTATTCAAACTCGTTACACCTATATGTGGGGTATGAAAAGCTTATGCCTTATAAGAAAGGTAAAGGGAAGAATCTTCCCGAAAATAATGAAATGCAAATGAAAGTGTGCAGCGAATTCGAATCACGAAATGACTAAAATATATTTTTTTTTTTTTTGTTTTTTTGTTTTTTGTTTTAAAGCGCGGGTCCCTGTTGGGAATTTGCGCTAGGAAATTGGGAATGTTTGCCGATTATTTAGTGGTAGAGAGTTATCCGTTCTGTTGTGTAAGTAGTGTGGAAGGGGGGGGGGGATGGTTAAATTTTGGATAAGAGGCCGGTGGCTCTTAGGAATTGTGTGATATTATTTGTGGCTGTTATTTTGTTTCCTAGAGCATCGGAGAGGGAGGAGGGTGCTCGTAGGACGGAGGCTCGTTGAACCGAGTAGGTTGGGCAATCGAGAAGAAGGTGAGCTATTGTGAGGGCCACTCCGCACCTTGTGCATAGGGGGGGTGCCTCATTTTTCATTAGATGTTTGTGAGTGAGGTTTGTATGCCCTATTCTAATTCGGGCCAATACAATTTCCTCCTTGCGGCTGATTCGATAGGACGTGTCCAATTCCGTTATGATGGGCTGAACTGCTCGCAATTTGTTTTGTACGTAAGCTGGCCAATTCCACATTTTCTGTTGCCATTTTTCCAAGATAGATTGGCGTAGGTAACTGTTTACGTCACTTAGGAGCAGTGTGGGCCATGGGGCAGACACTAGTGTGGCAACTAAAATATTGTTTCATTAAAAGTTATTGCCTTCTTTAGGCAGCTATTCCACTTGTCAATTTTTTGTTCAATTTTAATTGATGGGATTTTTTTCTTTACTCTATGTCATTGCCCATTTTAACTTCCGCATTTTAAAATTGATTACAGAGTAAAATCACGCTTTGAAAACAAACTAAAATTAAAAAATGCTGGCGTCGTCTGCATATGATAAATAATTATAAATAATTTCTTGAGAGCATACGAATTATTTCATAATTTAAATGATAAAATTTCTTGTGGATAATAAAATTAAACGAAAGACGGCGGGCAAACTTACAAAATTGGAAAAAATTGAAAACAAAAATGGTCAATTATTGAAGACATGAAGTGTGAAAATATAAATGCAACCTTGATGATTTTCCGTCAATGACATTATCAAAATTGAAGAGACATTGACAAGTGGAATAGCCGACTTACCACAAAAGGAATTACCGGTATATCCCAACGAAAACATTTCGTGTAAAAATAATTAATGTTGCTGGGAATTCGGCCTGCTTTTACACGAAGTGATGTTTTCTTTGGGATTTGACTGTGATTTCGTACAAAAAAAAAACGGATATAGCGAGTTAAAATTACTCTTAAATTATGTACTGTTAGGCACAGCAACGTGGATATTTTTTTTTTAAGGAAAAAAGCTAAGAAAAAAAATCAGCCAGTCAACTAAGGCACGTTCCATCAAAAATTCTTTTCAAGTATGATGACTCGGTAAAACACATTTATGAAGCAAGGCCAGCAAGTGTGCTTCAAAAAGCTGGTAAACCATATTATTATCTCTTGAAGTCATTGAAAATTGGTGTCGGCTATTACAAGCCTCTGCTGAGTACACATACCGAACCCATTCCGAACATTAGCCTAAATACATTAATAACTGGGAAGATGGGCTGATACAACCTTTTTATATACATTATCATACCCAGGCGCGGATCTAGAATGAGACCAAGGATGGGGCTAAGATTAAATACAATTTTTTTTTTTTTTAAATAGGGCTGAAATATTGGAGTTTTACGCATAATTTTCATAGCAATAAGGATTCTATATTATAGGGAATTAATACAATCGAACACAAGGGGGTCTCCCCCGAGAGAAAATTTGTGAAAAATAGGACTGAAATAGTGGAGTTTTACGCATTTGGAGGTACCGATGGGGGGGCTATAGCCCCCTTAGCCCCCACCCCGTAGATCCGCGCCTGACCGTACCTAATCTAAGCTGAAATTGAACCTTTCCATCAATGTTCAATGTTTTTTATTGTAATTTGTTTTAAGGACTTTTTATGGACCTAGACCCACTTATGGCCCATAGGTCTCTTGCCCAATGCCAACGACCCCATGGATTTCGGACATTAATTTTATTGTCTCCGTATGAATTTTTGACCTATGGAAAACTGGTCTAAGTCCTCGATGTCAACCTACATCGGCTACAAGCGACAATGACAAGCTGAGGCAAGCTTACCATTGATGCAAGGAAGTAGGCGAAATCATGACTTAACAAAGTACAGACAAGAGTCTGCTGGAATGTTATTATTTTTTTTATTTTTTTGGAAAATATATCCCTTAGATGCAATACATTTAGCATGTCTAAGTCTAAGTAAATGTTAATGAAAACTACTTTAAACTATGCACAGACAATTTGTATAAAATAAAATTGCAATAGAAATAAGTGATGCAGTGGAACATAGGCCTACTGTATTTTATTAAGGACTCGCCCACAACGCTTTAATATATAAAATTATAGTAGCTGCCCTATATTTAACATATAGACTCATTTCACATCTTATCAAAACGTTGTGGGTTGCTTCATTCAAAGAATAATCACAAGTACCATACGGTATGTAGGATTAATTACTGCTCATTTTAGAAGTATAGCATAGTATACCATACAAGATAAACGTATTTCCGCCACTAAGTAAAGCTGACGTCTGACTTGTCAATAAATTTTCCAATTCTTAACGACGGCAAGGGTACCTAAGATGTATCTATTTTAATAAAATGGCCTATAATGGGCTATATATAATATATACAGTCATGGAAAAAATAATAGGAACGCGGAGGTTTTTCCTATTTTCTCCGGAACTATTTGTGATGATGGCACCAAACTTGGACATGAACACCACTACCTAGAGGTACATCATTGCTGTTACCATCAGTTATAAGCAATGCTTACCTCTTTAAGAATTGAAGATAGTTGAAAATGGCTGGCAAAAATAATAAGAACGCGAGATTTATTTATTTTTATTTGGGCTATGATACGATACATTTTTCCCTATTCTGCTGTTAATAAGTTAATACAGTGTACTTCTGAAGATATGGAGCGATCACAGTATTGCTAAGTCGAGGAGAGACGTGCCATCTTACTTCTTCGGAAAGAAGGGAGAAATGGCGGGAATAGGTAACCTCTTGCAAAGATAGGAAGAAATAACTTTTCAAGCTTTTAAACAAGACCCCAGGAGTGACACGAGGGGCAGAAAGTGGAAGACAACACAGTGCTTTGACCAATAGCTCTTAAGGATTTCGAAGGCGACACCGTTTGTAAGTTCTCGAGACCTGAAAAAAAAGCCTATAAACTCTCCCATCAGCGAACGAAGTACTAGGGGACGGCTGCTTGAAGCCTTCCTACCCAGTCGATGTCCAAGAAATTCCATCATCCACAAAGTATTTTCGTCTACTTTCATTCTTTGCCAGTCCCTTCAAAAGGTCGTTTTTAAATTAATAAAAAATAAATTTGTTCTGTTCTTTCTATATATTTTCTACTTGTTGTATTTATACCATAATTCAGTTTAGTTTTGCTTTCTTCTTAAACACTACTATGGTAGCCTCGGGCCTCAGGCTATCTTATCCCATACCTACCCCCCCCCCTGTCGCAGTCGCATATCTATAGCTACGGCCTTGTATATATTGTATATACAACCTTCATCTCCTATACACGCTACTGTAAGAGGCAGAGGCTGTGAGGTTGTCAAGATAATCATTTTTTGTGTCAATTGATAATTTATTGTAAGTTATTGCGGAAATACAATTCATATTCATTTCATTTAGACTAATTTGACCCGGTACCTATTAATAGTCTTACACCGCGTATTTATTTATTTATTTATTTATTTATTTTCATTCACGTTCTCATGCTTACTCGCATATATCCATTTTCCATCTACGATTCGTCAATTTCGATGCAATGTTTAATAATACATATTGTATTTAGTTCAGTACAGTACTGTACAGTCAGGACATGTAGAGTAGTAGCACAGACTCTGACTTTCACCCGAGAGGTTGAACACATCCTACATTTTCTGGCCGTGCTTCGGAGGGCTTGTAAAGCAGGCGGTCCCGGTCCCACCTAGTTGAGTGTAAGAGAGGGCTTCATAGCCCTAACTCCCCTAGGTTGCAGGCTTAGTAATAGAGCAAAAATTCCTTATTTTATTTTGTATCCATTATTAGAAGGTTTTTTTTAAATTATAAAAAGATAAATCGCATACAAACAATTTAATGAACGTATCCGATCGATTGACCTCTTCAGTCGCCTCTGTAGGTTAGTACCAGTGTTGAGTTACGACACGTCTCCGATTGCATGGCGTGTAAAGACTCGCACAAGTGCAAGTACGTTACCACCTGGCCATCGAAGTCGAATTGTTATTGGTCATTGGCATGATTGATTCATCATGAATACATATAAGTTAGGCTAAAGTATAACAACATTCCGTGTTAAATAGTAAACTGTACAAAGGTCAAATAACTCCTAATTCCTTCACCAATTTCGTGTAGGCAGGTAATGTTTAATAGTAGGCCTACCTAATGCATGTTGAATTCATTAGAACGTTAGTGACATTCACCTTATATAATGTACTGTCAACTAAATATCCAAAATTCTGTGTTAAATAGTAAACTTAACAATGCCAAATAAATCGTATGTAATTCAAACTTATTTTATTTAGCCTGGAAGCAGTGGCGGCGCTACGGGGGTGCCCGGGGGGGCTTGGCCCCCCGAAAGCTTCTCTGCCCCCCCCCCACTTATGATATATTTTACATGTTATATCTAGCAGAATTTTTGTAATTCAAAAACATCAGAATTAAAACTGGTTACATTTTACTTACTTACTTACATTATACCTACTTCCAATGAGAAATGTTTTGTTTTTTCATTGCCCCCCCCCCCCCAGATAGAAGTCATGCACCCCCCCCCCCCCCCGCCATAAAATTTCTATAGCTGCCACTGCTTGGAAGGCCGAAGTGGTACCGTACTAAAGGCAGGACAATGTTTCTTTAGAGGTAGGCCTAAATTCAAATGCATATTTAAAAAACGACAGGAATTGGCACATAGTTTTTAGTGGTATTTTCTATTTTCTTTAAAAAAAAAAATAGGCCTACACATATTTGGTCAATGATCAGAAGTTTTCAAAGATTTTCACCCCTGTCTGAAGACTTTTCCACTCAATCCATACACCGTACATTGTAGCAGTAAAAGTAATTTTAAAAAAATCATGGGCGAAAGCATGGCTTAATAAAAGAACTGCGGCACAGGTTCACGAGGAATCTAAACCGCACTAATAAATAGAATAGAATAGAAAACATGAAACAATAGGCGTTCTAATACCTAAGACACAATAACAATAAATAAATGAAACACTTAATAATAGCCTAAGACGGGGTTTCCATATACGTCAAACATCAATGAGAAATATGGTTTTGACGTGGTAGCAGAATTTTTAGTATGTCTTTAATGTCGGCTAAACCTTCAATTTCATATTTCTCATTGACGATTGACGTATGTGGAAACCCCGCCATAAGGAATATACCAGTTGTTGGTATTAGAAAAAATTAAATAGCAACAGCGTATCGAACCCGGAGCCAACAGGACCAACGCTTCACACTTCGACAATTTTACTTTATAAATTTACTTTCTTGGTGATTGAGTACTTGCTGCACTTGTTGATTACTTGATTGTATAATTTGGTAAAGGTCTAGGTAAGCTACCTGCCCCTAAATAAAGAACCAGTCCGAGTTAACTCGAACAATTTCTTCTTTCCAATTTATCAATATAAGTAGACAGAGAAAATGAGTAATTTGATGGTAAATAATTTTCCTATGACTAAATTTTCGACATCTCGGAGGGGAGGGGGTGTCCACCGGACGTCACTGGTGGCGAGATAAATTCTATATAGGTCAGACCAACACATTACCACACAGCAATAATGGCAGGGCACGCAATGCATTTGAGCGTGAATTTTCTACCATTTTTTTTCAAAAAAAAAAAAAAAAAAAAAAAAATTTGCACAAAACCAAATAGTTTTTTGGGAAAGTAACCTGTTTTCGTTACTCAATTTAACACCTTAAACATGCCTGAAGATAGAAATCTTCGATAGAAAGGTTTCGCAGAAAAATTATTTTTTATTCTTTTTTCATTAAAATTTAGTTATTT
This sequence comes from Psococerastis gibbosa, assembly GCA_963971405.1. Classification (NCBI taxonomy): domain Eukaryota; kingdom Metazoa; phylum Arthropoda; class Insecta; order Psocodea; family Psocidae; genus Psococerastis; species Psococerastis gibbosa. Next base: position 26,445,355 of record OZ020490.1, on the reverse strand, counting down.
TTATTTTTTTTACCCCCAGAAGGAAACTATCAAGGGTCAAGCAACCCCCGCATTTTGTCAACATTAATGACGACTACAGTATGTATGTGAATTTAAAAGAAATCGTTGAAGCCGTTTTTGAGAAATAAATTTTTTAGACGTTTTTTGGAGTTTTTTGAGAATAAAACCCTCCAAATTGAGTTAGCCCAAAATAAAAATAAAAAGGTTCCGAGTATGATTTTTGTAAACCTACATGCGAATTTTATTATAATCGACCGAGTAGTTTGCCCGGAAATCGATGAACAGACAGACAGAGCGACAGAGCGAGAGACAGACAGACAGACAGACATTTCGTAAAAACTGTTTTGGGTTCCTGGGACCTCAAAACGTGTAATTCCGTTGAAATCTCAGAATCAAAAATCTCGACCGTCACAAAGCTTTCCTTATACTATGTATGCATATAATTAATTGGAAAGCAATAAAAACATTGGTTAAATGTAGCCTATCGTTTATTTAGCTTAAAAGAAACCATATCTGAATGAATTAAAGGGCGGCAAAGCATGATTATTTACTTACAAGTTACAGCCCATTTTATGTCGAATTTTTGCATTGGAAGGCATAGGAAATTATTTCTTAAAAGAAATGATGACCGAGGCATGAAAATAAAGCAATCCTTGCTTAAAATATGAATTATCTTGCCAATGGAACCTTTGCCTACCACTTTAAAATATGCATTTCCATCCAACATTTTGAACCCTGGGGTGGCTTAACTAGACAAGACTTATCTCACAAGGAATCTATACCACTAAATCCACCAATAAAAATTAAATAGCAACAGTTTATCGAACCCAGAGTCCACTGGAACAACGTTTCACTCAACAGCGGGCACTCCCTTTATCCTCGTCGACAATAAATTTTATTATAGCCTCATATAAAATATCTTTTTCAGCTTACCGCGAGATACCATTGGATTAGGTCGGTTTGAACAGATGGTCTGGTATCGACACATTTTCTAACCACACCGAACCGACTGCACACTACTTCGTAACGCGGCCGCGGTTACGAACCCACTGAACGGGTTATGATACACACTTACTAGGCTTGAAGCTATTGGGACTTGAGTATCGTTACGCTATTGCTATACGACTGTCTAGTGAAGGCTTTATCAGTGCCGAAATTAGGGTCAAGGGCCAAGGGGGCGGGGGTGTGAAGAGAGGCGTGGTCAGGAGCGGATCCCTCCTGGGGGTTGAGGTGAATCAATGGGTCAAAGCTCTTGTTTTTTACATTACAACTAAATACTAATAAATGACGGCAAGCAATCACAGCAGGGTATAGCAGCTACTTTAGGTAAACTTTTAAGGTTAGGTATTGTATTTGACTATTTTTATTTGACTATTTATTGAAGTGTAAACTTCTATATATTTCTAGTTATGTCGGTGCCGAACACATACTGTATTGCCGAAGGAACAGTATAGGCGTAGAATACGGGCTGATGGGCCGTGGTCGATCTGAAAGTGGACTTCTGTAAGTATCTATGAAAAAACTGAAGGGGTCACAAGCAAGGGTCTATCCAAAATAATAATATAAGGCTATTTCACTAGGTTATGAGGATTTTTGCTTTCCAATTTATACGTAGGCTAGTTTAAAGGAAAGCTTTGTGATGGTCAAAATTTTCGATTCCGAGATTTCAACGGATTTACTCGTTTTGAGGTACCAGGAACCCAAAAAAGTGTTTTTTACGAAGTGTCGGTCTGTCGCTCTGTCGTTCTGTCTGCTCATCGATTTCCAGGCAAACTACTCGGTCGATTTTGATGAAATTTGGCATGTAGGTTCACAAAAATCATACAATTTTTTTAATTTGGGCTAACTCAATTTTGGGGGTTTTATTCTCAAAAAAACTCCACAAAAAAAAAACGGCTAAAACAATTATTATTTATCAAAAACGGCTCCAACGATTTTTTTTAAATTCATCACATATAGTCTATTGTAGTCGTTATTAATGTTAATGAAATGCGAGGAGTCGCTTGCCCCATGATAGTTTGCGTCTGGGGGTAAAAAAAAGTAATATAGCCTACATCAATTTTCATGAAAAATGACTAAAAATAATTTTTCTGCGGAACCTTTCCATCGATGATTTCTACCTTCAGGCATGTTTTAGGTGTTAAATTGAGTAACCGGACAGGTTGTTTTCCCAAGAAAGTATTTGGTTTTGTGCAAAAAATTATAGAAAATTCACGCTCAAATGTATTGCATGCCCTGCTTTTATTAATGTATTGGTCTGTCCGATCTAGAATATGCCATCGATGAATAAGAATTCAGTGCTTTGGGATAGGGGATATCCTAGGCCGTTGCCAGAGGGGGTTCAGGGGGTCCGGACACCCCCCCCCCCCTTCCCCAAATGGTTGCTGCGTACACTAGATAGAATGGAGTTTTAAGGTTAAATATATTCTGGTTACCTCACCTCCAGTGAAGTCAGATGGACACCCCCCCCCCCCCCGAGATATCCGAAATTTAACCATTGGAAAATTATTTACTATGAAATTTCTCATTTTCTCTATCTACTAATTGATAAATTGGAAAGCATGTTCGAGTTAACTCGGACCGGTTCTTTTAAGTTTTAGTGCAGTAATTTACCCGTAAGCTTACTTACTTCGCTTTTTTTATTTTATTAGATTTTTATTTGAAGGGGATTATGGCCGAAATTAGTGCACGGTTTATGGTAGCCTATTTTTATTAAGTTAATTAACGTTTATTAAGTATTTTTGGTTACCGGTAAAATTAAATAATTATTTTCAGCCTACTAGACTACATTTGTCTCATTTTAGAGCCCTTCCGGACGCTTGTAGGGGTTCATGACCCTGCTTGACAGTTGAAGGTGCTAAGAAGAGTGTCGGAGGGTGATGCGCAATCCATCCAAATAAGGTAGGTAGGCCTAATGCCTATCTTGCACACGTAATTTTTTGTTAAGGCGCAGATTCCACCGACCGGCTGGGGCTAAATACAAAAACGGTGACGTGGTAGCAGACATTCAAGACTTAGGCGGGGTTTCCACCGACCTCGCATTGCAGAATGCAAATGACATTGACAGAAATGTTTGTTTTACTCTATTCCATAGTTAAAATTGATCAATGATCATAGAGCAAAATCACAAACAAACTAACTAAAATTAAAAAATGGCGTCATGGTATATGTTAATTACAAACATTTTAATAGATTTCTATAAAAAGAAAAACAAACATTTCCGTCAATGTAATTTGCATTCTGCAATGTGAGATCGATGGAAACCCCGCCTAAGTCTTGAATATCTGCTACCACGTCACCGTTTTTGTATTTAGCCCTAGCCGGTCGGTGGAATTGGTGCCTAATTAGATATTAGCCTATTTATTCTTACTAATGGTTCTCTGGTTTGTAGGGTAAGAAGAGAATGTAAACAGGCAATGTATTCTTCTCAAAATCTTGATCCACAGCCGCGCAAAGATATGAAATTGGTCAGATGAAGAAAGGAACACACACAGTTTTCGCAAAAAAATTTGATTTTCTCTTTTGAAATATTGTTAATAGCAGAAAAACACGATAAAGTGCATTTAACAGATTTTTCAGAATATTAAAGAAATAAAAGTAAGAAAATTGTCTTTATATATTCCATCCGGGCGAATTTTAGGCCTTTTGGCCCACTCTCACAATGGGGTTCATTTGTGGCGACATTTTGTAGATGGCAGCACCAGTTGCAATGATATCAAAGCGTTGATTTTTCCATAAGCCTCAATACTATTTTAAAATGATTTTTAATTACGTATTATTTTTAAGTGATATTTTTCTATAAATCATGGAGAATATATATATTAAATTATGTGCAGCGAAATAAGGTCCAGGCATAGTAAAAATATTATAAAAAATATTAAAAGAATTAATTAGATGCCAAGAGGTTAGTTTTCACATGCAAAAGTCGGCCATTTTGAATAATATGGATATCGGTTTGTCGTCAGCGAACCTAGTGACCAAAACTGTCCCTACAAAACCTCATTAGGTACAAAACATAATTACTATGATTTTTTTTTTTTAAATCAAGAAATTTTCAAAAAATGAATAAAAAATCAACTCTTCCAGACTTTAAAACAAAAACGCGAGAAAACTACTTTTTATTTATAATATTACTTTATCCCATATCTGCCCCCCCCCCCTAACAAAAAACTGTCGAATTTTCAATTTTTTTCATTCGCTCTTGACCCACCGCATATTTCATCCTGCGGACGGCCATGGATTTGGGATCATCATAATACGTTTATATAACCCGCGGTTTATTTTTGCTTTCCAATTTATAAGTTATAAGGAGGAAACCTTTGTGGCGGTCCAAATTTTCGATTCCGAGATTTCAACAGAATTACACGTTTTGAGGTCCCAGGAACCCAAAAAAGTGGTTTTTACGAAATGTCTATCTGTCAGTCGCTCTGTCTGTCTGTTCATCGATTTCCGGGCAAACTACTCTGTCGATTATGATAAAATTCTGTATGTAGGTTCACAAAAATCATAGGCCTACCTCGGAACAATTTTTTTTTTTTTGAGCTATCTCAATTTGGGGGGTTTTATTTTCAAAAAACTCCAAAAAAAACGTCTAAAGAAATTATTTCTCAAAAACGGGTAAAACTATTTCTTTTAAATTCACATATATTGTAGTCGTCATTAATGTTGACAAAATGCAGGGGGTCGCTTGCCCCTTGATAGTTTGCTTCTGGGGGTAAAAAAATAAAAATAACTTAATTTTAATGAAAAAATTACTAAAAAATAATTTTTCTGCGAAACTTTTCTATCGATGATTTTTACCTTCAGGCATGTTTTAGGTGTTAAATTGAGTAACGAAACCGGACAGTTTGCTTTCCCAAAAAACTATTTGGTTTTGTGCAAAAAAAATGTTTTGAAAAAATGAAAGCAAATTCACGCTCAAAAGCATTGCGTGCTCTGCCATTATTGCTGTGTGGTAATGTGTTGGTCTGGCCTCTCTAGAATTTACCTCACCTCCAGTGACGTTAGATGGACAATTCCCCCCCCCCCCCCCCCGAGATATCGGAAATATAACCATAAGAAAATTATTTACCATGAAATTACTCATTTTCTCTATCTACTAATTTTGATAAATTGGAAAGCATGTTCGAGTAAAATCGGACCGGTTCTTTAATACTGTGTTAGTAAGCTGTCACGTGACGGTGTTAAAATATGCGCGGGGAATTGAAATTAAATAAATTATTCAAATACAAGAGAATGGTTGCATTGTCTTTTAATTGAAGGTAATACTAATCAGCATTAAAATGTACACGTAGAGTTTTGAAATATATTAAGAATTTTAATTAATGTGTCTACATTTAAGGGAGAAAAAATTGATAACTCACCGAATATATAGCCGAGGAATTTATGAATTTGAGTTTCCCACGCATTTTGCACTCATTTGTATAAAACGATTAAATAAACCCAGGTATTATGTTTAACCAAAATCGCTATAGTTGGGCTGCTGATCACATTCATGCTTTTGCGGCTTAGCAACAAGAAATTACATAACTACTCTACTCCACATAAGAAAAATTATTCCTGTCTTGTTTTTAAATTCTTAATTTTCAAGCTTTTAGAAACTCAATGTCATCCTTTGGTGGTAACAGTACGCCAACTGTAGAAACTACTACCCTATTATGCTAAAATAGTTAGGCTAACAATCAGAGTACCCCCAAAATTGTTCCCGATCAGGCGCCAATGACGGTTCAACAGATTAAACAAGCATTTAAATAAAATATAGATTTATTTTATTTATTTACGTAAACATTAACTTAACAGCCTTATCTATGTTACCTACTGGAAATTTCGGCCAATAGGTGGCAATTATAAAATAGGTATATTATAAATAGGTTAACAATAAAATCCTACCTAACTTGCAGGCCGAGAGGTAACTTAATTAATAGGCTTACTACAGCAGACCCAGCATGACGAAAGATGGATAATTTACCCACATTATTTCTAATTTTAACTTTTACTAGTGACACGGTACGAATTTAAAAATAAACACGTCTTAATAATGTTAGCAGTATGACCAACTGCAGCATACTTATTAATATGTACCATAGGTGGGCTTGTTTTGTCCATTCGTGTACTAATCATTAAAATCTGACTCTTAACCATTGCAGCCGAAGCATAAGGGGCCCAGGTAACATATTCCAGGGGGTAAATGTGATCTAGGGCTCTATATTAGACAGGTATTGTCATCCGCCATTTTTTATCCATTATAAGTCTGGTGTATAAGCCAAGCATTGGGCGTTTACCTATTTATTATTAGAAATTTATCGTTGTTTATTTATTTTTTATATAAAAAACGTTCTACCAATTAGAGAAGTGTTTCATAAAAAATACTAAAACGTGTTTTCGTTTTTTTCAATCTTTTACTTTTCTTAAAAATAATTACAATACTTAGCATACAGGAAATATAGGATAAAAAATGGCGGATGACAATACCCGGGTATATAGTGCCTTAATGTGATCAAAACAATTTTAGCACTTTACACTCTAAAAATATTTTGTTTACATGTTCAAGTATTTAAAATGCTGTAAAAATGGATAATTTTAGAATGCAAAGTGCTGCTCTATAATTATTATGTTTACATTGTTAACCCCAGGTTGAACTAAACGGCATAGCAGCCCCGCAGACTTGACTTACTTGACTTAGGTTGGCAAGTCCAGCCCGGGGGGACTTTTGGCCACTGCCAGCGCAGAAGCGCGAGGAAATGACTAGAGGGAGAAAGAGAAGGAACAAAAAGAATAGGAAGGAAACCAGAATGAGTACTATCTCAGATGAGTGAAATTGGTACCAGAGGAAGTGCTGAATAAGAACTGGGGAACAGGAGGGAGTGGTGGAGGCTCACATTATCTCACTCGGGCAACTGGAGCTCATTATTGATGATAATAATGACAGTAAAAGATCTGATTGGTTGGTTTTCAAACAAACAAAATTGTCAGTATGAAACATGTCCATTAACTGATACAAAAGCCTTTGGTTCCATTTGGCCCCAAATTCCATAAAATATATCCAGTGGCCTTGACAAGAAGGAAAGCTGCCAGCCTGCCATCTGTCGTCGACCTCAAGAACTACACGCTATTTTAAACCTATACTACGAGTAATCCGTTCATAAAGAGTCCACGCCATGGCGGCCATTAAGGTACGTCTGAGCATGCGCGGCGCAAGTCCCTTGAAGTATCCTGCCACTCCGTCTTTCTAGAAATAGAAAAAGAAACTGAATGTTAGAAAAGAAATTCATTTAGAAACAGACTTGACTTGACCTCTTGACTTGTATCTAGGCCTGTTTCATTATCGCGTGTAGCCGGTGTAGGTTGACATTGTTTGTCAATGGCAAAGCATGCACGCTGAAACAATACAAATAATGTCCGACATACATGGGGTCGTTGGCAATGGACAGAGCACCAATTGGCCCCTATAAGTAGGCCAAGGTTCATAAAATGTCCGTCAGGACATTACTATTATTAAAAACATAGAATAAATAGAAGCCATAGAGCGCCGACGGACCTCTTCTGTATGAAAATCCAAATTTCCAGCTATTCATGCAGCATTGAGAGATCACGTGACCTTTCTACTGTTTAATTGGCTGGCCGCATAATCTGATTGGGTGGCTGCAAGCCCTTGCCTTACAAATAGGGAAGAGTGACTGTTAGTCCACAAATATCATGTAGGTTTGTTATAAACCACTTTCAGTCATGTAGACTATATACACAGGTGCTGTTATCCACCATTTTGAGTCCTATATGCCACCATATGGCAAGTAGTTTCACAAATGTCATTGGATATTACATAGAGATTTTTATTTTTCCTCTCAAAATCCGATTCTATCTAGTATCAAGCCATTTCATTTCGGGGGGGGGGGGGGGGGGGTTGTTGAACCCCCCCCCCCCTTGGCTACTACGGCCTTGCCTATAGATATTTAAAGGAAGAGGTAGCACAGTACCTTGTTGATGTAAAAGACTGTTGCCATGACAGAACGATGTTGCTCAGGGTAGAGCTGCATTTTTGTTTTTATGACGTCAGCCGGTTGGGTAACAAAAGAAGCTAAAACTCCAGCCAAAACACCACAAGAAAAGTGTAGAGGTGAAGAAAACCCACCGTCAAGCCACTCTGAAAGAAATAAAAAAACAACTTTTAAGACTACACTTTCTTGGGCTTAGAAATGTGACGAGGGATTATTTGTATTGCCAATATTACTTCATAGGTTTTTAACAATTTATCTTTGAAACGCGACACGTTTACTAAAGAAATTGAATTTTGCTTGATAGCAATTACAAGCTTTAGAGTTCCAGATCTATATGGGAGGGATGGTAAGGCGCTGAGCTGCAGGCTACTAGGGGAGTCGTCGATGACGGATAGCTGAAAGGCCACCAGATATGTTAGGCACCTATTCCACCAACATCAATAGTGATAGTAAATGTAGTATTGACGGAAATTTGAATTTTTCATTGATATACGCCATTCTACTGGTTTTTTCAACTATTGATCACTTTTCTTCTAATGACACGTATGCGCCAAATTTTGAAATTTGTTTGCATGTTTTTTGAAATTTTGTTTGCATTTTTTTTCTTCGTACACTTATTATTTTTAATAAAATCTAATAATAGTAGGAGATCCGAAGTAAGATCGACCTTCTGTTTATCTGTTTAATGGATGAAAATTGTTTTATAAACAATGAATTATAAAATGTTTGTACTTAACATATCCCATGACGCCATTTTAGTTTGTTATTGTTTGCAAAGCGTGATTTTAATCTATGATCATTGATCAATTTTAACTATGGCATAGAGTAAAATTCAAATTTCCGTCAATACTACATTTATTATCACTATTGACGTTGGTGGAATAAGTGCCTTACGAACAAGCAGTCTCCTACCAAGCAGGGGCATAACTGATGGGCTTGGTAGCAAGTCTGGTGGTGCAGGCTTGTCTAGAACAGGCCGCAGTAGCCCTGGAATGACTATGTGTAACGGGACGAATAGTTGCCGCCACTAATTAAGCTACCACTAGGGCACTCTTTTGTCCTGGGTTGGGCCCTCAAGGCGGAGGAACTCAATGAAGAGTCAACGGCATAAGGAAGCAGAAGGCAACGGGAAACCTCAGCATTAAAATTCCCTGGTACAGTCATCATGACTCAGTACTTACGATACCCTACATACGATACCCTACATACTTGACTTCCTTTGGGGGAGTCCGATGTACGGTATCTACGTGTCTACCAATCTTTGACAGAAGAGGCATTCGAAGAAGCAGAAGATAAGAGAGATGGTATATTCGCTATATATTTCTATTTTTTTAATTTCTCGTGCCACGATTTCTTCTACCAATCAGAGCCAGCCTTGGACACTTCCAAACAACAAATAATTTCGTAATGGCTGCTAGGCATGCTCTTATCGGCCGAATGAACACGTGACTATTGGCCTACACTGTGATTGGTCGAAGAAGATGATAGGTTTCCTGTCCAATGCCCCATCTCTCATTTATAGAACTCTAGGTTAGGTTAGAAACAATGGACCCCCCCCCTCCTATACCCCCTCCTTTATTACCTTCTTTCCCCCTTTTTATATTCCATATAGGTTAAGTTATATATTACTATGTATATTGTTATTAAGTTATGGTTAACATGAAAAAAAGACTTTATAGTCCTATTGTTTGCCAATTGTAATGCAATAAAGTCGTTATTCATTCATTCTTACTCTAGTAAGCTTCAACTTAGCGCATTAGATTCTGGGCAACAGGTTAACATGCATGATCACAATCTATTTTTTATTTCTTCGGGGGCAGTTTATGGCGTTGCATCTATAGTTACCTTGTGGAAGAGACTGTTTAGATTGTGTGTAAAACATCAAGTAGAGCCCTGAAAAAGGCGCGTCCCGGAACAAAGTTGGCACCAAGCCACAGACTAGGCCCCTCACTCCCTCCCCACGATATATCGTCTTTAGAGCGTCCCCCATGCTACTATACCGGTAGACACCACTCTGAAAATAAGAGAAAGGTTTTAAGTAACAATTAGACACGCATTTGCAACCACAATCTCGAAAACGAAAAGTCAGCCATAGATCATGCTTTTTAGCTGAAATTTACAGTAGATAAAGCGATGCCCCGCCAAGCCCAGATTTTTGTAGTCGAGGGTCTAACACAGCCATCCGAGCTAAGGAAAATATGTAACCAGAGAGACTCAAAGTGAAACTGTTGTACTGACAATTGTCCTCAAGGCAAAGCTGCAAAGTGAATGTGAGAAAATGTGTGTGTGAACGTAGATGGTAGCGAATGTGAATTAGTGTGTCGGTTATCTTGAATGAAAGGTATGACTGATATTTTGTATGAATGTACCTAGTTTACAAAATTATTTTTCAAGTAAACTAACGTTGATATGTGCAGTTAGGTGTAAGAGAGGGCCGTAGGCCCCAACCTCACTTTATCTACATAATTTTTTTTCAATAAAGACATTATTATTATTTATTATTATTAATACGATAATGATTCACTCTGGGCAGCTAGGTCTAAAGGTAATACACGTGTGTATCAATTGTGCATCATTACTAGCCAATCAGAGCGCTAGTTACATGTCTTTAAGACTACTGATGGGTAGGCTCCCTGATGTGATAAAAGACTTGTAACGGCGACTTAGAGGGTAATTCCCAGGCAATTCCCAGACGACTTCATACTATTTAGAAGAAGAAGAGAGAGAGCGACTGTAAAATATAATTACGGTAGTGTATATTGGTATTGTATTTATTAATCATTACGTCCTTTTATTTAGTCAGCCTCCTCCTTCATGGTCAAATAAACCATAACAAAACCTCAAGTTCAAAAAAGGAGGCAAACTGTCGAGTTACAGCGAGCTTGGAGTAGGGCAAAGTTTCTGGCAAAATTAACATTATACTTAAGAGGATATGCTACGTAGAAAATTGGCATTCCTAAATTAAATGCTCTTCATTTTTTATTTAATTAACTCAGTAAGTTATTAAAAATTTGGCTCATTTAAGTTGTAGAAGACTACTTCGTGCATCATATAATCGGGTATTTTTACTTTTCGGTTTTGTAGTGCTTCCAAAAATCCCAGAATACTCGAAATTTTATTCCTGTCCAGTCTGTTCTGGTATTTATGGAAGGACTAAGGTACCAACAATTTAATATTTCCTATTATATGATGCATGAAGTAGTCTTCTACAACTTCCATGAGCCAAATCTTTAATAACTTGCTTTGTTAATTAAATAAAAAAATAAAAAGTCAATAAAAACAACAAATTTTGGGGTGCTCATTTTCTACTAAACATGTCCTCTTAATATCAGAAGAGGGTGAACTAATGATCCAAAAAATTAAAAACTAGAATTAAGATATAGGCCTAAATTAAGCTAAGGTCTTGGGCTATATGAGCTTACCCTCATCGGCGTCAACGTTGGACTGTCGGATTTTTATTTATTTTTTCTTAAATGTATTTGAATTTGTATTTTTCAAATGATTTCTGGTCAATACACAATTATTATTATTATAAACTGGGTTACAATAACCAAAGTCTGCAGTAAGGGCTGCCAACCGGAGAAAGAAGTAAAAAATACACTCATGGCTATGAAAAAAACGGCGGGTGAGTTGAAAACGCTTCCCTTTGTGTCGATTCTCGAACCTCGATCTTCTGGTTAATAGTCAGCTCCCTACTCATTGGACTGCACCGGTGATCGTCTGATATGCAGGGCTTACGTACCTCAAATCGCGTTTTCAGGACGGTAAATGGAATAAGGCACACTCCGCTGAAGCACCGAGCAGAGACGCCCAGCGCTACACAGCCTACAGGACCCAGTGGATGAGACGCGTCAGGCTGGAAGCTTGATTTCAAAGTATGGAGGGTAGAGAAGTAGAGACCAACACCAGGAACGCAGCGTACCAGAGACTAAAGAAAAAAAATTTAAATTATTGTTATCATTCTTATGGTAAGGTAAGAAATGCGTTTTAATAACCATTTTGAGTAGAGGAAGGCGGTGGTAAAGGTGTGACTAAGAGTTCCACATGACTCATATCTGCACTTGCTAAAGTCATGCTTTCGCTTGTTTCATTGTGTCAATGATAAGCGTTTCTATTATCGCTTATAGCCGGTGTAGGTTGACATCGAGAACGTTTTTATACCAGTTTGCCAATGTCCAAAAATTCATACAGAAACAAAAGAAATAAAGTCCGAAATCTACGGGATCGTTGGCATTGGACAAGGGACCTATGGGCTACTGTAAGTAGGCCTGGGTCCATAAAAAGTCCTTCAAAAATTACACTACATTCCAACGTAGGCCCGGGACTCCTCTCTTTCGTGTATATTTTATCATTTGTGCATAATACGATGAATAGCAGAGCAGGTGAAGACCCTTCAATGATTTTAAAGTCAAGAAATAAGTTAATAGCATCCTATAAGTAAGTTAATATGTAATAAGGCTATAATACTAGTAGCAGCCTAGTTGGTGATGTCTCCTTTGTTTAACTGCGATGATAAAATATTTTCCGCATACAGTTCTTAAGAGTGTACAGCCCGTAGGAAATTGGCAACCCGAAATTTATTCCTTTTTATTTTTTATTTAATTAACTAAGCATGCTATTAAAAATTTGGCTCATCATAGTTGTAGAAGACTACTTTTGCATCATATTATAAGATATTTTTAATTTTCGAAATTGTAGTTTTTTCATAAACATGCAGATATTTTATAAACAATAACTTTTCACGTATAATCGATTTTATAAAAAAACTACAATTTCGAAAACTAAAAATACCTTATTATATGATGCATGAAGTAGTCTTCTACAACTTTGATGAACCAAATCTTTAATAACATGCTTAGTTAATTAAATAAAAAATAAAAAGTAATAAATTTCGGGTTGCTAATTTCCTATGGGCTGTACACTCTTAACATTTATGTCTTAAATACACATTCATTGCAATGTAATAAATATTAGGACGGTTGAAAGCAGTTTTACATACCGGAGTCATGCCGCGCCATAGTCCAAGCATTTGCTCGGTTTGGTAAATGTGCGTCAGAATGGGAATCATGCCCAGAGACCGTCCGCTGCGAATTGTTCTGCAAAGAAATTACCAATTAGACACCACAATAAAATATTTGTTTGTTTTTCCAGCGCCTGCTCTTAACATTACGGCTTATAGTAGCCCTATGAGCCTGGCGGGGGGAGTGGGTCTGTTTATTATCTTGAGGCACTCCAAGGGCAGACTCCTTCACCTCAGAGAGAAGGGGAGGTGACTGACAGAGTGGACCTCCTGATTAGAGTAGATTCCGAAGCATTTGGGGAATATAGTAAAGTCACACGATTAATCCAGAGGTGACCAGGACTCGACGGAATGACTGGTAGTCTCAGAGCGTTGTCATATCCCACCATGTTCCCCTGCCAACGCTATGCACACTAGCAAGTTTGCAACAGGCACTGTCGTGGATTCAACTTGTTATTGTCGTTGGCGACAACAGAATGTTGCAAGACTATCACAAACAGTAGACTTATGGATTTGTACAAGGATATTGCATTTTGTTTCGTTGACACTTTCTGTTTAAAAGCAGTAGGCTAGCTTTAATACGAAAAATTATCCTTTGTTGTCATACAATCATACAAAACATACAGTAGAAGAGCTCCCGGCAGAAGAAGGGCATCCGGATACAAAAACCTGAGGCAGTGGCAAGAGCATGACTTCTCTTTTCGGAGCAGCAGACTTTAAGGTCCAAATTGCCATGGTGACAGCCAATCTTCGATAGAAGAGGCATTTAAATCAGGGGTTGAAATAAGAAGAAGTAGAAAAGTAGTAGTACGGACTCTGACTTTCACCCGAAAGGTTGTTGGTTCGAGTCCCACACTAGTTACATTTTCTGGCCATGCTTTGGAGGGCATGTAAAGCAGGCGGTCCCGGGTCTTCCTAGTTGAGTGTAAGAGAGGGCTTTATAGCCCTAACTCCGCTAGGTTGGCTTAGTAATAGAAACAACAAAAGTCCTTATTTATTTATTATTTATAAGAAGACATAGCTCATCAAAATGTTTTTCTAGTTTTTCTATGCAACGTATTTGGGATACTTACCCTACGGAGGGGAGTGGAGCTTGTAAACGAGTCTTGACGAGGTCCAGGGGTTGAAAGATGACAGTCGACAACGTCCCGGAAATGGAACCGGCGAGGAAAGACTTGACCACGGGGGACTGCAACAAAGATAATGTAATCGATAAAAAAACAAGCAGCGAGGGCTAAAACTAAAAAGGTTTAAGAGGAAGCTGGCCGCTAACATTGGCCACTGCATCATCCCAAAATAGGTTGGTTTATAATTTTTAATTAATTTAATACTTAAGTTATAAAGTTTTTTGTTGTAAATTTGTATACGTACATAGTACTACGATGGAATGTTTTTCCGTCTAAGTGATAGGCGACAGAAATTTAAAGAAAAATCAAGTTCATGGATAAATTAAAACAACAAATATGAAAAACCCCTTTTAATATGGAGTATGAAATAGTTCTCTGCCAATTGACGAGACCAAATCATTATAACTTTAAATAGTAAATTAAACAAAAAATATAAGCCAACCTATTTACGTGAGATATGGGTTATGACTCGGAGGAGCGGGGGGGGGGGGGACTAAATCAAAGGTGGCAGCGTAAGATACTCCGAAAGGTGTATGGACCAATGCAAAATCAGGGACAGAGGGAGGGGCGTATCCGTAGAAAATGATGAGCTCTACGCGATATACCGAGAACCTCCGATAGTAGCCGAAATCAAGAGAACCCACATCAGGTGGAACGAATGCCAAAATGTTGAAAGCAGGCGAAGGAAAAAAAATTCTTGCTGAAAATTTTTCCATGAATTTGATAATTCGGTTTATCAATGACGCCTATCAGTTTCACGGAAAACCCCTGGAACCAAAACTAAAACAATTCCTCGAAGTACTACTAGCATGTTTGGAATAGTCCTCTGATAATTGAACAGACCAAATCATTATACAAGTATTATAAAGTATTAAACTGCATTTCTAAAAACCAACCTATTTTGGCGTTATCCAGCCAACTTCCTCTTAAGAGTTCAACATAGATCTTTTCGGGCTTAGTTAGTCAAGGACTTAATATGGACTATGGACTTAGGCCCATAGGTCCCTTGTCCAATGCCAACGACCCCATGGATTTCGGACATTATTTGTATTGTTTCCGTGTGCATTTTTGGCCATTAGCAAACTGGAATACGTTCTCGATGTCATCCTGAATCGGCTACAAGCGATAATGGACACGATGAGACAAGCTTACCCTAGACGCAATGAATGACGCGGATTATAAGCAATAATACCCAATTTATAAATAATCGCCCAATATCATGTCGAGATATATTTAGAAACTGTCAAATATTGCCGCTACCATCACTGTATATGCTTGAATGTATTTGTTTTACGAACGAAAATCCTCGGAGGCTCATTACATTTGCGCAGGTTCATGAGCACAATACTAGGTTTAGGACCAATGTGGTTCTTCCAAATCACTCCCTGAAGCTGACTGAAATTCAGGACATTTATGTAGGTAGTAAGCTCTTTAACATGCTACCTCATGATTTGAAAATGTTCCAAACTCTTTCGCAAAAATCAAAAAATGCTCTTAACGGAAAACGCTAATTATTCGGTCAATGCATTTGTTAACTTTATGACACCGGCGGCTTCTTAGCCTACAATGTTACCTCATTATTTTGTATAGTGATTATTTTCTATTGTGATAGTCAAATATTATTTATGTATGTAACGATTTCTTCGAATACCTTGAGAAATAAATATTATCTTATCTTAACAGGCGAAAGCATGGCTTAACCAAGTACAGATACGAGTCTCTCGCTCTCTTTTCTGAAGTTATCATTCTCAACTTACATCATAAAGTTTCCCCGAGGCCAGCGTGCGGGCCTCCCTCTCCACAGCCTCAGGCTCAGCCATTTGCAGGCGTCGGACTCGCCACATGTCTGTAACCACGGACAACCAAATCGAGAATAATTTTCACCAGGTAGAATAAGAAACGCCACCCGTCAAGGTGGAATTCACTTTTATCAGTTCAAATAATAATAGTATCGGAATAGTCTGAGTAATAGATGGGGTTCACACGAGGCAGATAAAACACATCTTTCTTAATTATACCGACGAACGCGAAGAAACAGCCCAAAATTAATTCAGCATTCATTGTGATAAGCTCGGCTATGCTCACACCCCGAAGAATGTGCCCACAAATATTATCCTTGCGCATTTGTATAAACTTGGGTTAATATTCGAGAAAAAAAATAAAGAACACAATTATTAAAAATAGAAGGATAGAAGATCGGAATTATGTAAAAGTTGAACTGTTCAGAAGGACGAATCACAAGCGACTGAAGGAGACTTCAGTTATCGAAGAAGTGTCGTGATCTAGTCCAAGAGCGTTGTCTTAGTTGTAAGAAAAGAAATGTTTCACATGGTAAATTAATTAGAAATCTGGGCTACTTAGAAAGGTGGTAGCGTTATCAACGCCTTTTGCTATCAAAAAGTCAAGAAAGGTCAGTTTTGCTTTAAAATGGATGGTTAGGGTGAAAGGTCCATTAATTTTGGGGTCAGGTCAGACGTTAAAAAATTACCGGAAGCCTTTATTTCGCGATTCCTATTGAACAGATTTATTTTCCAGATGGCTATTGTGTTAATTAACTACAGTATAAAAAAAATCAAATAAATGCAGGATTTAGGGCGTAACATAGTGGCAATGATGTGACAAAAATGTACGCTTTATAGGGAATCTGATGCTAACAAAGCAATTCGTTTTACTATTGCTACGCTGAACCTTCACTGCAACGCGAAGTAGGTAATGAAATGGAACATCAACTTCGAATTTTTGAAATCTTAACGCAGTTATGATCATACTTATGGGACCAGAAATAGGGACTGTTCCCTACGGGAGGGCAGTCTTCTCACGGCTACCCTTAGGTCTCCTAGGGAGATGGGTATCCGGTTGTTTGACAAGCTACCCCGGGAGATTAGGACACTGGATGAGGTAAAGGTTTTTTCCAGGGCCGTCCGACGGCTACTGCTGGAATAAGTTCCCTACTCGGTTGGGGAATTTTTGATGACCCGATATTACGGTGATTGTGTTATTTATTTCTATTATTTGTTTTAGACGGCGGAATTTGATGACGACGCCCAGAAGCTAGCCCTAGCTAGCTTGAAAATGGCATGAATATAACTGATTTAGGTTTAGGCCAGCAATGCATCCTGATTACATCCAATACAAATTACTGGAAGGGGGCACTGTTTATTAATGATATTAAATTAACAATACGCGGGAAGCCATGCGGAACAAACTGCTATTACAACTCTTGGCTTTTACAAATTTAAATAGCCAAAAGTGGAAATGGCTGCGTAATTTAAATCCAGATGAGGCTATAAGACTATGTGACGCTTAAGGCTGATTTAAGTTGTATCCGGCTAATCTGTAATTAATGACGGTCTAAAAATTTGGGCCGAAGGCTAATTTATTAAACGAACTAATTTCTTTGGATGGTTGTTGTTTTCGATAGTAGCATGTAATGCTAATGATTGCCAATAATCCATCGACCACAGTAAAGTTGATTTAGTAGTAGTAGTGTTAAAATTCCGACGTCTGCAGCACCAACACACCGTCGCCAAAAACAAAAACCGTGCAATTACCTATTCCGCATAATTTTAATCAAAGCACTCCTGAAGGCGTCCAACTTGATAAGTAACAACCTTGAAATCATCCAAAGGTTGTTAAGGTTAACAATGCGATAGTTCACTATAAATCCCTATAATTTCCTCAAATCCAGAAGCCAATAAATTCCCTAAGCTATAAAAATTACTATAATAAAAGCAAACCTTAAATACCCCGGCATTTTTATATATAAGCTTAAAAATTGTATAAAATACTTCAACAGGCTTGCAGATTGCAAAATGTATGTAAATAAACAATCACTAATCAGTCAGGTGGCAGCAGACGAAAAAGGGGAGGTGTGATATTTGGCGCGCTAATTTAAAACTTTTTAGGTTGATAAGACGTTAAATTTTGCTGTAAATTAACATTGTTTTCTTTCATTAGTTGCAATTATTTCAGTAAAAAAAATATTTACACTATTATATTGTTTATTGGTACCAATCTACTATTGATACAGAAGTATTTCTTGATTGTAATTCTCGTGGAGAATGAAGGCTGAAGGCACGGCCCGTTGGAAATATTGTATATTATTCTTCAATCTACTTCTGACAGATTCTGTATTGCTAATGATAGGCCTGCACTTCGGCAATTATCACAATATCGTAACAAATTGGAATATTACATACCATCATTAACTTACTGTATGTCCTAATTTTATTGTATGTAGCCTGACATGCTACAGTAATATCTAACTCGGTGTCTACATAGTCATATTAATAACATAAATAATAATTTGACATTGTGAAAAACCCCAGTAACGAATTCATAATAATTTCAATAAGGCTTAATTTAAATTTAAATAAAGGCCACATATTCATGGCCACCTAAATAATTTCAAATCCTATAAATGTCCTGGCAGGCTAATCTACAGCAGACTGGCGAGGCAGAACCATGGCGATATCGTTATCAGAGGGCAATAAGTCACTTCGTTGGGGGTTCAGTTCACAAGGCAACCGATGCAATATGGCAGCGTTTATGACCTCTTGCTGCAACCAAAAATTATATCCCACAACGTTGCTGACGAATTATGTTTTCCTTTTGCTCTGACGCAGGGCCCATTGTTTTTGTTCTCGTAGGAAGGTGGCCTGATCTATGATGATGCTAATGGCGGAAGATTTGCGATTGAAGCTATCAGAGAATCGGGCATTGTATCTAGCCTACCGCGTAGACTCAGGGCCGCGTGTTGTCCTATGAGATGGTGGCCTGATATTATTTTATATTAGGTACTAAAGGAAAATGCCCCTTAGATGTAGACCTAATACATTAATAGCATGTTGTCAAATTCGATGTTAATAAGAAGTTTACTCTAACGAAGTTTACTCGAACATGCTTTCCTATTTATCAATTAGTATACCTACAAATGAGTAATTCAATAGTAGCCTACCTACCCAATAATTTTCCAATGGTTAAATTTCCCATCCCTCGACATCCCCTATCCCGAAATACGGAATTGATCGATAGAATTGCATATTCTGCAACGGGGAATGGCAGGGTACCTACGCAATGTATTAGGCCTATAATAGTATTTCCATAATTTCTTCCAAAATTATTTTTTTGCACAAAACTAAAATAATCTTTCTTCGGGAAAGCAGCATAGGCCTATGTTCGGTTTGGCTACTTACTCTTTTTAAAACCTAAAACATACCTGACGGTAGAAAGCATTCATAGAAAGGTTCCACAGAAAACTTATTTTTTTCGTCATTTTTCATGAAAATTGAGCCATTGTTATATTTTTACCCCCAGAACCAAACTATCAAGGGGCAAGCTACCCATTGCGTCTTGTTAAGGCGCCCATTCCACCGACCGGCTACTCTAGGGCTATTTACAAAAACGGTGACGTGGTAGTAGACATTCAAGACTTAGGTGGCGTTTCCACCGACCTCGCATTGCAGAAAATGATTATTTTCCTCTATGCCATAGTTAAAATTGATCATCAATGATCATACAGTAAAATCACAAACAAACTAAAATTAAAAAATGGCGTCATGGGATATGTTAAGTACAAACATTTTAATAGATTTCTATAAAAAGAAAAATTCCAATTTCCGTCAATGTCATTTGCATTCTGCAATGCGAGGTCGGTGGAAAAGCCACCTAAGTCTTGAATGTCTGCTACCACGTCACCGTTTTATAAATAGCCCTAGCCGGTCGGTGGAATGGGCACCTAACATCAATAACGACTACAATATATTAAAATAAATGGTTGGAGCCGTTTTTGAGAAATAATTTTTTCAACAGTAGGCCTATTTTGGAGTTTTTTGAGATTATTACCCCCCAAAATAAAAAAAGTTGTCCCGAGGCATGATTTTTATAAACCTAAATGCCAAATTTCATCACAATCCACTGCTGAGTAGTTTAGTGTTCGAGACTGAATGTTGGGAATGGGATATAGTCTAAGTATTTCGTGCATATAGAGACTTGTATAGGTTCTTTCGGTTGGTTCAATACAGTATATACCGTAAAACGGGGCGAAGTGAATCAGTTTCGGCGGTTTTCTAAACATCATGAGTAGAGGAAGAAGAACGCAATGATCCACAGTAAAATACTTTAATAGTGACCGGTTTCGGATAAAATCCATCATCAGACTTA
Organism: Psococerastis gibbosa; assembly: GCA_963971405.1. NCBI lineage: Eukaryota > Metazoa > Arthropoda > Insecta > Psocodea > Psocidae > Psococerastis > Psococerastis gibbosa. Next base: position 26,425,052 of record OZ020490.1, on the reverse strand, counting down.
ATCAGACATATTATCAGATTTTATCCGAAACCGGTCACTATTAAAGTATTTTACTGTGGATCATTGCGTTCTTCTTCCTCTACTCATGATGTTCTCCAAGTTCCACGAAGTCACCAAGGAAACTCTTACAAGGGTTTTCTAAACATTTAAGGTTTTTAAAATTCGAACTTTATTCGCTGACTCACAGACAAAATATAAAAATTGGTAGCCGTAAAAACCAAACAATAACAAATTGCGAACAAAACGACATGAAATACTGTCACAACTTCGCAAACGCGACAAATTTAAAAAAAATGCACGCGTGATTCTCTTCGCCCCATCCGATTCACATCACCCCGTCTTACGGTACCTACTTTCAAGTTTTTGAGGCGAAAATTAATTCAACTCTATGTCGTATTGTATTTTTGTATACTTATGGGTACGGTACCTTATTGTACCGCAAAGTCAAATGAAAAACGCAGTGTTTAGCACAGGACAGCACACGATACCTATCTAGTTCTGATTCGGTACATACATTCGGTGTATACATGCCCAATATTTTCTCGTCGGTGTTTTGGCGGTATGAAAGGCAAGACACCGTAGACTGAGTCATCTATTTGTAATGGTTAATAGTTGGACTTACATTGCCAGTTGTGTTAATAGTTTCTAATGACTATGTTTCTATGTAAGTCCAAATAACCCTTTGTTAAATAGTAGACTGAGTATTTGACAATCCAAATTAATGTAGGTGTATATTCCATAAAGCGCCAACGGCCCTAGAAAATTGCAGCAAACTTGGTAGTGTCCTTGGCGGATTCCCATCACGCTAAGGCAGTCCAGAGCTGAGAGATAATCCGCGATCTCTATACCACCCCCACCCGCCAAACTTATTCAAAATTTCCCCTATCCCAGTCCCCCCGGACGGGTCAGCCTAGTTTTTTCTCTCCCATATTGTAACTCCCGCTGGTTCCACCCGGGCCCGCTTGTCCTCAGGGTTCGCCTATATATTTTTGCGTAACTATATCTAAAACTTAAATTAGTGATGTAAGTCCCACCCCACACTTGGATCCCATAGGCAAGCCTAGATTCACACAGCGAGTGGTATAGCTGGATTAAAATAAAAACCGGCTCGATCAGTTTATTAATCACCTAAATCCTTCGACCCGAAGCTACCGGTCTCCAGCTTGACGGACTACTGGTAGTTTGCCTTCCACATTCAAAGAGCACATCTAGGCCCCCTCCGGCCCAACTAATATCTTTTTAATTTCAGCTATTCCTCCAGCTACACTCTACCTAACGAACACACTAACTAACGCTATACGTACTCGAACTCCACCCAAGTAAGGCAAACTGCAACTTTCCTAGTTGCCGTACTGCTGCATCCTTCCCTCTCTCTTGCCCCTACCCGACTTCCTCCGAAATTTCCATCCCACGCCCTTAATTAATGAACGTTTTATTCCAGCGTATACAGGATCCTTCCTGATGCGAGATGGAAGTTGGTTTTTAGAGGGTCGGCTGGGCGGCATTGTATAAGGTTGAACGCTCAGTCAACCCCTCACTACCTGGATGCTATCCTGATTCACACACGCAGCGAACATGGCAGTTATGAAAGAAGGCCAGTAAACGGACAGGTGCTTGGTTTGCAAGTTTTCCACTCCCGCAGAACAAAAAAAAAAAGGGACTTGATAACTCACTTAGGCAGTCCACCCTGTCAATCAACTCCCCTTATTCATGAGGTGAAGGAGTCTGCCCTTAGGGTGACCCAAGTTAACATACAGACCCATGAGCTGACAGAGTTGTTTAAAAGCGGAAATATAGAAAGCAGGCGTTGGGAAATAAACATACAATACCTAAAACTACTAAGTTCAAACTGTATGTTCCCCGTTTATTTAATTTCGCTAGAGCAAACAATCGCAATCAGTAGGCAGTTCATCACAAGCACAACTTCCTTGTAAGAAGTTATATCGAACAACTGAATTGCTGGAGGCAACTTTTGAACTTATTATCTGGTTGCAACAGAAAAAAAATTGATACCTAATCTTAATCAGCAGGCAGTTTTACATTACATCCTCACCTACCTCGGCAAAGAAGACCATCTTCAATTTAAGATAAATAATTGGGCACTGAAGAAAAAACAATCACAAGCACAACTTCCTTGTAAGAAGTTATATCGAACAACTGAATTGCTGGAGGGAATCTGTGTATTTATTATCTGGTTGCAACAGAAAAAAATTGAGCAGGCCTATATACGGCTGAGCGGAAAGCTGTGTTTTCCATGCGGTCAGAGGGGGTCATGTTAGCGTTCGCAGGGGGCCTTTATCAATGTTATGACAAGATACAGGGTGTTACTATGGTTTCCGTATTAGTTTTACTTACAGCCTATATATTGATCTATCATACAGGTACATTAGGTTAACACATGTGTATGTAGTGGCATAAAGTGTGGGCTTCTACCCCGAAAGGTTGTGGTTTGTTTAAAAAAAATGAATAATTAAGTTACATACTCTTTTTCTATTACTATACCGGAAGACCAGACTTGCGGATACCTTATGGTTTGCCCGAGACTGGCAGAAGCTGTGTCCCAAACAGATCTCTCAGACACCAATGACAAGGTCATCCAGGCCGCTATGTTTTGGATCAACCTCAACGTGTCCTAGGCCTGGACACATGAAGTAAGAAAGTAGGTACACAGGGTTAATGCGACTTATATAAAAAGAAAGTAAGTTTCAATTATGGGATGGTCCTTGTGACCCTAAAACCGGTTTGAGGTAAACAATAAATGGTCACTTTAAGAATACCTACATAAGATTGAAACCAAATGGTAGAGAACATAATGTAATGATTTCAAAGTATTCGCTACAAATTTATCATTACGAGAAATAGGTTTGCTGGAAGGATTGTGAAAGTGGCTTCATGCAACGTACATTTTGCTTCCAATTTTGCGCTACAATGCCGATAGTCCTGCCAGATTTCATATTTTCCCGCCAAGTCACCGGGCAGTCCGATTTCAATGGATTAATTAAAACATAGGCTAACAATTAAATAGAGCAGTAAATAAATAAAATGTTAGAAATAACCTCAGGTATTGTAAACTACAGATACATTCAATGAATTGCGAATAATCTTAAAAAATAAAATAAACAAAAATTCAGCCGTATTCGAATTTCTATCATTTTTGACAGCCCTCGTTGTTCCTTCAGAACCTCTATACATACTGTATGTTGTTTGAAGGACTTTTGTACAAAAGCACGTGTAATATTCGTTTATGGCCTATTCGCGTAAAATTTGTAATAAGACATGGGTATCATATCTTCAAAGTAGATTCATACTAATAGATTAAAATAGCCAAAACAAACAATTGCTAATTCTGTTTCCGGTGGGCTATTCTATCTGATAGCCCAAATTAGTAGGAATGAATGCGCACAATGTGGATGCAAGGACAACTAACACACAGGACATAGGACTATTTAAACCAGATAATATTCATTGTGCATCTCTTCCTTCTATCTTATCTTCTCTTCCTATCTTATCTATTCACTACAATCGATTTCTTAAGGCGAACTCCACTAAAACATTTAAACAATCGCCTTTGGCGAGTATTCCACATACGTCAATCGTCAATGAAAAATTGAATAAAGACGTTTTAGGAGACATTAAAGACATACTAAAAATTCTGCTACCACGTCAATTTACGTCATTTTTCATTGACGATTGACGTATGTGGAATACCCGCCTTTTCAGTAATACTTAACATAAACATATTCACAACTCACAATAATGTATACTACAGATGTATCACTTTTTAGTACGGTATATCAACATTTTTTACAAATAAATTAAAGTTTAAAGCTTCCAAAAAATAAATTAGGTTTAACTGGGAATGGCTTACACACAAAATTTACGGCAGAAATATCAGAGTTCGAAAAAAAGTACAAACTAATTTGGACTAAAAAATTTAACCGAAGGATTACCTACTTAATTGGAGAGCATTTTTGGACCGCTACTTGGCTGCAGACATAATTATGGACGCAGGCTCAAGCAATTATAATACTAAAATGTTTTGAAAGACTCAAATTTGAAATGCGTACCGTACATAGTATTGTCAGCGATGTCGTTTCGACTTAATTCCCCTAAGATAATCAATAATTATTTATTGCAAAATAAATACAATACCGTACTGATAGCACTATCAGTTGATGTTACTGTTACAATTAAAGCTGCAGAAAAATACCATGCTATGCTACTCATGAATTACAAAACAAACCCTGTTAAATCGTATTTGAAATGATATGTACCGCAGAGTCACAGACTGGCATTTATAAATAGCATGTTTTAAAGACTCTAGGCTAATTATTTTCTAAGTCACATTTTTGGATCAAATGCTTTTGTAGGCCAGAATATATTTTTTAGAAGCAATTGTATAGATTTTAAATACATATTCGTGTAACTAAATAGGCTAACAGCAGCAATTATGAAGAATAAGTAGAATCCGGGACAATAGACTATGTTCCATCTGAAAGTGTATTTCAAAACGGTTTTGCTGCAGTTGCTGTGGAACCTCCGTTGATACAATCTCAGAAGTCTAAAATAAATAAATCTTGACTATTTGTTGTTCTATTACTAAACCAACCTAGCGGAGTTAGCGCTATAAAGCCCTCTCTTACACTCAACTAGGTTGACCCGGGACCGCCTGCTTTACATGCTCTCCGAAGCATGGCTAGAAAATGTGTGTGGGACCAACAACCTTTCGGGTGAAAGTCAGAGTCTGTACCACTACTCTACAGGTCTGACCTAAGTCTACTGAAGATGTCGACCGCAGATGTTAACGAAACGTTTAGAAGTACGCTTTCCTCTCTGATTCTATTGCTCCATCATGTGACACCTGCCGTGAAAGTCTTTGTAATTATATAGCAGCAGGCCTAACAAAAGAATAGAAGGTTACATTGCATTGTGGTTTAGTGTTAATTAACCCTCCTTCAATGGACAAGTGCTATTCAAAATTGTTTTGTTCACATTTTTAACCCCAACAATAAGTTAATACTAAACGGCACAGCTGCTGGGGTAGTGTAACTTCACGAGCGAGGCATGCAGAAATGCTGCACGCGATAAATAATAATCTTTGCTTCGATTGTTTACAAAAATATAGTACTTAACCTAAATATGGAACAACTTAGTGGGTGTGTCATAAAAACCAACCAACAGCATTGTTCGTACAAAGTTTGCTAGCGTTTCTACCGAGCCAAAAATAAATTTAAAAATGTAATAAACCCTCTACTTAACTTACGTAGACACGCATTAGCCCTATAATAATAATAATAATGCAATCTATCACATCAATTTAAACTGGTCATTCCGAAAAAATGAGTACTGTAAAGACAGTACGAGCCAACGATATTAAAATAGAATAGATCGCGTCTACCCATAATCTAAGTATTGCCGATAACGAGCAAACGTACATCAAATTGTCGCGGAGGAAACGTTTTCAGGTTGTAGGGTTGCATTTTAATTGAGGTAACACTGATTTTTTTAAAAACTACAGTACTATGTTAGCCTGCTCTTGAGTTTAGAAAACAAAATTCAATATATTGCACCATATAATATATCGAATAAAGGCAAAAGCTTTATGCAATAAAGTGAGCTCACAGACTTACTCGGTTAGATAGTTGTGTAGCTGTGCTAACCTGTCTAACATTACGAATCTTGTCAAAATATGAGCATATAAGTAGAGGATTTAGCAGATACTGTACTTGTCAGGCTTGTGGTCCAGTGGTTATGATACTGCCCTGGATAGGCGTAGATCGTAGGTTTGAATTCCGCCTGTTAAGTCTTAAAGTATTTTCCCACCATTAGTGATTTAAAACTGAAAGGATTGTTGCCACGTTGGCGGCTTGGGATGGTTTAATTTTGTATAGGGATGTCCGATGCAGCACTTGGTATCGATACCGATACGCATATTTTTAGAGTAGTATCGATACGGATACAATATCGGCGTTCAGTATCCGATATTCCTTTGTATCGATATTCGACATTTCTCATTACTAGAAGGTCAAGGCTCGTCACCACTCGTTGTTAAAACCACGAAAATTGAGCTCAAATTTAAAGTTACAAATAAAATTAGTAAATTATTAAAAAATGTCCAGAGATGAATTTAAAAAAAAAAAAATCAGGGATTCAATGTTGACCAAATAAGCACGACACGGTCAACACGATATATCCATTCCCAGTATCGATACATGCATCGATTCACATGGCGCGTATTGAATACAAATTGTATGCAGATCGAAAACATAGTATCGATTCTGTATCGGTATCGGACATCCCTAATATTGTATAGATTGACTTAGAATAAACATGAAAGGAGCATGAACTTCAATAAATTCTTTAACGGTAATAAAAGCTAAAAAAATTTAAGCCTAAAACCGCTAAGTCCAGTTTTCACTAAACCCTCTAATTACGGCAACAATGGTGCTATATGCAAAGTAAGATTGTCCCCAAAATTTAGCTATTTGCAAATAAATAACAATCTCCATTCATTAACCAGGGTGAAACTTAAAAAAATAGGCTTAATTGTATCTCTACAGTCAGTTGCAACAATTGACGGACGTCGGACTGTAAATTAATTATACACAGATGGACCACTGGGATCGAAATTTTAACACATTTGTCAAATAACAAGTTAAGATTACACCGGAATAACAGGCTCAGTCACACCCCCTCGGAATATGAAGCTCACACCTCTCATCTACGCCAGACAGGTTGGACGCAACTCCAAGGTCATTCTTGGGCTGCACTGCTATAGGGCGATTTGGATAAATCTATAATTCCGAGCCCTGCCGCCAAAACAGCCGACGCTCAAATGCCCTGGCGCCAGAATTACCTATTGAACAGTGCGTCAACACGGTCAAGCCTGACACATCACACCAATCCTAACCAATTACCTGCCTAACCCCACGACTACAGAAAAATTAATTGTTTATTAGCTACATTAAAAAGATTAGAAAGGATTATTGCCGCCAGTGAACCAGTCCAAAATCAGGGAGAGAAGGAGGGACAGAGAGAGTGGCGTATCCATAGAAATGACAAGCTCTACGAGATATACCGAGAACTTCCGATAGTAGCCGAAATCAAGAGAGGCCGCATCAGGTGGCTAGGGCACGTGGAACGAATGCCAGAAAATAGGGCTACAAGAGCAGCCTTACACAAGGTGCCCTAAGGGAGATGGGACGACCATGGATGCGATGGCTGGACGACGTGGATCTGGTGGATCGATGACTGGCGAAGGAGAGTGCAGGACCGCACAGGACCGGCTCGCTCGATGTGACAGAGCAGGCAAAGGCTCTTCACGGGCAGTAGCGCCAAGGAGTAAGTAGATATTTCCACTTCTACATTTCGCCAAAGGAAGATCAAGCCATCGCCCCCCCCCCCCCCTCATACAGTCTATAAGCCCCTAGCCGCTGATCGAGTGACAAAAACAGCTCTTGGCAGGTCATGGGGTATGAGATTCTTCACCAGGGGCTCCCATGGCTGTCAATACAATTGTGTGACTATAGCTTCCCTATTCCGAAGCAATCTATTAAAAATATGTTACACCGAGATCATATCAAAGTCTCGACAGACCCGCCACTTTGTAGTAATCACAGAAAGGCCGTCTGCCGCGAGCTGTGCTCCAGCGCAGCCAACACGTCGTTCTTAAGCCGCACATACAGCCGGCCCTTCTTCCACGGGTTCTGCAGTTGCAGCGGCTTGAAGTCGTCCCGAAGGCAGCGCTCCCTCGCGCCTATTACTGCAACCAGACAGAAGTTGCTGAGCTGCTCGGGACCGTAGATGGGCCGTTCGCGGCCCTTTAGTAGCACCGCCATGTTGAGCTGCCGGACCACCAGGTCGACCACTTCTCTGGCGGACGTCCGTGGTGTTACGTGCAGTTGTAGGCTGGTCCCGTTGGCTAGTCCGGTGTCGTATGCCGCGTATACCTGGAAAAGAGTAAAATTTCGTGATACTCGCAAAATAGTTGATTGAATTGAAGGTAATAGGAAAGGAAAGTAACGCTCAAACCGGCAGTTAAGGCTTCAGGAAAGGAACCTCCCCGTCTGCACGTGGACAAAAACCGATCGAGCGTACCCCAGGCAACGCTAAATGGAAACATCTAGCGGCTAATCCTTTCACCATCGAGAAGACACCTAAGACTTCCACGACCTTTGGATCAGGTTGGCAGAATTTACTGGGCCTAGAAACTAGGAGTATCTACCTCGGACACAAAAAAAAACAAGGCTAAAAATTGTGCGGAGTATCTTTCCACAAGATGCTCTATATTTAGTACTTAATTCTCAACAGGGGGTATAATAGCCCGTAAGGCTTAGTATAGTAGTAGTAGTATTTAGTCGGGACCCAGACCGCAATTTGGGCCCATATGTCCCCCAGTCGCACTAGTCAAGACCCACTGCTTCAGCGAATCTCGCCACTGGTCGGACTTCTGGAGCCCAGCCGTCAGTTGCAATAGTACATCCCAGATGTTCCAGTCTTGGGCGCCAGATCATATGGCACTCGGCGAGAATGTGCCATCCACTCTCGGTCTCCATCGCACAATGTCGGCACATATCATTGTCCACTTGCACACCAATCCGGCTAAGTGCATTTACGAGAAAAAGCGTGCCCCGAACGAAGAAAGAAAATAGCAATAGACAGTACGGAGGAGATTCTACTGATTGCTCACATGCTTTGCAGAGTGCGAAACTCGCACTGTTTCAATATGCATTAAATTGAACTCAAAATATACAATAACAAGATAATGGCATTCCGCCATTTTTATTTTTATTTTTTATTTTTTTTAACTAGAACAGTGCAACGCCTTTTAAATCAAACCGGAAACCGGATGTTAAGACCATGGCGCGCAAAACCTACAACTTTTCACCATCAATTATTGTTGATTCGCAACACTTGTCATAAGTTGCTGCATGTCGGGTTTCAAGAAGAAGCCCTGTGTTGTACCACAAACAATACAAAGTAGTGTTGAGTTGTGGTGCAACAGAAGAATCTTGAAAATCCGATGGAGAGACCACATAACCAACGAAGAAGTGGTCTATAGAATAAACGAAAAAAGAGTTATTATGGCCACCATTTCAACAAGAGGCAAATGGAAGGGGCATATTCTGAGACACGAAGGGCTCTTCAAGAACATCATTAAGGGTATGGTTGAAGGCACCAACTCAAGAGGACGACAGAGGAAGGAGTACCTTGAGGATGTCATGAAAGACCTAGGGTGCGACACCTATAAAGGACTGAAAAGGACCGCACGAAACAGACAAGAGTGGCGGAGAAGAATACATTCGCTGCAGACCAATCCCTAGATTGCAACTCAAGAAGAAGACTAGTAGTGTTTACGACGGAAGGTAAATAGTGCTCCAAAGAAAACAATAACAACGCACTGACTAGCCTTGATATCCCCGAAAAATACATCTTTCACGTCCTCCAAGGCGCCAAACACTAGAGATAAAAATTTTAGAGTGCGCTTGCACTCAGCATTGAATAATGATAATCTGACGATAACTCCTTCCCTTGAAGGTCAAAGTTGAATTATTTAAAGCACCAATCTTGAATAATGATGAAATAATCCAAAGACGTAAGACTTTGTCAAGTTATCAATAAATTGATTTAAAAAAACTACATGGCTTCACCATGATATCCTAAATAGTACACTAGGCAGACAAACAGTAGTCAATAAGCAGAATCAGCTGCGCCAATCATCTTAATAATCATCTTTTAAGCCTGCACTATATTGGTAGTCTTTTTCTGACAATTTTAACGATTGGTTTGCAGCAGCTTCTCCCCTGATTCTGTTGTTACTGATACCGGTAACACGCTGTTTTTTTTATCAGTCGGAAAAATTGCATTAGCGATAATTTAATTTATAAAAACATTTTATTGCAACGCTAGGTCGGCTTGAACCTCGATCATGGCCATTGACCTGAGCGGGCCACACTGTCTACAGTCCCGTTCCTAGAGCCACTCCACCATGTGTCAGTAAAGGGGAATCCGAGCTTAGGCGTAAACAAGGGGGACACTCCAGTTTGTTGGTCCCCGCCTCCTTTATTATATATTATATTAGATAAAGGAAGAAATTACACCAAATATTGAAACCTTTTGATTTCCCCAGCCAAATCACAGAGCAGCTATTACGCCCATGAATCCGAGATGGTGGGAGCTACCCTTAACGATAGTCAATTGCTTTTTTGTTTTTGTTTTCCAACGCCTGCTTTAGCAGCTAGCTGCTTTATGCAACCCTGTCAGCCTGGCAGTCGGTGTTTTTAACGTGAAGCATCCTAAGGGCAGACTCATTCACCCCAGGGAGAAGGGGATAGGGATCTCCTGATTGTCGTGGATTCCGAACTCCTAGGGGAATTTTGTAAAGTCACACGATCAATTTAGAGATATCCAGGACTCGATTGACAGGTAAGCTCAGTGCGTTATCATGTCCCACCATATTCCCCTGCCAACGCTGTGCACACTACCACGTTTGCTGCAGTGCGGAACAGACTCTGTTCGGATGGATTTAACTTGGATTGGCCGTTGGCAAAACAATTGGAACCCACACTTACCCGTAACACTCCAGGCCCAGGTGTAGGTACTTTAACACCTTCAGCAACGTCCACCGTATCCTCTTCCAAATCCTCAGTCGGAATTTTCGGTGGGAACTTGGTCATCGTAGGCATCAACAAACTACAGTTCAACACAGGACTACGCGAACTAATATTCACAGGTATCGCATTGCCCAATAACAGTGAGGCTCGCCTGGACTCAGTCAGTGCTGGTTTCGCCAATGACAGCAGACTCGACGATGGTCGCATGGAAGGGGAAAAAGCCGGGTCAGGGAAGGAGCCAGCGCGCAGAGGTGGTGCGAACGAGTGGAGGGGGCTGCCGGGGGAGGAGTTTGCACCCCGGAGGGGCGTGGTCACCGGTAACGACACCACCGCCGCCGTAGATTCGTCCGAGGAGACGCTGCGGAGCGAGTCGGAATTGTGAGCGCTGTTGCCGAGGTGCCGCGGCGGCAGCAGGGGAGAGTTCGTTGCACTGACGGAAGTAGTGGACGGACGGGGGTTGGGGAGGTTCACTAGGAGGTGGTCTTCGCTTCGGGATGAAGGTAACCGATTGCCTATACCTGAAAACAAATTAAAAGAATGGGCTCAGAAAAGTACTACCTAGGTACTGTACTGTATATAACATAACGCAAGTTTTCCAGTTGCCCTCTACTTACAATTCACTGCTGGTGTCCACTCCGAAGACTTGCAAATTAAATCTAATCGTTGTTCACTGCGACTCAAATTCTCAATGGACGAAGCCTCGACCCCGATACGACCCGACCACGACCCCCTGCTCATGTTGGCCCTCGCCAATTTGGGGTCGACTGGCGAGTCGGGCAGCTGCAGAAGACTTCGCTTCATGACACCGTGGCTCTCATTGGAACACTTGGACTTTTTGCGCGTAAGCGCCAACAGATGGCTGACGGAAATGCCGGAAGTGGAGAGCGAGCGGTCCCGCGCGAACGCTATCACCGACATAATCCAACGCACCGACTTCCATATCTGATTCAGCTGCTGTTGCAAGTCTTGGAGTTTTTGAAGCCGGTCTTTAGCTGTTTCTACTTCTGCTGTTGAAAATGCCTGCAACAAGGAATGGGGTTTAGGTAATCATATCTGCATGGCAAACGACGAAATGAGGTTTTACTAACTGGAGAGTTGTTGGCAATGTTCAGGGTTCAGATCAATAATAATAATGTTCTGAAGGACGTTTTTATGAACCCTTGTCCGAAAATAAGGCGCCATGCACGAAAATAACAAACCTGTATTATCACTCATGGGTTCTATTGTCTAGGCCACTCACCTCTCGTTGACTGTGTTGCGCCAAAGTTAAGTACAGTTCTATTATACAGCTGAGCCGCGAATACCTCGCGATCACGTCAGGCTGGTAGGTGTTTAAGTGAATCATCTCCAGAACCTGTACAGGCAGACCCAGGAACTCTCCCCGCTGCAGAAGACCGTCCTCCTGGCCAGGCACTCCGCAAGAGGACTCTATTGGAGGTATCACCACCAGAACAGACACTTCCGGACCTAGTTCTATCACTTCCAAATCGTAGATTCTGCAAAGCAGAAGTAAGTAAGTAGTAAGTAAATAGTATATTACAGTTTTTCTTGTGCAGTTTACAAAGTCTACCCCAGTACTAAGTACTCAAAGAGACTTGTATCACTGGGGTAATTTCAAGAATACATTAAATTTTAAAGGCTTATTAGAGAACAATTACAATTACAATTACTTACGGTCAAAATAAAAATATAAAAAACGATCAATATTATAATTAAGGCTCTGATTGAGCCTTAGTCAATGTAAATGTACATTTTAGAATATAAAATTAAATATTTACAGATGCTGGTCCAGTATAAAATATTTAAGAAATGTTAGTTTAAAAATACAAAATGGAGTTGAACAATTTAAGAATACTATATAAATTAACAAATTAAAATAACAGCAACAGTAAGTAGATATAGGTTAAAATACTATTTAAACATCTTAGCAGTGCAAATATAGCCTAATATAATTATTGGAATAGTAGCATTTTTAATGTTAAGTCATCACAGCCCGCTACGTATTCTTTCAATAATTTATAGTATTGCTTGTTTGGATTTCTTATAGATTTGAGGCCAGTTGGTAACGCATTAAATAATTTGCAAGCTATAAAATTTGGAGCATGCTCGTAAATAGTTTTCAATGCAGGTTGAGTATATGTTATGCGATAGACGATGTCTTGTATTTATATGGTGTCTTTGTTTTGAACTAACAATCAATTCGCCATCAGCATTAAGATTACTTGCATGTATAAGTAGAGAACTACAGTAAGTTTGCAGAAATGTGGGGACATTTAACTCCTTGTAGATTAGTTCAGTCGGGTATCTGCGAGGGTGGCATAATGCAACTTTAATAATACAATTAAGAGTGGAATTTAATTGATTCAGGTAGGATTTATAAGTGCCACCCCAAGCAACCACAGCATAGTTAGCAACTGAATGAACTAATCCGTAGTAAACACTGCGAAGTACGGATTTACTCAGGATGGAACGGAGATCGTGAAATTTATAAATTGTTTTCCTTAATCTTGATACAGTAAGTTGAATATGATTCTTCCATAGCATATTTTCGTCGATTATTACTCCCAGGTATTTGGTTGAGTTACAACATTTAACCATAGTACAATGAATGTTACATTGAGGGTTGCAATTAATGCAGGTTGTAATTGTATCGCAGTGGTTACCACATGGTAAATTGCCATATGGACATTGGTGGAGAATTAAATTGGTATCAACAGGTCGGCAAACATTATTAATAGAAAAGTATATTGCGCATGTCTTGGAAAGGTTAAGGGTCAATTTATTGTAATCTAGCCATTGCTTCATGATTTTAAGAGCTTTTTGTGCTTTTAGTTTAGCAGAAGCCCAAGAATTGCAGGAACACAATAATACTGTATCATCAGCGAAGCATATAATTTTACTATCAATTAATGCTGAACATAGACTGTTTATGTAAAGTAAGAAGAGCAAAGGTCCAAGAACTGTTCCTTGTGGAACTCCGTACTTGATATAGCAAGACTTACTCAAAACATCCCCTCCAGTGCATATATAAGCATGTATGTGACTGAAACTGGGCATATCACATGTCTATAAAGGATTCCCTTGGAGTATCCTCCATTTTGCAATGCCCATAACTAAATAAATTTAATTCACTAGCATAGCATACATAGTTGCACCACTGAGAAAAATATAATATACCTACAGTACATAGCCTGTTCTTCGTTTACTATTAACCTAAGGCTATTATTATTCATTTTAAAAAAAAATTCAATAGGTAGACGCTACAAAATTTCTCATTAATTGGGTCTAATTTTATTTTTCGTCTAATTGCTGTACAAAGAGTAATAAACACAAATTTCCAGTGCCAAAATATGGAGTTCTATCATTCGCTCCCGGCAAAAGTTTCCGGTGGTTTCGGGTCCTCGGGGTGAAGGAGTCTGCCTCAACTAAATAAACAGACTCACTCCCCCCGCCAGGCTGACAGGGTTGCTTCAAGCAGAAATGCTGAAAGCAGGCGTTGGAAAACAAAAAATAAAGTTTTTAAATTGTACCACTGTTACTGATCCATACATGCTATTCTGCTGGCTCCGAGGAAAATAACAGAATTGCGATAGGAAAATAGAAAAGTTGTCGTCTTCAATGACTCACAGGCTGCCATCTCGTCGATTGCTAGCTACGAGCACAACGAGGACTTTGTATTCTACAATACAGGAAAATCATGAGCAATCTCATCCGCACCGTAAATGAGGAAGCGGATAGACTCGCCAGAGAGGGAGCTGGTATGGAACAACCTGACAAACCAATGACTCTAAGTGACTGTAAGAGGCATACCAAAGAATTCTTTTAGGTTAAGTGCGGGACAGCTCACAGGACCGACGCCGCTGGAAAAAGATGGGAAAAACTAGTGCAGAAGACAAGCCGCCAAAGAACCTACCCAGATACCAGTCAGTGGCGGAATTTAGCTTAACTACGGGTCATGACTACCTTCAAAAACATCTTCACCGCAATAATAATAATAAATCGTCTTTATTTAACAGCGTAGTTAGGGCCATTCCCTTTCTTACACTAAACTGCACCGTAGAGGTGTAGCAGCGGAGCCTTTCTGCCCTTTATGCGATACCCGCGAAGAGATGGACGGAAAACATCTTAAGACGTGCCAGGCTCTTGTCAGTAGCAGAGGTTCACCAGTGTTGTATTGGGCTGCAAGAAAGCTGATGGCGGAAGCCTAATGCTATGGTGTAATTAAAAAAAAAAACTTACTGATCCCTAGTTGAGTGTAAGGTGGCCCTAACTCCGCTAGGGTGATAGCTAAAAATGAAGTCATTATTCATTTATTTATTCATCTTTCTTATTACCACACAAACTTACCTATGGCACATTTCTTCATCTGAAGGAACTTTCATGCAAGAAAATAGTTTTCTTGTTGTATTGGCAATTAACTCGAGGAACATAATCTGCTGATCCGACATTTCTCTAAATGTCCTGTCTTTGCCCTGCATTCCATCCAGGCTCTTATGTCGAGAATTTATACGTTTCAGCCACTCCCACTCTTCCCTACATAAAAATAAAATAAATTAGTTCGTAACTCCCCAGTTTATTGCTCCATGTTAGGCTTATTGTTACACCTTTAGTCACTATTTAAGTACCTATTTAAATAGGAAAGCGGGTTCACTCATACCGGTTCTTAAGATAAGCTTCACAAGACTTATAAGAAGGGAACACTTTGCCCAATGTAAACATGGAATGGAAGCTTCACAAGACTTATAAGAAGGGAACACTTTGCCCAATGTAAATATGGAATGAAATGGAAGCTTCACAAGAGTTATAAGAAGGGAACACTTTGCCCAATGTAAACATGGAATGGAATGGAAGGTTCACAAGATTTATAAGAAGGGAACACTTTGCCCAATGCAAACATGGAATGACATGTTTATCTTAACGTTTATATTATGCTTCACCCTCGCGGTTACCCGCCTGCTAGAAAAGGGTCCCAAGAGGAAATGGGGCACCCTCGCTATTAGTTTTTTACTCGAAATATTCATTGTAGAGCTAAACAAAATATTATAGTCATTAGAAGAAATATTTTTCTACATTTTGATATATAATATACTGTATATCGTCACTCTAAAGTCAGAAGGGCGTAACCAACCTTTTTTTTGGCAAAATTGAGTTATGATCAGATTTAATGATCTTTGTCATTGGCTCTACAGTTGTATTTTACATACCGAATAAAATTCAATCTTGAAAACTAACGCTGAAATTTTCGATTAGGAGGGCGTACCTGACTGTTTGTAGCAGACTAATCAGACACAGAAACGTTTTTTTTTTTTTATGGTACTCCCTTCTGACTTTAGGGTGACGATATAGGGTCGTCGCTAACACCGATTGGCCACAGCTTTCAAACTAATTAAATATATATAAGTATTATAAGTAGAGGATTTAGAGGGCACTGCACTTGACGAGCTTGTGGTCCAGTAGTAAAGATGACGCCCCAGCTAGGCGTAGATCATGGGTTCGAATTCCACCAAGTCCCGTTTTTTTTTCTAAATCCTCTAATTTCTGGGATAGATACGGTACTTACAATGAAATATGTGGGTTATCGCGAACTTTACAGTATGGCAAAACATTAGGGAACATGTGCGAGACTATGACGTGAATGAGATCAACAGAGCTTTGCATCTTCAGGTAGCCCAGGTACAGGCCCCGCGGCAGCTTCTTGTTCGATGCTTCGTGATAACTAATTTGACACTGAAACAATATAGGTTTTTATTCTATTGTAGAAAATTAAGGACCATGATAAATAAAAATGTCGAGACAGAAAGGTTGCAGGTTGTTTTTGACTGGCATAAAAATAATGTAGAAGGAAGGTGTAATCATGCGAACATGCATTTGACGAAAAAAATAAATACACGTGATATCTTACTTGTGATATTTCGTGATTTTTACCGAAACCCCCCCCCCCCCCCTTCAAAACTCATGTGATTAATGGACGGCCCCTAAGGTGTCACGTGACGGTGACAAAATATGCGCGGGAAATTCAAGTTACCGGTAATAAATTATTAGAATACAAGAGAATTATTAATTGAAGGAAATACTATTAACTATTAATTATTAACATGTCCAGGCAGAATTTTGAAATATAATAAGAATTCGTCTACATCTAAAGGAGAAAAAATTGACAACTCACCAAAAATATTAATTTATCATTTTGAATTTCCCGCGCATTTTGCACTTATTTGTTTAAAACAATTGAATAAACCTCGGTATTATAATAATCCCTAATCGCCATGATCGGGCTGCTGGTATGAAGTATATTCACTAAGTAAGTTTATAATCTCATAGCATCCTTCTAATTTCATCATTTGTTTAAAATGAATTATTTCATAATAATATTATTTATAATAATAATAAAGTTATAATTTGCTATTCAGACTGAGCAAAGCGACGTTGTAATTCATTTACCTGTCTTTCTTCTTTTCCCACTTTACTATGGGTAGATCTGGGGGCAAAAATCACTTTACGTCAACACCCTTTCGAAACTTCGCAAAAAAGGTACGGTACTCCTAGGCTAGGAGTCCTACCTCCTACTAAAAAATCTTCGCATACAAACAAGTACTTACTGGGATCGAGGACATTAGCAAATCGCCCACCGACGACTCATCAAGCGGTCCCAATTTCTTCAGCAATTTACTAAGGGGCATCCACCGTAGATTGAGTACCGACACAGACTTGAAACTTGGTACTTTGTTCACTATGGTGAAGACCAATGTGCCTTGCTCATCTCGTATTGGTAGATAGTGCAGTTGGCCAAGGTCGTTGGTGTTTAGGGCTGACTGCAAACAATACAAAAGGTTCAACGTTTCCAAAATTGTAAGGCCCGGTACACACAGGCGATTTGAGCCGTCTTTTCATTGTAGCCATAGGGCTATACTCCACATAAGTCTTGCTTGAAACCACACCCCATCCAGGGGTGGCCATGTAACGAACCAGTGGCGGATCCAGTTCACTACCCACTGCAAATGTTAAGAGATCTTAAAATAACCCTATTCCGTCCCATTCTGAAAAGATTATTCATAAGGTTAAGAGTCCATAATTGTAAACATCAATAATTATATGCTGATTCTGGTAATAGGGTAGTTTAGAATTGGTAAACAAATAGCAATAAAATAAAATAACAATAAGATAAACAAAAAAAATGGGCTATTAAAATTATTAAATTAAATAAACTAAACTAACCTGCAGTTGCTGGGCAGCCTGGAGCAATTTAATTCTAAAATGACTGGTCGTGGAGGTGAGATGTCGCTCCATATCCACCCGCAGACACTTGACGTCGTCCCACGTTGTCGCGATTTTCATGAACCAGTGGAAGTCGTGGTAGAAGGAACTAGGATACGTCTCGTCTACTTCCACGGTCGGCAGGAAGTCTTCGTTGGTAACTAGGATTTTGTCGTCGTGGTATACAAGACAAGACAGGAACACACCTCTGCGAAAAATGTAAGTAATTTTTTGAAGAAATTCCGGCAGAAAGAAAAAATCATACTTATGGGAAAGAGTTTCAATCCAACGGCAAACTGTTTTAGACGGTCCTTGGGTGGTAGTAGTATTATGGTTGGACACAGTCCCAGGCCACGGCGTGGGCCCATAGGACAGTGTCCTTGGGTTTCCTAGTCGCCTAATGCCCTCCCGATAACAGTTAAGGCGCCCATTCCACCGACCGGCTAGGGCTCTTTGCAAAAACGGTGACGTGGTAGCAGACATTCAATACTTAGGTGGCGTTTCCACCGACCTCGCATTGCAGAATGCAAATGACATTGACGGAAATTAGAATTTTTCTTTTTATAGAAATCTATTAAAATGCTTGTACTTAACATATCCCATGACGCCCTTTTTTAATTTTAGTTTGTTTGTTTGTGATTTTACTGTATGATCATTGATCAATTTTAACTATGGCATAGAGGAAAATAAACATTTCCGTCAATTCTGCAATGCGAGGTCGGTGGAAACCCCGCCTAAGTCTTGAATGTCTGCTACCACGTCACCGTTTTTGTAAATAGCCCTAGCCGGTCGGTGGAATGGGCGCCTTACCGAACCCTACAGAACCAACTACCCCTGACACATCTATTACAGCGTCTATTGATCATTCACATCAGAAAGCACGTTTGTTTACCCCCGTACGCTTCATTTTTTTTTTTTTTAATTATAGTTGAATTTTTTAATTATTAATACAATTAACACATAAATATACAACAAATAATTAACGTTTCCATAGAGAACTTTCCGTCTCGCAGTGATTGCCGTGGCGCATCTCCATATATTTTGTATATTTGTATTTTTATATATTTGTATATTTAGAGACTATGGGACTATTAGTTGAGCATGTTAGTGCAAAACTTAACACGTTGAGTGCTGTGCCGTCCTTTTCTCACGCAGCAGTCCAGTTCAGGTCTTGCCTTTAAGCTCACACGTTCAGTATTACATATCTCTATTTATTTTATTTGTTTTACTTTTACTTATTAATTACCGCGGACTCTGCTATTCTTTCGTTCTTCCTGCCAACCACCTCATCCTATCACACTGTGGCGGCTCCTACTACTCAGCAAGTGTACTTCAGCACCGGTACCGGTAAGCGTCACCTACACGTCGCAAGGTAAGCCACAGTGCTCCTGCACCCCCTTCTAGCGCCCAGTCGCGTCTAACTATAAGTAGGCCTGAGTCCATAAAAAGTCCTTAAAAATAAGAATACTAATTCCTACCAATCTAGAAATAAAAATAATATGACCCCTACCTTTTTAGATTTTTATGGAACTTTCCAGTAGCAGTGAACAACTGTTTAATAGTAGTCTTCTTCTTAACATTTCTCCTGCCAAGAGCGGGAGTCTCCCCGGGACGTTCTATTTCAGGAAAGTCTTTGATCTCACTAGCAAAGTCGGGCTTGACTTGGCGCACATCCAAAAACAAGTCTTCTAGGTCCTGCAGAATCACATTCACCCTCATAGCCTCGGTTGAACCCGCATCCCGCCAACCTGAATCAATCAAACAATTGTACTGGTTAGGCGCCCATTCCGTTGACCGGCTAGGGCTATTTCCAAAAACAGTGACGTGGTAGCAGACATTCAAGACTTAGGTTGCGTTTCCACCGATCTCGCATTGCAGAATGCAAATGACATTGACGGAAATCAGAATTTTTCTTTTTATAGAATCTATTAAAATGTTTGTACTTACTACATATCCCATGACGCCATTTTTTAATTTTAGTTTGTTTGTTTGTGATTTTACTGTATGATCATTGATCAATTTTAACTATGGCATAGAGGAAAATAAACATTTCCGTCAATTCTGCAATGCGAGGTCGGTGGAAACCCCGCCTAAGTCTTGAATGTCTGCTACCACGTCACCGTTTTTGGAAATAGCCCTAGCCGGTCAATGGAATGGGCACCTTAATAGTGTTTCGGCTGTCGGACTTGAACTGACAACCTACTGATTACAAGTCAGTTGCTCTACCAATTGAGCTAAGCCGGCATTAAATACACTGAAAATATACAATTATTTGTTTTTACATTTGAAAAAATTCAGACACTAGGAGGTGTCGTAGGCCGCAATAATTCTATTATCCTTGATCCGAAAAAGCCCCTTCGACCATGTTCCAGCCTGGCACTGTACTCTTGATCAGCAGGGTCCTTAACCTCGATTGATAAGACTACTTACTAGATGGGACAAGGCTAGGGGGTGTCGTTGGCCGCCATACGAGGGCATTCTCACACGATATCCTAAACCAGTAATGTCTACTTGACTGCTAATTTCCTAGATTTCGATTGAGTAGATTACTTATTGGATGGCACAACACTAGGAGGGGTCGCTGTCCGCCAATGTCCCAATACGAGGGCATTCCATCACGATTTCCTAAACCAGTAATGCCCTTTTGAGTGTAAATGTCTTAGAACTCCATTGAATGGACTACTTGATGGCACAACACTAGGTATCGTAGGTCGCCAACATCCAAATCCCCAGGCATTTCCACACGATATCCTAAACCAATACCGGCGGCCATGTTCGAGTCTACTGACACTGTACTCTTGATTGCTGATGTCCTGGACATTCACTTCTCCTTCTTACTATTGAAAATATAAGCTGGGTTTGTGACATATTTTTTCCACCATATTTAGTTGCATAAGCGTAGAATAGCTGATAGCGTAGAAGGTTCTAGGAGGAGTTGCAATGGCTGACAAGGACGATTCCTGCTTTATAATTTACTTTATCTTCCGGTTTTAAAATTAAATACAAGTATTTCAATGAGTAAATACATTTAATTCATTAGGTACTTACTTGATGGCACAACACTAGGAGGTGTCGTAGGTCGCCAATGTCCAAATCCCCGGGCATTCCCACACGATATCCTAAACCAATACCGGCGGCCATGTTCCAGCCTATTGACACTGTACTCTTGATTGCTGATGTCCTGAATTTCCACTACTCCAGCCAAGCCTTCAAACCTTTCGTTATCACTCCATTGAACTAAACAAAATGAGAAAATGTAATGATAGCAGCTTGCATGTAACGACCTTATGTTGTTTTCTGCATCCTCCACCCCAACAGATCGCGAGCAACCAGCGGGACTTTACTCAGAAGATTGTACAGTAACTTGTGACCGAACACATTGAATTTCATTTCAGTACAACCCGTGCTGTGTAAAGGATCTGAAAAATAGTATTGTGACGAGGTAGCAGAAGAGCGGGCTTCCGGTACCACGTCTCTATTGACTCTTGGTTCGTTTTGATTCATATTCCTCTGCATTAGTCAATGTGTCTCATCTAATTCTTTAATAAACTAATAAATAACTATAACAATGTTTACTCCATACAAGGTTGTAAATTACCCCATAAGGAGAATTATTGTATTATTAATAAAAGAACTGATTTTTAGTCACTATTTGTTTTTAAGTACTGCTATGGCTGCGTTGGCTTTCCTCTTCGCTTAGCTTAAAAAATATTTGGAACAATGTCAACTGAACTTTTTGTCGGTTGGTTTATAAAATGAAGGAATGCTCACCTTTAACTTTAGTACAAAGTGCGGATTCTTGCAAGTCTGGTACCTGGAACCTCACCAGGACCTGTGTTACTCCAATAACGTCAGCGAGAGCCAGTGAAGGCACGTCGGGTGGGCCTGCAAGAATCAAACAAAATCAGGCTCAATCACTTTGATTACGACGTGCAGTAATAGTCAGACTTCTTCTTTAAATGCCTCTTCTATCGAAGATTGGCGGTCGCCACGGCAATTCGGAGACTGGAGACTGCTCGCTCTGTAGAGGGCAAACAACTGCCTCAGGTTTTTCAGCCAGGATGTTCTTCTTCTGCTGCGAGCCCTCAGTCCTTGAATTATTACATGGAGATAGCGATACTTTTTAATCCCCAACATATGGCCTAAGTATGTTAGTTTCCGCTTCTTAAAACTATTGCTGTACAATAGCCCCGGGAAGAATTTAACGAACTGTAGTTGATTGGTGGCACTGAAGGCCGCATGTCGTGTATCGAAATGTAGAGGAGCATTTCCGCTAATTTAACGGTTATTTTATGGATATTTCCGGTGAAAATCGAACTTATAAAAAAACCCCGTAGTGGAGGTTCTCCTGTATGCTCTTAAGCGAGAGAGCCTCCGACAACCTTTACAATAAAAATGGCGCCACTGACCTTGTCTGACCTTTCTCTGTAACAAATAATCATTAGTCTCTATCGCCCAAGTCATTTATGATGTTACTCACGGGCTTGCTGAAAGGCTAAAAGCATTTTCTTAAGTACGGAAGCCCGTCGCTCCCAATAAAGCACCTCCTTGTCCTTTTCGTTACCATGACAACTAGTGATAGTAGGCGGTTGATAGTTCAATCCCCCTTTGTTATGGGTCGAGCTTTCCCGCGGGGGTAGCAATTCTGATAGACGGAGCTCCGCTTCTTGTGATATCGCGCGCAAGTGTCCACACAGCTTTTCCGGGCTCTCAACTAAAAGAAAAAGAAAAATATTATATATCATCAAGAGCCTAAGGCGGCTATTCCACATGTCAATATTCCGTCATTAGTGCGTCAATAATTGATGAGTTTTTATTTATTTATTTATTTTTAAGGGCGTTTGCAAGCAAGGGCAGATTTTAGGGGGGGGGGGGGGGGCAGAGGGTCCGGACCCCCAAATAAATTAACTTACACTAGATTTTCAGTGGGAATTAAAAATAATTATGTTTTTTATTTTTATAATCCATTGAACTTGACCGCTGACCCCCCCTAAATTGGAGGGAAAATCCGCCCCTGTTTGTAAGTTGCATCTTGCTTTGGCGCCCATTCCATTGACCGGCTAGGGCTATTTCCAAAACGGTGACGTGGTAGCAGACACTCAAGACTTAGGTAGCGTCTCCACCGACCTCGCATTGCAGATTGCAAGTGGCATTGACGGAAATGAATGTTTTTCTTTTTATAGAAATCTATTAAAATGTTTGTAATTAACATATCCCATGAAGCCATTTTTTAATTTTAGTTTGTTTGTTTGTGATTTTACTGTATGATCATTGATCAATTTTAACTATGGCATAGAGGAAAATAAACATTTCCGTCAATTCTGCAATGCGAGGTCGGTGGAAACGCCATCTCATATCTGCTACCACGTCACCGTTGTTGGAAATAGCCCTAGCCGGTCAATGGAATGGGCACCTAAGAAGAGATGAGATTTCTGTTTTACTCTATGTCATTGTCCATTTTAACTCCCGCATGTTAAAACTGATCAATGATCATAGAGTAAAATCACGCTTTGCAAACAATAACAAACTAAAATTAAACAATGGCGTCGTCTGAAGATGATAACTAATTTAAATTAATTTCTTGAGAACGATGTCAACGAACGAATTAATTTGTGATTTAAATCATAGAATTTCTTGTAGACATTGAAGAAAAACTGACAAGTGGAATAGCCACCTAAGGAAAGTCCCCATTATCAATAATCAGCTGCACCGTATAAAATCAACATTGGGACACTACAAAGTACCTATTAAATATAGCATAGCCTTTTAAATGCAGCATAGTCAAGACCTGGCAAACAACTACATATCCTGTCATACGGACAAGTGAAGACTGGCTACTAACTTGCTAACTCCAAGGAAGCTAGGCTATACGTAAAGATAGGTCTACTATATCAAATACAATACAATGTCTTGCATTATTTGTACTCAGAAAATAACGAGAGATATAGATTCCATACAATGTGAAAGCTGCAATCAAATTTTCCACGCAACGTGCGTAGGTTCGCCAAGCACTAAAAAAGACTGGAGATGTGAATTGTGTGCAAAAGGACTAGGAGCGCTAATCAGACATCTATTCAACCAACTATTCCAAAAGCTAGAAGACCGGCTTGGGGCTGTTGAAAGAAGCCAAGCTTTCTTAAGTGATCAATATGACGATCATCAGAAAAAGCTTAACATTAATGTGGAATTACAAGCTAAAGTAACCGGCTTAGAAACGCAGCTCCAGGATAAAAATAACACGATCGATAATCTCTCCTTGAGGCTAGTGAACTTAGAACAGTACAGCAGAAGGAAACAACTAGAGATCCGTGAAGTTCAACAAACAGAAGGGGAAAACGTAGAACAAATAGTGATGAAAGTAGCTGAAAAACTAAATGTACCACTAACACCTAACGATTTGGAATCTGCACATCGCATACCTATAGCCCGCTTCGTAAATAAAAGAACAACCGACCTCATTCTAAATAAAAAAAAGAAGACTATCACAAATCAAGAAATCATTGGAAATAGTCAGAAAGGAACTGGAAAAATCTACATAGGGGAAAGTTTATGTGCATACAACCTGCAGTTACTTTGGATGGTCAAACAGCAGGCAAAAACGCTTTCTTTTAAATACGTATGGTGGAAAAATGGTGTTTCAGTGCGGAAGGCGGACAATTGTAAAGTAATAAAAATCAATAATCACAATGAGCTCAACAAAATTAAATGAACCCACTATTCGTATACTTCTACAAACTAAAATGAAAATAATATATATACATACATAATATTTATGATAAACTCAATAGATAATGAAAGATTCAGATAACATAATACTGCAACACCACAATATACAAACACACACAATTGAACATGATGAACATGCAAAAATCATTATTAGCTCTCTAAAAGGATTCAAAATTCTTCACATGAATATACGTAGCCTACACAAAAACTTCGACCAATTTCTAATCTTTATCCAAAGCCTTAAACTAAGAGAAGTGGACCTCATAATCCTAACAGAGGCTTTTATAAAGGATGGTCAGACGCAAAATTTCCCTAATATACCGAATTTTGAATACATAGTCACTGGAGGAAAGATATCAAGAAACGATGGTGTGATAATTTACTACAAAAATCAATTTAAAGTTTCACCTCTAACCCATAACATGCCTGATTGCACATCCCTCCTAATCAATGTAACATTACCAAATGATGAGCAGGATCTCAAATTACTCGCAATATGCAGATCACCATCAATAAACAATACTGAAAGATTCACAAATAGCTTAAATATACTACTAAATAAACATAATCCTATAATAGTCGGCGACATAAACATAAATCTAAAAAACGAATCAATGAGCGAAGAATACGTCAATGTAATTTCAGAACACGGGTATATCTCTTGCATTAATGACTACACAAGAATCACAGATAAAACTAAATCCTGCATTGACCACATCCTGATTCCTGATTCACTCTACAATGACGATGTGGTAGCACTGAACATAAAAACATCCATAACTGACCACTACACCCAATTGCTGCACTTACCGAAAAAAAACCATAAAAGAAGCAATAACAATGTACCAAAAGAGAAACAACCTGCCCAGATAACTACAATTATTGACTACAACCAACTTTGTGAAACCCTGAAAATTGAAACCTGGACAGAAGCACTAAGGGAAGAAAACCCAGATAACTGTTACAATAAATTCATTACCAAATTTAAAGAGCACATCAATAATAACACCACAATTAAATCTAAGAATGACAAAACTAACAAACTTAAAATACTGAAACCATGGATAACAGAAGACTTAGTGAAAGATATCAGATACAGAGATAAACTCCATGAACAATGCAAAAGACAACCGTATAATAGCATACTAATAAAACATAAGAACAAATTCAGCAAAGCACTGAAAATTAAAATAAAGGAAAAAAAGAACAACTACTATAAAACTAAACTCCAAGAGTCAAAAAACGATATAAGAAAAACATGGAAAATTGTTAATGAACTAACACTCTCAGGAAAGAATAGCTCACAAAAGAAACGAATAGACTCCATAAAAACTGAAAACAGAAAGATAAACGTGAAAGACGATCCACAACTTGCAGCAAACACATTTAATGAATATTTCACAAACATTGGTCATTCCCTAGCAAACAATATAACAGCCATACCAACTCCTGAAGTGGAAATAAGTTATAAGCCTAATACTATATTTCTGACCCCGATATCACACGAAGACGTTCAGGACATAATAAAAAACATGAAAAAGGGCTATAGCGTGGGTTATGATGAAATTTCTATAGCAACATTAAAAATAACAGCATCAAATATCAGCAAAATATTAGCACATATTATAAACAAGACACTAAATACAGGAATATTTCCAAACGCTCTAAAAAAAGGCTATCATTATACCATGTTTCAAACAAGGAGACCGCTCAGATATCAATAATTATAGGCCTATTTCACTGCTATCCAACATAAGTAAAATATTTGAAAAAATAATCCACCAGAAAATATACCCATTCTGTGAACAGTTTAAACTTGTATCGAAAAATCAGTTTGGATTTAGAAAAAAAATGAGCACAAGTGACGCCATCAACAAATTACTAAAAACACTCCACGAAGCCCGCGAAAAAAGAAGACATTGTTTGACAATTTTTCTGGATCTCAAAAAAGCCTTCGACACAATACCCCACGCACGGCTACTTGAAAAACTTAACAAACTAGGGATCAGGGGCATAGCTGGGGATCTCATCAAAAATTACTTAACGAATAGAAAACAATGCACAAAAATCAACAATACAATAAGCACGGAACAAATAATGTCACTCGGAGTTCCACAAGGCACAGTATTAGCACCATTATTATTCAATTTATATCTAAACGATTTATTAGAAACAAATAGATTCGAATCAATAATTGCTTTTGCCGATGACACCTGTATCACCTGCATAGCGGATACATATCATGATCTATACACACTAGCCAACTCAGAATTTAACTTAATCAAACAATGGTTAGAAAAAAATAGATTATCGTTAAACCTGGAAAAGACCGTATTTGTTGATTTTTCGTCAAAAAGAGACGCTTGTACCAACAACTTGTCCATAGAAAACATAATCCAAACTGAAAACACGAAATACTTAGGCATCATAATAGATGAACAATTGAAATGGGAACCCCATACTCAATTGGTTGCCAACAAACTAAGAAAAACTATATATAAATTTGTCCAACTTCGTAACGTTGCACAAGAACCTCTAATTAAATCCTTTTATCACGCTATAGCGGAATCCCATCTAACATATGCAATATCAGCCTGGGGAGGTGCCTACCAAAATGTAACGGACAAAGTCAATACCGTACAAAGAACAATCCTAAAAATTATACATAAAAAGGGGACATTATATCCAACAAAAGACCTATACATTTTAGCGGATGTCCTAGACATTAAACAATTATATATAAAAAACTCAATAATATTAGTACGCAATCAAAAACAAAACTTAAAATCTGTACAACACTCACACAACACAAGATGGCTCCACACACATCCTCTCACACAACAAACTGTTCGAACCACAAGATCTCAACACCAATCTGAATATATAGGCATATCCTATTACAATAAACTACCAATCCAAATAAAGTCATTAAAAAACTTCAATTGTTTCAAAAGAGCAGTTACGCAATGGATAAAGACCGAACTACCATCAACATAAAAGTATACCACCCCGTAAACACTCCACCCCCCCCCCCCTCCATAGCCAGATAGTATAAGTCGGACACGGGCCCTTGCCTTGCGATATGGACTTAAGAAAACGCTGTAACATGGCATTATTGTATTGAATTATTATATTATATTATTATATAATCGCCCGGGTGTGATATGAGAACCTCCACTACCCTCTCCTCTCCACTTCTGATTTTTTAACACGTTCTCTGGTTCCAAACCTATTCTTCTGAGATCGTCCTCAATTTGGTGTCTGTATCTCTCATTCTTCCTCTATCACTTGCTATTATCCATACGCTTTCTTCTTCTTCAAGTTGGCTGCTGACAGCAACATGTGACATCGATGCCTCCACTGCCCTCGATCTTCAGCTCCAAGTATGTTTTGGCCCCTACCACCCCCATCACTTGCTGCAGATATTTTTTTTTTTTTTTCACATACGCTCTACGTGTGCAACCTAAACAGAATATCCGGAAGTAATCACTGTACCGGTGTCTGAACAATAGAGGCTACCAAAAGCTTAGTTAAGGTGCCCATTCCATTGACAGGCTAGGGCTATTTACAAAAACGTTGACGTGGTAGCAGACATTCAAGACTTAGGTGGCGTTCCCACCGACCTCGCATTGCAGAATTGACGGAAATGTTTATTTTCCTCTATGCCATAGTTAAAATTGATCAATGATCATACAGTAAAATCACAAACAAACAAACTAAAATTAAAAAAGGGCGTCATGGGATATGTTAAGTACAAGCATTTTAATAGATTTCTATAAAAAGAAAAATTCTAATTTCCGTCAATGTCATTTGCATTCTGCAATGCGAGGTCGGTGGAAACGCCACCTAAGTCTTGAATGTCTGCTACCACGTCACCGTTTTTGTAAATACCCCTAGCCGGTCGATGGAATGGGCGCCGAAGTTATACGCAGCTCTTAAGAGGACATGCTACTGTGCCGTAGGCACACAATGCACGCGCCAACCAAGGACACACAACCCCCGTTCATAAGGGGCAGCTCAGGTATCTGCACAGTGCACATCGGACTCCACCACTCGCAACCCCTCTAGAACAGTCCTCTGTACTTAGCTTATGGACATGGAAGTCTCCATCCTGTTCTAGCGAAGAAATGATATTTCCAGCAATATCCAGTTGCTTCCAGATTTTTCTACGGGCTTTTATAAACGCTGAGAGAGGGTCTGCAGTTAGTCAGTGCAATTCGGTCAATCTTAACGTTAGTTCCTCGTAGTAATCAATTTTGTATATTTAATCGGTTTTGTTCTGTTGTGTTGGATGAATACATTCTCGTCTCGATATTATTATTTCGCGTGTTGTTTATCGTCCCGTGCTTCCGAACATTATTATTGTAGTGCAACCCATCCGCTACACTACGTAGAAAATGAGCATCTTAAAATTTGATATTTTCATTAACTTTTTATTTTTTTATTTAACTAACAAAGCAATTCATTAAAGATTTGGCTCATGGCAGTTGTAGAAGACTATTCCATGCATCATATAATAGGAAATATTAAATTTTTGGTACATTTTTTATTTCATAATTACCAGACAGGACTAAAATTTCGCGTATTCTGGGATTTTTGAAAGAACTACAAAACCGAAAAGTAAAATACCCGATTATATGGTAGTCTTCTACAACATAGATGAGCCAAATTTTTAATAACTTGCTGAGTTAAATTAATAAAAAATGAAAAATATTCAATTGTGGGCGGCCAATTTTCTACGTAGCATATGCTCTTATTAAGTTGGCGCTGGGAAGTGTTCACCCTGTTTTCGGGGCTGTCAGCTAAAAAAAAGATACAATAAATTTATATATTTATATTTCCAATAAAAGTTAAGTTACAATAATTATAATATGCTGCAGGGCTCAGCTCGTGTGCAGCTTAAATTTGAAAAAAGGCCTATACTAACATTCGGTACCGTATACAAGTAAGTCAGTAAGTAAATTGTTTAGTCCTTGTTTCTCGGCGTTAACTAGTTGAGATTTTTTTTTTTTTAGATATTTTTGAAATACGTTCAATTGTTGAATAGTTTTTGCGTATCTTGGGAGTCTGTTGTAGTGCGTTAGTCCTACGTACTTGGCCTGTGTGTATTAAATACCAACGGCGTAAACAAAAGTAAATCGTAGCACCAACAGGTTAAACAAAACAGGATAATGAGAAGTTTAATTAGCAGCGCAGCTTCGCTGTCGTGTAAGCGCTCGCATGTGTTCCCCAGATTTTCGGTCCCTCAACTAAAACAAACAGTCAGCAGTCTAAACAAAATATCCGGAAGCAATCATATACTATAATTTCGTAGACTGAGCCCAGCTCCGCTTCATAGGCTAGCGTAGGGTTAGGGTTGCCAGATTAGAAAACTATAATATCTGGAAAGAATATCGGGATTTTGTAAATTATGTCGGGACAAATAAAAAACTACTAAGGCGGGGTTTCCACCGACCGGCTAGGGCTAAATACAAAAACGGTGACGTGGTAGCAGACATTCAAGACTTAAGCGAGGTTTCCACCGACCTCGCATTGCAGAATGCAAGTGGCTTTGACGGAAATTTTAGTTTTCCTCTATTCCATAGCTAAAATTGATCAATGATCATACAGTAAAATCACAAACAAACAAACTAAAATTAAAAAATGGCGTCATGGGATATGTTAATTACAAACATTTTAACAGATTTCTATAAAAAGAAAAACAAACATACCCGTCAATGTCATTTGCATTCTGCAATGCGAGGTAGGTGGAAATACCGCCTAAGTCTTGAATGTCTGTTACCACGTCACCGTATTTGTATTTAGCCCTAGCCGGTCGGTGGAAACAGCGCCTAAGAGGAAGGTGGCCTCCTTCAAGTAGGACCGTCGTGACTTCGCGAGCCAGCCATCGACAGATGTAGAAAGCGCAGCACCGTTCGTTGTGGAGTCGAGATTATTAAAGGAGGAAGGAGGCCTATGTCCAGCAGTGGGCATTCAACGGGCTGAAATCCCGACCGGCAATTATATATTCAAATATGTTGTTGTTGTTTCAAACGCCTGCTTTCAGCATTTCTGCTTTAAGCAACCCTGTCAGCCTGGCGGGGGGAGTGAGTCTGTTTGTTAACTTCAGGCACACAAAGGGCAGACTCTATCACCTCGGGGAAAGGGGAGTTGACTGACAGGGTGGACCTCCTGATTATAGTGGATTCCGCACCACTTGGGGAACATGGTAAAGTCACACGATTAGATCGGAGGTGACCAGGACTCGACTTATGCTGCCTAAGCGCGTTATCATGTCCCACCAGGTTCCCCTGCCAACGCTGTGCACACTACCATGTTGCCGCAGTTTGAAACATGCTCTGCTCTAATGGAATCAACATGGTAAGGCCGTTGGCATAGATTCAAATATATAATAATATAATGTAAAAATTCCATTATAACAAGTTCAGAAATTTTTTTGTTAAGGGTATTGCAGTTTAACCCAGAGGAGTAGTAGAGGATTCGTCTAGGATGGCTGTAACACTTAGTAAGAATGCCAGAAGACCGCATGCCGAACAAAATGTACAAAGCAAGCATGACGCCTACAGGGAAGTCCACGAAAAAGCTGGAAAGACGAATCAGGAACTGACCTCCGCGAGGTGGGAGTTCGTATAGATGGTGGCAAACCACAATGACCGGAGGAGTGCTGTCGAGCAACCCAAATACCAGCAATAGCTATAGAGCCGGAAGAAGAAGAACTGGTATTTCTTAGGCGCGGTTTCCACCGACCGGCTAGGGCTAAATACAAATACCGTGACGTGGTAGCAGACATTCCAGACTTAGGCGGGGTTTTCATCGACCTCGCATTGCAGAATGCAAATGACATTGACGACGGAAATTTAAATTTTTATTTTTATAGAAATCTATTAAAATGTTTGTACTTAACATATCCCATGAAGCCATTTTTTAATTTTAGTTTGTTTGTTTGTGATTTTACTCTATGATCATTGATCAATTTTAACTATGCGTAGAGGAAAACAAACATTTGTCATTTCCATTCTGCAATGCGAGGTCGGTGGAAACCCCGCCTAAGTCTTGAATGTCTGCTACCACGTCACCGTATTTGTTTTTAGCCTAGCCGGTCGGTGGAAACCCCGCCTTAAGAGGACATGCTACGTAGAAAATGAGCACCCCAAAATTTGTTGTTTTTATGGACTTTTTATTTTTTATTTAATTAACAAAGCAAGTCATTAAAGATTTTGCTCATGGAAGTTGTAGAAGACTACTTGGTGCATCACGTAATTGGGTATTCCTACTTTTCGGTTTTTTAGCTCTTCCAAAAATCCCAGATTATGCATATTTTTAGTCCGTTCTGGTATTTTTGAAAGAACTAAAGTACCGAAAATATAATATTTCCTATTACATGATGCATGAAGCAGTCTTCTACAACTTCCATGAGCCAAATTTTTAATGACTTGCTTTGTTAATTAAATAAATAATAAAAAGTCAATAAAAACAACAAATTTTGGGGTGCTCATTTTCTACGTAGCATGTCCTCTTAACCACTCCTCTATTTTGGGGGTTGTGGTCAGGAACATAACCAACAGCCGCGTTTTCCCCAATAGGCCCAGCAGTGAAAATAAGCTAGGTTGGCTTAGTAATAGAACACAAAAAAGTCCTTATTTATTTATTTTATTTTTATTTTACCGAGGCGGAAATTTTTAATTTTCTGTCGACTCAATTGCTGAGCCTTGAACTTTAACTTTTCGGTTAATGTCGTAGTCTAGTGCTCTGCCAACTAAAAAATATTGCATATATATATGTATTGCAGTATTATTATGGTACATAACACTGCATGAATTTTAAACTAACTTTGGCTGAAGAGGTTACCTCCTCGTTACATCCCCTAATTTTGGAAATAATGTTGAACGGCATTCTTTATTTTTTTAGGTATGGATATTATTACGATTGTCTGGCGTAATTAATATATTGTTGTTGTTTCTAACGCCTGCTTTCAGCATTTCTGCTTTAAGCAACCCTGTCAGCCTGGCGGGGGGAGTGAGTCTGTTTGTTAACTTGAGGCACCCTAAGGGCAGACTCTTTCACCTCGGGGAAAGGGGAGTTGACTAACAGGGTGGACCTCCTGATTATAGTGGATTCCGAACCACTTGGGGAACATGGTAAAGTCACACGATTAAATCGGAGGTGACCAGGACTCGACTTATACTGCCTGAGCGAGTTATCATGTCCCACCAGGTTCCCCTGCCAACGCTGTGCACACTACCAAGTTGCCGCAGTTTGAAACATGCTCTGCTCTAATGGAATCAACATGGTAAGGCCGTTGGCGTAATTAATATATTAATTTTGTCACCTTGAATTAGTAGGTACCCCGCACGCCTTCGGTTAAGGGGACCTATAATATCTGTAGAAAACTTTACAAATGTAAAAAAAAGTACACGAATTATCTCTATATATAAAAATTAATCCCTATTTTGCTATGTCACGGCATCACGAGTGAAAGGCTGGACCGATTTTACTATTTTTTTGGTTGTTGTGTTTATAATCGTCAGGGGAAGGTTCTTATGAGCGGAAAAATTAAAAAATTGTGCAGAAAATTACATAATTCTGGAAATTGAAGCGTAATGTCCAATGCGAGGCCCCGAAGGGGCGAGCTGCCGCCCGCCGCAAACTTCTTTTATTATTTTAATTCTGCTTACAAAATTCAATATTTTCCTTATATAGGCTAATTGCAAGACTGCGCCAAAAGGCATTGTAAAAGTAAGGGTAATTTTCATCCTTTCTTTATTCCATACTTTATTCTTGACATTTTGAGAAGAAAAATTAGGAAAAAATCCTGGGGGCAAAACGACTGCAGAAATAAAACTTGTTGGGTCCCCTCGAGACAACTGTTAGTTAGTTTTTGACTTGTGAACATCACGTAATACGCTTCCGTGGGAACCAAACTCTGGCCAATGTAATTTGACTCGTACAAAACTTCCCAGCGAGCTCTAGCTTAATCTCTTCTATCTCGCAGAGTTTTCTGCAGAGAGAAAATTTCATTAGCTTACAACTTTAGAGTCTTATTCGTTAAGTTCGACGGAGAGGATTTAAAAAGTTTTATGGGTAATACGCGTAAAAATTAAAAGGGGAAATCGGGGTGTCCCAAATTAATAAATCTCTTTTGTATAATTCTTCTTCAAGTTACAGCCGGCTGGCTGGTTGGCAGCAACATGTGGCATCGATGCTTCCACTCCCCCCGATCCTGGCATGCCCTCTTCAGCTCCATGTACCCCTACATCCTCCATCACTTGCTGCAGATATTCTTCTCCCGGGTGCCCAGGTCGGTTGATGCCTTCTATGGTTCTTTGTAAGATGCAACTGACGAAGTTCTCGTGTCATAGTAAATGTCCAATCCAGCGAGCTCTTCTTGTAAATATGGATGCAACCGGAGTTTTCCTTTCGCTTATTCTGGTTAATAGGACCTTCTCATTGGTAACGTGAGCTTGCCAAGGTATTCATAGCATGCGACGATAGAACCACATCTCAAATGCTTCCAGTTTTTTTTAGGTGTTTCTCACTCATATACCATGTTTCACATCGGTACAGTGCAATACTACAAACCAGAGACTTTTCGTTTCCTTAGTCCAAGGCGTTAATATTGTTCGACTCAAAATTTTCAATTTTTTTTGTTGAAAGCTACTTTCGCCTGGTGCACTCTATCCTCGATATCGAAATCCAAAATGACGGCTATACATACAGTCATAGAGAAATTATGTAAAAACCCAATGTTTTGATTGGTTGGTCGCATGATCTGATTGCCCGTTTTCATATACGAAAGTGGTCCGTTAGAACTTGTGACAGTTGCCGCTCTCACTGTCATGAAAAATCATGACAGCCCAATGTCATTAAATGTTAGATGTACTAGTATATATGTATAGTACACACTTTAATAAAACTTGAAGGGTGGGAGAAATTCAAACAAAATAGGGGACACCCACATCTATAAGGGACACCTTGTAAGACAAACGCCCGAGCACAGCTAAAAGTGAGCGACTGGACCCAACACTAACCGTAAAGGTTGCGTATATTTCCGAAAGCTTAATTAACTTAGAGCGGCGAGAACTGTTAATAACTTCCCAAAATTGATTAAAGACCACCCCATAGGGTCCCTGTGGAAGGGAAAACTTCCCACACTGTCAGTGAGGCCCTATAATAGCATAAAACTACTTGAAACTGTTTGTTTATTCGATTACGTATTGATTGTAGCCAATAAGCATAATGACTAACCACAAAAGGTTGAAAAGGTTGACATGGTCTTCTTATAATCTAAACGCGACGCAGCGGAGCCTTTCTGCCCTTTATGCAACACCCGGGAAGAGATGGACGGAAATCATCTTAAGACGTGCCAGGCTCTTGTCAGTAGCAGAGGTTCACCAGGTTATGTGTTGTATTGGGCTGCAAGAAAGCTGATGGCGGAAGCCTAGTGCTATGGCGTAATTAAAAAAATAATAATAATAATAATAATAATAATATTCTAAACACCTTCAGGGGTTGTACCCGTGCATAATAATATAATAAAAATCCCTTTCGGCTCTGGCCGATCAAGTGTAGGGAGAGCCCGCAGACCCTGCTTTCCCTCTAAGCTACCTATGCTATGTATGTAATAAAAAATAAAAAATACTTCATTATTTTCCCGACCACAACATCAACACACAAAACACTTGTGTTCCAAACAATGAAGACTATGGACTTTTACTTATCAAATTATTTTCACTTTGACTGGACGTCGTCTTGAAATCGTTGATTTGTCGTAAAAAGTGTTGATTACCATTATCGTAGATAATAATACGGGCTTTCAATCAGATTTTAATTCATTCCTCTGTGACCAATATTAACTGAGATTTGAATTATATAAGGTTTCAATCAGCCGCCATCTTGTAACTAAATTGTGGATCTAGCTGGTTTACGAACTCGATCAAGACATTTGTATGATCAAATTTTGTGCCAAGTTTCATCAAAATCAGATAACATTTACGGAAGTTAGAGTGTTTCCAAAAATCGATATATTGTACATACATTTACCTATACAACATTTTGAACGGAGGGTGGTTTTAGGCTTGTTGTGAAGAAATTTACCGAAAGACGAACATTGGTCGCCATCTCAATAGGTAGATGAATCTCCCTAAAATTATGCAAGCGACTGACTAACTAGTCCCACAACCCTAGCTGCCCCAGCAGGGCAAATGTTTTTACTGTCTAAAATTGCGAGGCACGCAGCGGCGAACTGCGTTACCAAATATGTGTAATCCAGCCCAGGACCCCCATGAAACAGGGTGGACTTCTTTGTTCCCTATTGAAGTTTATTTTATTTTATCTTAAAAGAAATTTAGGGGCGGGTATTCCCCCGCCCCACCTTGCCCACACCTGAGGGATGGACTGTCTCACTCTAGAATCATTACTACTCGTTCTTGGTTTTTTAATAAGTTAAACAATTTATAAACTTCCTGTCTACTGTCCAAATATATTGAAAAATAAATTTCCCTCATGATTCACAGCGACAACTGAAATAAACTGAAATAGAATAGAAAATAAAAACCACATGAGATTCCCCGACAATCTTTTGCAAGCACATCATTCTTCCACACTCCAGGTTTTTACTCTTTTGTCTCTACTTTTCCCTTTTCTCTAGCTTTCAACACTAATGCTGTTGCATACATAGCATTTATTCCTGATTGCATAAAAAGCTCACTCTTTGTATTTTTTTTTTTTAATTT
Source organism: Psococerastis gibbosa (assembly GCA_963971405.1). Lineage (NCBI taxonomy): Eukaryota > Metazoa > Arthropoda > Insecta > Psocodea > Psocidae > Psococerastis > Psococerastis gibbosa. The sequence goes on along the minus strand of OZ020490.1, from coordinate 26,388,727 downwards.
TTCAAAGCGTTAATTTCTCTTTGCTGTCGATAGAGCTTCAGTTTGAATTGAATTTTGAAATTCGATTAGAAGTCACAGAGGTTTGCTAGTTTATGGTAGTTTTTATTTTTCAGGCTTTTTGAGACAGCCAGTGCCAGGGTTAAAGTAGTTAGCTGATCTAATAAATGATGTAATAAATTTTATTCTACTATTTAAACGATGTGATTAAGGAGATAAACGTGGATAAAGAGTAAGCATAACACTCATTTTGAATTAAGAAATCCATATATCGACTTCGATGGCCAGGTGGTAGCGTGCTTGTATTTGTGCGAGTCTCTACACGCCATGCGTTCAGAGACGTGTCGTAACTCGATACAAGTACCTATCAGGTAACTTAGTGAGGCGGCTGAAGAGGTCTATCGGATACATTCATTAGATTGTTTGTATGCGATTAACCTTTTTAAAAACAGTAAAAATAAAAAATAAAATAAAATAAAAATAAAAAAATCCTCCTCGATTCTTTAAAAGAGCGGATTAAAAGAAAAAAAGTGGACCTAATTGGTGTAGGTACAGGACACTTGAAAGAAAAACTGATCCTCAATAAAAAAACAATACCAATAACAAATTCAACATTACTTTTTTTTTAGAACTAATAATATAGCAACAAATTTAAAAGAACCGGTCCGAGTTCACTCGAACATGCTTTCCAATTTATCAAAATTATTAGATAGAGAAAATTAGTAATTTTATGGCAAATATTTTTCCTATGGTTAAATTTCCGATATCTCGGGGGGGGGGGGGGCGGTTGTCCACCTGACGTCACTGGAAGTGAGGTAAATTGGTAAATTCTCGATAGGTCAAACAAACACATTAATTACCACACAGCAATAATGGCAGGGTATGCAATGCATGAGCGCGAATTTTCTATCATTTTTTTCAAAAAATAATTTTTTGGGCAAAACCAAATATTTTTTTGGGAAAGCAACCTATCCGGTTTCGTTACTCAATTTAACATCTAAAACATGCTTGAAGGTAGAAATCATCGATAGAAAGGTTTCGCATTTTTTAGTCATTTTTTCATTAAAATTTAGTTATTTTAATTTTTTTACCCCCAGAAGCAAACTATCAAGGGGCAAGCGACCCCCGTATTTTGTCAACATTAATAACGACTACAATCTACGAGAATTTAAAAGAAATCGTTGGAGCCGTTTTTGAGAAATAATTTTTTTAGACGTTTTTTTGGAGTTTTTTGAAAATAAAACCCCCCCAAATTGAGTTAGCCCAAAAAAAAAAAAAAAATGGTCCCGAGGTATGATTTTTGTGAACCTACATGCCAAATTTCACTCAAATCCACTGAGTAGTTTGCCCGGAAATCGACGAACAGACAGACAGACCGACAGACAGACATTTTGTAAAAACCACTTTTTTGGGTTCCTGGGACCTCAAAACGTGTAAATCCGTTGAAATCTCGGAATCGAAAATTTCGACCATCACAAAGCTTTCCTTATACTACGTATAAATTGGAAAGCAATAAATTGAAAATTTTGCATTGCATGAGTAAATAGAAATGTTGAAATGTCCTCTTTCAAAAGTTAGGTTATAAAATTACTAATTGATAATCAGTGTACGGACGGCCACAGGGGAGCGTAAGAATTAAGTTAGCACACTTGTGATTAGATTAACAAATTGAGTCAGAGATCTAAATTCTACACCAACCGAGCGCAATCCTTGATCTCCTAGTACTTTAAAGTACATAGAAATTTAAAAGTTTAGTCTAATAATAATTTTGTATCACAAATGTATTGCATATTGTATGATTACATTGATTTTGATATTGAATGGCCATTTTGCTGTTGACGTATTGCATATTGCAGTGGCGGCTCGTGGTGTCTGAAAATGGTGGGGCAACGAATTGTAATAAAGTAATAGCATATAACTTACCACTACTTGAATATCAAATAGATTCTTCGGCATTTCGATGTGGCAAACAAGTCTATCACTCGCTGTTTACATTTTTGTAATATTTGTTTACATTACCCTGCCTGGCCGTTGGGCAGAACCTGACTTCCCTAGTCAAAAATTCTTCTTTGAAAAATTTTATAATAATCATCAGTCATGACAAAATAGTGGAACTCTTCTCAAAAATAACTCTTATAATTATGATTTTAAAAAAATACCAATATTCAACGTTATTATCAATACGAAACATTTAAAGTCATTTTTGGGGCACTGCCCATGTATAAATGCATATGGCATGAATTGCATTGCAAGGTCCATAAGAGAAAAGTTGTGTACACCTTTTCAATGGTGCGAACGATCTTCTTAACTTTTGCCTGACTCGGTTGCCATGGCGACCCGGGGCTAAATTGAAAATTGCCCCAAGTTGCCCAGAGCACGCACATAGCATAGCCGAATTGTAGCAGTTACATTTTTCTTCAGAATAGTATATTATTATTTTATTATTATTATTATTATTATTATTATTAAAAGGAAATTGCTTTGTTTGCCTGTGAAATTATGGGAGGGCTGTAGCCCCAGTGCCCTTATGGACGAGCCGCCACTGGCATATTCTATGATTATATTAATTTTGATATTGAATGGCCATTTTGCTGATGACGTATTGCATATTGTATGATTATATTGATATTGATATTGAATAGCCATTTTGCTGTTGACGTATTGCATATTGTATGATTATATTGATATTGATATTGAATAGCCATTTTGCCGTTGACGAAACGTTTAGAAGTTTCCTTTCAGATCGACCACCGCCCATCAGCCTGGAATCTACTGTTGCAATTAAATAAAGGTTCTTACAGTATGTGCCATGGCGGCCGCCCCAAGACATGACGAGCTTCGTCATCGGCTTGCTGTTGGTGAGTACAGCGACATCGAGGGGCGTCAGGAAGTCGGCGTTGGTCGCATTGACGTCCACGTCTGTGGACTCGAGAATGGTCCGCACCTTGTCCACCTGGTTGTGCTCCAACGCGGCGAACAGGGCTGCAACAACAGAAAAAACCTGTCAGAACACGCAAAACTCCAGCTGAGCTGATGAGAGTTGGCAATTCTATACAATACATACATTCACATACACACAGTATTTATTTCCAATAAAGTAAAATTACTTTAAATTAGTTAATTCCGTCTAAATTAAAAGTTTCTCCCTTAAACGACCCTAGCCCATAGGACAAAACTGTTCTTTTTTATGTTGTGTACTGTTTTTATAGAGATAGGAAATAAACTATTCATTCATTCAATTTAGGTGAGGAGCGTAGTGTGTATAGCCCAGGGTGGGAATTTCGGGTTGTTTGGTAAGGCTACGTGCCAGAAGAAGTGGTAGGCAACGACATTAAAAGAATTACTATTGCTGATTCTGTCAGTCAGTACCTGTAGAGAGAGATTCCGACTTTAACCCGAAAGGTTGTAGATTCGAGTCCTACACTGGCTGGCTACATTTTCTGGCCATGCTTCGGAGGGCATGTAAAGCAGGCGGTCCCGGGTGATCCTAGTTGAGTGTAAGATAGGGCTTTATAGCCCTAACTCCGTTAGGTTGGCTTCGTAATAGAACAACAAAAATTCAAGATTTATTTATTCTGGTAGGCTAGTTAATATTTTTTTAACGTATATTGTCGCTCTGGCCGATAAACCAAATTAGGCTATCGGGTTCATCTTACAACATAATAAAACTTTAATTCTCGCTGCTTTCATAATTTTGTAAGCAGCGGAACACTCTTCTATAATTTCGCGACTAATGAGAGAAAGCAATATTTTTGACCACCCCCTGGCTTCTAACGGTACTTGGTATCAAGCAAGGCTTTAGTGGAGTATAGCATCCTAGACGCTCCATTCTACTCATTTCTAGCACTCCCCCCCCCCTCCCTCCCTCTAGAAAAAATGTTTGGTGACTCTGAACTGCTTAAATAAAATTGCTTCCAAGCCTTTAGGGAATTCCTACCAATACCTTTATACTTATCTAGTTCGAACATATTTGATATCTCTCTGGGGGGTCTCTGCTCTAATAAAATATCAATATATCTCAGAGTATGTTTACCAGTAGCGTGTGTGCCTCACTTTCAAACTTATTGCTTTCCGAATTAAAGAAAAAAAACGTGCTGTGGCACTGTATAGAGGAAAAGTTTTTGAATTGTTTTACTTCCTAAAATGAGAATATGCTTTTGACACAAGCAATTATTATTTTTTTCTTTTTAAGATTGCTATATAAGGTAGGCTTCACAATATTTACAATATATAGTATATATTCCCAGTGATTAATATTTTAGCTCCGTCTTTACAGTAAGATCCCAGCCTAGGGCAGGCAATATGCAGTCGGCCATTTTATTTTTTTGCTCCAAATTTTATACGAATTGCATTATTAAAAAAAACATAGAAGGCAGTGGCGGCGCTATACATTTTAAGGCGGGGGGCATGACTTCTATCTGGGGGGGGGGGGGCAAATACAATGAAAATACAAAACATTTTTCATTGGGAGTAGGTATACCGTTTAATAATTCTGCAATTTTACACCAAGTAAAATATCTCAAAAGTGGGGGGCCCCAGAGGGGCCGGAGACAGGGTTGGGGGGGGGGGGGGCAAGCCCCCTCGGGCACCCTTGCAGCCCCGCCACTGAGAAGGCCACAAACTTGAAAAGCTTTCACGTGGCCAGTAGGCATTGTCAAATGATTTCATAGTTCATATTTTACTTTTTTTAAATCACGTATTCACATAATACAAGTTTCAATTAAACACTTCATTCAGAAAATAGGGAGTCCACTACTTGCCAAAACTGGGACCCCGTGACAATGGAGATCATGCGTAGTGACGTTAAATGTTAAATAAATAATTTTTTGTCCGAAAGTTACATAAGCAAAACATAATCCTTGTGAGAGTTTCCTTGGTGACTTCGTGGAACTTGGAGAACATCATGAGTAGAGGAAGAAGAACGCAATGATCCACAGTAAAATACTTTAATAGTGACCGGTCACTATTAAAGTATTTTACTGTGGATCATTGCGTTCTTCTTCCTCTACTCATGAAGCAAAACATAAGCAGCACCCAATAGTTGTCCGATGACGTCTACATTGACTCCCGGCGCAAGAACTCTATTGGAATTGTCGCTTTCACTTCCAAGGCCGTACCTATAGATTTTCGACGGGAGGGGGGGAGGTAAATAAATAAATAAATATGGACTTTTTTGTTCTAATGCTAGGCCAACCTAGCGGAGTTAGCTATAAAGCCCTCTCTTACACTCAACTAGGAAGGCCCGGGGCCGCCTGCTCTACATGCCCTCCGAAGCATGGCCAGAAAAAATAGGAAGCGTAGGACTCGAACCAACAGCCTTTCAGTTGAAAGTCAGAGTCCGTACCACTACTCTACATGTCCTGACAGGTAGGTATGGGATAAGCTAGCCTAAGGCCCGAGGCTACCATAGTGGTGCATACCAAGCTACCTAAGACAGCAAAACTGAATTTAGGTAAATACAAGTAGAAATATAGAAAGAACAGAACAAATTTATTTTTTATTAATTTAAAAACGACATTTTGAAGGGACTGGCAAAGAATGAAAGTATACGAAAATACTTTGTGGATGATGGAAGTTTTCACGACGGGGAGGGGGGGTCCAGACCCCTGGATTCCCTCCCCCCCCCCCCTCCCCATCATGACAGCCCCAAGTCTTTTCATACAGTAGATGTATTTTACATCTTAAGGTGTGGGGGAAAAATAAGCAAAATGGGGACACCCACACCTACAACGCTAGGAAAACGGGAGACTTTGTAAGGTACCACGCACAGCCACGTGTGAGCGACTGGATCCTATACGGGCTACACTACAAGGATTCGTCTGCTTTAGAAAACTCCCGAATGAACTGAGAGCAGCGAAAAGAGCTACTAGCTTCTCTAAACTGCTTCTGTGACCATTTGTTTTAAAAAGCTTTCTACATGGTCACTGAGGCACTATCACAGTGACAATGAAAGATCTGCCTGATTTTTTCTTGTTGATTCCTTTTAGTAGTCTTGTTGATTACTTGACTGTATACTAGTAGAAAAAAACCGGTCCGAGTTTACTCGAACATGCTTTCCAATTTATCAAAATTAGTAGATAGAGAAAATGAGTAATTTCATGGTAAATAATTTTCCTATGGTTAAATTTCCGATAACTCGGGGGGGGGGGGGGTATGTCCACCAAACGTCACTGGAGGTAATGTAAATTCTAGATAGGTCAGACCAACACGTTACCACACAGCAATAATGGCAGAGCAAGCAATGCATTTGAGAGTTAATTTTTTCAACAACAATTTTTTTTTGCACTAAACCAAATAGTTTTTTGGGCAAGTAACCTGTCCAGTTTCGTTAATCAATTTAACACCTAAAACATGCCTGAAGGTAAAAATCATCGATAGAAAAATTCTTATTAAGTCATTTTTCATTAAAATTTAGTTATTTTTATTTTTTACCCCCAGAAGCAAACTATCAAGGGGCAAGCGACCCCACGCATTTGGTCCACATTAATGACGACTACAATATATGTGAATTTAAAAGAAATCGTTGGAGCCGTTTTTGAGAAATAATTTTTTAGACGTTTTTTGCGGAGTATTTTGAAAATAAAACCCCCCAAATTGAGTTAGCCCAAAATAAAAACAATAGTCTCGAGGTATGATTTTTGTGAACCTACATGCCAAATTTCATCAAAATCGATCGAGTAGTTTGCCCGGAAATCGACGCACAGACAGACAGAGCGACAGACAGACAGACAGACATTTCGTAAAAACCACTTTTTTTGGTTCCTGGGACCTCAAAACGTGTAAATCCGTTGAAATCCCGGAATCGAAAATGTCGACCATCACAAAGCTTTCCTTATACTACGTTATAAATTGGAAAGCAAAAAATAAAACAGAATAATAAGACAGGAACTAACGTCAAAGTATCTTGATATATGAGACAGTATCTAAAACGGTTGGAAAGTCATGCGATGGAAGCACGGAAAATTGAAATAAGAATTATATGACGACACCAGAAAAGTTTTCCCTCAATAAAAATAAGATAAAATATAAAAGCAGAATAATGATGACTCCAGCAAGGGAAACTTAAATAAGCACGATGATAACGTCAGTTTTGTAAGCAAGTCTATCCGAGTTGACAGAAATTTAAATTCGAAAAGTTCTTAACTTTGAATTATTTTCCGTATTATAGAGAAATCTTGACAGTTTGTTTAATCGTAAAGAGCGGCGGATATAGTCGAGTAAATAAACTTTAATTTGCAAAATTGTTTTATACATGCCAAATATTGTATAGACTTATATTTTAAATTAAAAATTTTCAGCCTACTATATAGGTAAACTAGACTCGTATCTGTCAGGACATGTAGAGTAATCAGTAGTGGTACATGTTTGATGTATAGGAGAATAATAAATAATAATAAATAAGATACTTATAATAATTAAACGCATTAAATTCTTTTATTTGTTAATTCGTATACTACAGTGATCAAGTGAAAAAAGCAAAAGTCAGAAAGTGAACTTGTTACCACCTGGATATACGCGGGTCAGGGGAATGTCACGCATGCGCTCTAACAGTACAGACTCTGAATTTCACCCGAAAGGTTGTTGGTTCGAGTCCCACACTTGCCACATTTTCTGGTTATGCTTCGGAGAGCATGTTAAGCAGGCGGTCCCGGGTCTTTCTAGTTGAGTGAAAGAGAGGGCTTTATAGGAGTAACTCCACTAGGTTGGCTTAGTAGCAGAACAAAAAGTTAATATTTATTTATTTATTAATACTTCTTTAAGTTATGCCTTCGCCTGTTTCATTGCGTGAATCGTAAGCTTGTCTCAGCTTGTTCGTTATCGCTTGTAGCCGGTGTGGGTTGACATCGAGAACGTATACCAGTTCCTACGGAAACAATACAAATCATGTCCGAAATCCATGGGGCCTTGGCATTGGACAAGGGACCTGTGTGGGCACTATAAAAAGTCTTTCAAACAATTACATACTTAGACTAAACTGAGTTGAGCCAAACGTCGCGACAGAAAAATCACGGTAAGTTGACTGAGGTTTATTGTGCAAGTGTTTCGAGTGTTACGAAAACTCCATCGCATATTGTAAGATGACTGATGATCGAGTAACACTTGCACAGTATGCCTCAGTCACCTTAACGTTATTTTTCTGCAGTTTTATCAACTACTAGTAGTATTAGTAATAGTATAGCAGCATAGTAATTTAGTTTCAATTTCGTTTGACGCAGACAAAAAAATCTAAAAAAAAAAACTTATTTATTTTCCTTTTTGGGGAAGTTCTCCCAAACCCCCTCCTCTCCCCCCTACACATTTCAATTTAAAAAAAGTTTTCCGACGCTTTAAAAGCTTTTTAACACAATAAACGTAAAAAAACTTACCTTGTAGATGGATATTAATCTTATTGATCTTGTCCAATTTCTTGCGAGCGGCAATTTTAAAGTTGTCAACCCAGAAATCCATACCTCGATCTCCAGCCTGGGTGTGTAGGGACGCAGGTTCAAATCCCGGTGCTGGAGGGAAGCCATCGCGGGTAGGTGCGGCAGGGTGTGCGGGAACTAGCAAGGAATAAGCGAAACAAAACAGAATTACAAACCAAAAACACGGAATCAGACGTACAAAACGAAACGAAAGGTTGAATTTACTAGGGAAATCCTCGCTGGTTGACGGAATCAAGAACGGAATTTATTGGTATGCAGTAGCATTCCAATTATCCAATTTCCATGTCTTAAGAGTATACAGCCCGTAGGAAATTGGCAGCCCGAAATTTAGTACTTATTATTTTTTCTTTAATTAACTGAGCAAGTTATTAAAGATTTCGCTCATATAAGTTGTAGGAGACTACTTCATGCATCATATAATAAGGTATTTTTAATTTTCGAAATTGTAGTTTTTTCATAAACACGATAATGATTTATTAACAATAACTTTTCGCGTAAAACCGTGTTGATGAAAAAACTAGAATTTTGAAAATTAAAAATGCCCTATTATATGATGCATGAAGTAGTCTTCTACAACTTAAATGAGCGAAATCTTTAATAACTTGCTTAGTTTATTAAATAAAAAATATAAAGTACTTAATTTCGGGCTGGCAATTTCCTACAGCCTCTTAACCCATTACTCTATCCATCCACGGAGCCAGTCAACCTTACAAGTTTGGATACGATCTGATGTAATTTACTTAGGAAGACTGGGCTTGGCAGGCACTCACCACGTAGGTAGGCTTCTTCTATTAATTCTATTAATAAATAAAACCACACTTTCATATTGAGTGCCACCCAAGCCCAATCTTCGTAGGGGCAAATAGAGCCCCCCCCCCCTTTCAAATTTTGAGCATTTTCTCATGGAATATCAATCGTAGCGACCTCCATAGGTATAATAAAGTAGAAAAATATTCATCTACGCTTTCATGTATGTCACGGACACCGATCGGCCACAGTTATTGAACTTGATTTGTAAACAATAACAGTCACTGAGGATGTCAACGCCAAGGAGTTACAAGACTGTGGCCAATTGGTGTCAGCCATATATGTATTAAAATGAAGAGGAACATTTCTTCTCCTTTTTGACACCTGATTTATGACTACAATTGACATTTTATTAGAAATTCGACTTTATGTAACAACAAAAAAGGGAAAATGCGGGGCGATCCGATCCGACCTAAACTTGTAAGGTTGACAACACCCCCCGTTGTTTGTACATAATTTGCATAGGATCGATAAGTAGACTGGGCTTGTGTTGCACTCGCCACATAAGTAAGCATCTTCTACTAATTTGAAACGTGGTTAATAAATAAAACCATACTTCCATAGTGAGTGCTACACAAGCTCAGTCTACTTATCTTATGTTGTATAAGCAAATTACGTTAGATAGTATTCCGTACCACAAATTGGCGGAAAAAATCTGGGATGATTTTCCTAGTATAAAAATAGCAAATAATAATCGAAAAGATGAAATATGGCCAACATTTAAAACAAAAATTACATAACAGAGCAAAGCTTTGTTGATGAATGGTGCTTTACCAACATTACATGCATAGGCCTAAGCATCAATACTGTATGGATCAATGTACATGCAGTGTGTGCGTAATAAAATAAATATACGTAATATAGGTACAAAAATCAGGGTATAGACCTCTATAGTTGAAGTACAAATTAAATAGCCTAATACAATAGTTTAAGTAATAGTTTGATGATTTTTTCATTTCCTAAAATTGGCATAACTTGGGCTCCTTCCAGGAAATATTGAAATATTGACTTGGTGTAATCGACCGTTTGAACGAACGCTCCAACAGCTATGGCACTATGGCTGCCTTGCAAGAAGAGGAGGAATCCTTAAAAGGCTAAGGGACCTGCCCTAACAGAAACAGGGAGCTGGTTAAAGAAGGCGCAAGGTAAACAATATAGCCATTTAAAACACTACCCGTTACGTACGCTATAACAGCAATGACACAATGGCTGTCTTGCAAGAAGAGATCCGCAAAGGTAAGGGACCTGCCCTAATAGAAAAAGGGAGCTATCCAGAGAGCTTTTGAGAGGCAGCCCACCAGAAGATTATGCGCAAGGCTAACAAACTATTTAAAATGCTACCCGTTACGAACGCTTTAACAGCTATGGCACTATGTGGCTGCCTTGCAAGAAGAGGAATCCTCAAAGGCTAAGGGATCTGCCCCAATATAACAGAAACAGGGAGCTATCCAGAGAGCTCTTGAGGGGCAATCCACCAGAAGATTATGAGCAAGGCTAACAACCCATTTAAAATGCTACCCGTTACGAACGCTTTAACAGCTATGGCACTATGTGGCTGCCTTGTAAGAAGAGGAATCCTCAAAGGCTAAGGGATCTGCCCTAATATAACAGAAACAGGGAGCTATCCAGAGAGCTCTTGAGGGGCAACCCACCAGAAGATTATGAGCAAGGCTAAAAAACTATTTAAAATGCTACCCGTTACGAACGCTTTAACAGCTATGGCACTATGTGGCTACCTTGCAAGAAGAGGGATCCTCAAAGGCTAAGGGATCTGTCCTAATATAACAGAAACAGGGAGCTATCCAGAGAGCTCTTGAGGGGCAACCCACCAGAAGATTGTGCGCAAGGCTAACAACCTATTTAAAATGCTACCCGTTACGAACGCTTTAACAGCTATGGCACTATGTGGCTGCCTTGTAAGAAGAGGAATCCTCAAAGGCTAAGGGATCTGCCCTAATATAACAGAAACAGGGAGCTATCCAGAGAGCTCTTGAGGGGCAGCCCACCAGAAGATTAAGCGCAAGGCTAACAAACTATTTAAAATGCTACCCGTTACGAACGCTTTAACAGTAATGACACAATGGCTGTCTTGCAAGAGAAGAGATCCGCAAAGGTAAGGGACCTGCCCTAATATAACAGAAACAGGGAGCTATCCAGAGAGCTCTTGAGGGGCAGCCCACCAGAAGATTAAGCGCAAGGCTAACAAACTATTTAAAATGCTACCCGTTACGAACGCTTTAACAGTAATGACACAATGGCTGTCTTGCAAGAGAAGAGATCCGCAAAGGTAAGGGACCTGCCCTAATATAACAGAAACAGGGAGCTATCCAGAGAGCTTTTGAGGGGCATGGCTAACAACCTAGCCACTTGAAACATTACCCGTTACGAACGCTCTAACAGCCATGGCACAATAGCTATACAACTAATTAAGGAATTACAGCACCAAATGAAGACTTTATGCAAGTTATTTACTTCCGACATTATTCCATAATTGATGTGCATGGTAACAATCATTATGACTATCTAGGAATTCATGGCTAAACCATAAAAACCCTACTTAAGCGCTCACTATGCCAATAAACCGGGCTCCCATGACCTTAAGGGTTAAAACAAAGTGTAATAATTTCGTTGCCGAGACAATGCAAGGCAATTCCACATACTTAACAAACCGTGCTTCTCCGAAATATTTAATGTTCTGGGATGTTTCACTTTCACGACATGCTCGGAAATAATACATCTGTCGCTTTTGTTTCTATGGTTTCTAGTTTTTACTTCACGAAGCGACGTTTAATATACAAATGATGCACATTTCCATGAAACTTTTCTAAATCGGCTCTCAGCCACACTCACATAACCGTGTTTTTGCTATCCTATTTATACGTAAGCATAATGGCCAACGGCGATACCAAGTTGAATCAACCAAAACAGAGCCTGTTCCAAACTACGGCAAACTTGGTAGTGTGCACAGCCGAAGTATGTTTTTGCTTTCCAATTTATACGTCGTATAAGGAAAGTTTTGTGATGGTTGAAATTTTCGGTTCTGAGATTTCAACGGATTTACACGTTTTGAGTTCCAGGAACCCAAAAAAGTGATTTTCACGAAATGTCTGTCTGTCTGTCGCTCTGTCTGTTTGTCTGTCCATCGATTTCCGGGTAAACTACTCTAGTCGATTTTGATGAAATTTTGCATGTAGGTTTACAATAATCATACCTCGGTGCCTTTTTTATTATTTTGGCCTAACTCAATTTTGGGGGGTTTTATTCTCAAAAAACCTCAAAAAAAACGTCTAAAAAAATATTTCTCAAAAACGGATCCAACGATTTCTTTTAAATTCTCATATTTTGTAGTCGTTATTAATGTTGATAAAATGCGGGGGGTCGCTTGCGCCTTGATAGTTTGCTTCTGGGGGTAAAAAAAAAAAAATAACTAAACTTTTATGAAAAATGACTAAAAAATAATTTTTCTACGAAACCTTTCTATCGATGATTTCTACCATCAGGCATGTTTCAGGTGTTAAATTGAGTAACGAAACCGGACAGGTTGCTTTCCCAAAAACTATTTGGTTTTGTGCAAAAAAACTGTATTTGAAAAAATAATAAAAAATTCACGGTCAAATGCATTGCGTGCCCTGCCATTATTGCTGTGTGGTAATGTTTTGGTCTAACCTATCTAGAATTTACCTCACCTCCAGTGACGTCAGGTGGACAGAACTACCTGATTTTGACGATATTTTGACGATTTAACTTTATACTTTCTTGTCAATTACTAGTTGATTACTTGTATTGTATAATTTAACAAAATTATATATTTTATTTATTTATTCTTTATAAACCCCCGTGTAGGTGAAAACATGACTTGACCAAGTACAGATACGAAGTATGTTAGTTTACGATTCTTAACCGTCAGTAGCACCTCGCCCTCTGTATCTACCTACCGACGCCAAGTAGGACCGATCACACACCACAAGCAGTCTATATACTCCAAGTCTTTGGTGAAAGCAATGTCATATGTTATATGACACTAATTATATTGTGCAGGTTATTTCCCCGGTGGGCTGTTATTCTATTTCTACGCGTAATATTTCTCTGCGGAGGAATTTATTATCATTTGAGATAAATGTAATGAAAAGAAATGAAAACTACTTTATTGGCAACTCAAATGGCGGACAATAAGTCTTATTTTCATGCTAACCCCAATGTAAAGTTCGTAACATACAGTATACGCGACAGCTTAATGACACTTATGTGAAAAAATGAACCGGTACGAGTGAACCCGTTCATTTTTCCCGGTTTATCAATTAGTATATAAGTTCTAAAATAGTTCCATGGTAAATTATTGCCCGGTGGATATCATATGTCGGCTGCCTATTGATTTTCCCTATCCTAAAGCACTAGATTGTTAGATCGGACAAAAAAAAAATTGACTTTTTGTGTTTTATTACTAAGCCAACCTAGTGGAGTTACACTCAACTAGGAAGACTTGGGGTCCGCCTGCTTTACATGCTCTTCGAAGCATGGCCAGAAAATGTAGCAAGTGTGGGACTTGAAACAACAACTTTGAATGTTGGAGTCTGTACCACTACTCTACATGTCCTGACTCCTTTCGAGGTCGCTGTCCCCAATAAAAGCCCATTATTCTTGAAAGAACTGGTCCGAGTTTACTCGAACATGCTTTCCAATTTATCAAAATTAGTAGATAGAGACATTGAGTAATTTCATGGTAAACAATTTTCCTCTAGTTAAATTTCCGATATCTCGGGGGGGGGGGGGGTTGTCTACCTGACGTCACTGGAGGTGAGGTAAATTCTAGATAGGCCTGACCAACACATTACCACACAGCAATAATGGCAGGGCACGCAATGCATTTGAGCGTGAATTTTTTATTTTTGCACAAAACCAGATAGTTTTTTTGGGAAAGCAACCTGTCCGGTTTCGTTACTCAATTTACCACCTAAAACATGCCTGAAGGTAGAAATCATTGATAGAAAGGTTTCGCAGAAAAATTATTTTTTAGGCATTTTTACATTAAAATTTAGTTATTTTTATTTTTTTACCCCCAGAAGCAAACTATCAAGAGGCAAGCGACCCCCCGCATTTTGTCAACAATTATAACGACTACAATATATGTGAATTTAAAAGAAATCGTTGGAGCCGTTTTGGAGAAATAATTTTTTTAGACGTTTTTTTGGAGTTTTTTGAAAATAACCCCCCCCCCCCTCCAAATTGAGTTAGCCCCAAATAAAAAAAATGATCCCGAGGTATGATTTTTTTAAACCTACATGCAAAATTTCATCAAAATCAACCGAGTAGTTTGCCCTGAAATCGACGCACAGACAGAGCGACAGACAGACAGAGCGACAGACTGACAGACATTTCGTATATCTCAGGACCTGTAGAGTAGTGGTACAGACTCCGACTTTCACCCGAAAGGTTGTTGGTTCGTGTCCCACACTGGCTACATTTTCTGGCCATGCTTCGGAGAGCATGTAAAGCAGGCGGGCCCCAAGTCTTCCTAGTTGAGTGTAACTCCACTAGGTTGGCTTAGTAATAGAACACAAAAAGTCAATATTTTTTTTTTAAATAGAACAAAAAAAAGCCAAGTTTTATTTATTTTATTTATTTATACCGTTCTATTGGGTTCCTGGTACCTCAAAACGTGTAAATCCGTTGAAATCTCGGAATCGAAAACTTCGGCCATCACAAACTACGTATTAATTGGAAAGGAAAAATATTATATTTTCTTCAAAGCCAAAACCATGCTTTGGAAAGCGCTCTGTTTTGTTTTGTTAATCTATTTAGCACCTAAACCATGTCGGGAGTTAAAAAGCATCGATAGAATGGTTCCTCAAAAACATAATTTTTTTAGTAATTTTCCATGAAAATTGAGCTTATTTATTTTTTTACGTCCTGAACCAAACTATCAAGGGGAATGTGACCTAGTGGGCTTTGATTGCATTAATATTTACTACAATGCATGTGAATTCAAAAGCAATCTTTGGAGCCGTTACGGAGAAAACATTTTTTTTAGTCTTTCTGTTTTTGTTGTTGTTGTATAAACCCCCTCCCCCCTCCCCAAGTGAAGTAACCCAAAAAAATTAACCTTGGAAAATATTTTTGTGAACCTAAATGCCAAATTTCACGCCGGATTCGCGGATCACCTTTTTCGGGTTCCTGGTACCTCAAAACGTGCGAATCCGTTGGTATTCCAAAAATTTCTCATTTGGACCAATACAAGGCTTTCCTTATACTAACTTATAAATAGGATAGCAAAAACGTTTTTCCAAAGAAGACGTAAGTATGCGCCTGAATACTCAGCAAGGACTAAGCTGACCTGCAATAGGTCTACACTCAATATTTTAGTGAATGCTAAGGCATATCCAACTCACCCGTCGGGCCATTTTACATGCGACACGACACTTACTTCCCCAAATTTCAGTTTATGGCAATGCCAAAACCCTGTTGAATTTCGCATTCGCCATTTCCTACAGGCAAGGCATGTCAGTGAGTAAGTAAATAATATACGATATCATATGGCTGTACACATTGTCAGAACAGGGGAGTTTTAAACATAGCCGCATATTTAATTTACTTCTACCGTTGCCGCGAGTCGATATAACTTCCAACCCATATCTTATGGAACGCAACATAAGTAGTAGTAATCATGCCCTGAAGGACTTTTGATGGACTTCTTATAGTGGCCCATTGGTCCCTTCTCGAATGCCAACGACCCCATATAGATTTCGGACATTATTTTTATTGTTTGCGTATGCATTTTTGGTCATTGGCAAACTGGTTAACGTCCTCGATATCAACCTACACCCACGACAAGCAATAATGGACAAGCTAAGACACGCCTACCATTGACATTTGAGCGTAAGCATGACTTAAACAAGTACAGATACGAGTCACGCAGGCCGGAAATCCCACCAACTTTTAAAAAAAACTTTTCTTCGGTGAATCCCAAACGCAGCTTGTTCTTATCGCCAGCAAACACAATTTTAGAAAGTTGAAAGTTTTTGCCATGTTCCACTTATCGAAGACAAGTTTTTTGGACTTCGTTGGGAACGGACCTAGCAGACTGACCTAAAGAACTTCACGGCCTTCACATAACGTTTATCTATATATATTTATACATACTTACGTTCTACTTACTTACTTACTATACTTTCGTACAACGCCAAAACTTGTGATTGTAAATGTTCGCGTGAACAGTCCTAGATAAAATATTTTTAAAAAAGCTTCCGCGCAGTGTATAACTCACCAGTAACAATAGTTAATAATCTACGACAGGACAGAAGCTTTTATTTTAGCCCATATTTTAAGGGGAACCTTTCCAAAATTTTTGGAAAACATGGCGTGAGCTAATTAATAAATTCTCGTTCCACAGTGGCCATATTGAAGAAATCGCTCTCTGGACACCTGCTGAAATATACAAACTTTGATAATGCACAATGCATTTGTTTACATGGAATATTATTAATATATAAAATAAGATAATCTAAAATGAAGAAGCAGACGAGGCATAAATAACGCAGAAATAGGACTTAATCGATTTTGTGTGGATTAACGATCTAAATCTAAATCTAAAATCTATTGTGATTTATCATAGTGACCAAAAAGCATTTGTGTCTATAGAAGGGCTCTGAAATGAGATTTTTTTTGTTACTTACAAAAATGTTAATTGCAAACAATTTTTAATGAATGTATCCGATTGACCTCTTCAGTCACCTCTGTAGGTTGGTACCCTTGTTAAGTTACGACACGTCTCCGATCGCAAGGCGTGTAAAGACTGACACAAGCACACTACCACCTGGCCATCGAAGTCGGTTAATTAATAATATAAATAAAATATAAATAATTAATTAATTAATTAGCTCTTACCCCATATTAAAAAAAAAAAACTGGAAATATTCCCCTTAATGCCTCCACAACAACTACATACCTTTGACTTGTTCCGCAGCCGCAAAATTCTTCAACCGCCCCCCTTTCCGTCCCACCTTGACCGCACCAACTTTCGCACCCCTCACCGACCCGACCCGCAGTAGCTTCCTCGTCAAAATATTCTTCCCCTTGTCAACAGGCAGATACTCAGCCAACGTCACCTGCGAGTATCTCTCCAAGCCCTCACTCTTCCTCCGCAATCTCTCATTGTAACCCTCCAACTCCTCCTGTTCCTCGTAGAGACTCCTCATCTCTTCGGCGATCCACTGCTGCCTGTGCCGATCGACCCGCGCCTTCCGCGGCGTAACTTCCACACCGTATTTCTTATCCAACTTGCCCACATGCACCTCATTCGCTGGGCTGTCCACAAAACCCGCATTGTCAACACCAAGAGGGCTACCTTCAAAACACGGATTGAACACCCCTGGATCGGAACTCCTATCAATTGGAGACTCAACGGGGCTGCCGTTAAACGCAGGGTTACACAAACCCCTCTTCTCCACATTTTGCAGCTCATGCTCATATTTTTTCGTCAGCTCTTCTATTATTCTATTCTTCAAATGGATCTCCGGCTGGAACTCAAGTGGCGCCATTTTCTCCAGGTTTCTTTCCTTAGCAACACGCTTCCAGGTTTCATTCCAGTTCCTTTTGGTTTCCCGCGGTTTGTTTGTAACTTTAGGCGGCACAATGAAGGACGCGCGTTCGGATTTTGAGCGTTTCAGGCTGTTTACAGGATTTTGCACTAACACTGTCACTTTTCTCGTCATTATTTGGGTATCCATATTGTGAATGGTCAAATTTACTTATGCATAGGCCATGATCTCCAACGCCGCACCCCCTAAAAGTTATGAATAACTTTTGATTAAGCAATCTGGCTGATAACGAGTGGCCACCATGGATACGCACGTACTGGCACCTCGGAACCCGTCATACAGCTTAATTGAAGACCTACCCTCAAGGTAGGAAACAAACAACCCCAAAGTAATACTGTACATACTTCAAAATAGATAAGTTCAGCTATGCTGTATTTCGTCAGATTATGAAATGCCAAATACGTAGGTGAATAATTTAAAAACACAACGATTTTCAAAAATCGTGAGCTTAAATAAAACCCTTTTTGAAGAATAGTACTGAAAATAGCAGTAACGTCAATCGAAACGCTGAGAACGCTGAACCATTGGGACTTGAGAAAGCAGATTCCTTTCCTAAAATGTCACTTTTAAATGCTTAATGTGGGGTAAATACTGTCTGAATTTTCTGACGGCTTCAACCAAGTTGTCTCAGCTTTTACGTTAAAAAAAAAGTCTGAGTGCATCCCCCCCCCCCCTACCGGAGGGCTTTTATTCTCAATATTTACAAAATGTGACTTGGGGATGGCGGTGAGTGCGGAATAATTGAATTACATAGACTGAAAATTTATCGACGACCCCTATTGGCTATGCCTATGGCATGCTCAACAGTCCCATTCTGTTTTCAGAGCACGCTCTAGCTACAAAGCGAACAATTTCCAATTTTGAGCCAAATTATGTTATTTTAATATTTTTTCTAACAGCGTGTAGCTTTAACTTTTGTAATTTTTTTTTCGATGGATTATGAGAACACCTTTCAAGGAGGGCTTGTATACAGAAGCTGCAGCCCTATTACGGTGATTTGGGATTACAGGTAACACTGGGGTTTACATTGTATAATACCGGGGTTTGTTTTTTAGTGCCGCATTAGTAACGTGTCACGTGACGGTGTTAAAATATGCACGGGAAATTTAAATAAATAAATTATTTCATTAATAAATTACGTTAAAAAATTTAACACCCCCCCCCCCCCCCCGAAATCAAAACCTGGGCACGGCCTTGCTACGAACCCTTACAGCAGCAATGAAAATGTAGGCGACCTCAGCAGCATGCACCCCGAAATCAGCAGAGGTCCTAACTAGAACATCAACAAAATCCCCAACTCAGTACTGTAGATGTCAACAGCAATATTAAAGCTAATTACTGCACAACTCAAACCAAAACTTTACGAGGAGTTCTTAACTGGGTGTGCAAATACGTGAATTCACGGGATTGAACCAACACCCGAAAACTCCCAACCTAACTTTTACGTAGTAATTGGCTTTGCACTACCCTAGATACAAATTCATTTAATGTACAATACGGGGAAATTCCTTTTGAGAGTACAGAATGCACTTCGCATTTGGTTCGGAACATATTTTGTTAAAATTAAGCTGATTCTGACGTTCGTGACTGCTTCCGTCAAAGACTTCCGGAAATGTTGAGTCTGATGGGGTAAATAAGAAGATGTGCAATGCTTGTGTCTGGAACACATCAGTGTCTTATATAATAAGAGCGAAAGAGGATTTCTCAGGTACCTTGAGAGGTGGTTTTGTAACGAATTGTTACAATTGGTTTTGTCGACGAGAGTAACTGGTAAGTTAAAAAGTGAATATCAGTGCATTAAAAGCAGAGAATACACTTGTATGTCATAGTTCAAATTGTTACAATAGAAAATGTGCATCTAATTGTGTCTGGTCGCACCAGTATATCTTACACTGATGGAATGTGACATTAGGGGTCTTCACAGTGTTCGTGTTATCGAGTTATGCCTAGTTAAGTGTGTTATATCAACCTCAGTTAACACACCGATAACAGCTAACCAGCGTGCTATCCTAAACCCACTTCCAAGTTGGTTAACGTGTTATTTACCTTGCTATAGCTCAGGTTTGACCACCGCCATATTTGTTTTTGCCGATTGATTTGAAACACGCGTTTAAAATTTTGTACTATTTAAATTTATTTATATGTGGAGCTTGGTTACAAACGTGGCCAACTCCATTTTTTTACAAAATGGGGTTTTGATCCGACCTTGAAAAAAAATTTAATGCCCACCTGCACGTTGTAAAATAAAGTGACAAAAGCAGCCAGATTGCGCACAGAAGCGCTGAGAAGTCTAGGGTTACCTATAAACTTGATGCAATTTTCAACAGAAAATCCACTCTCCTGAAAAATTCTACAACTTGGAGTTGGCCATGTTTGTAAACAGCCTCCTCATATAATCTATTATCACAAGTAGGGCTCTATATGAGACATGTATTGTCATCGGCCATGTTGTATCCATTTTAAGTCTGGTCTATAAGCAAAGCATTGGGTGTTTACCGATTTATCTTTAGAAATTTATCGTTATTTATTTGTTATTATTTTAAAAAACGTTCTACCAATTAAGGAAGTGTTTAATAAAAAAATACTATAAGGTGTTTTAGTTATTTTCAATCTTTTACTTTCTTACAATACTTACCATATAGGAATTATAGGATACAAAATGGCGGATGACAATACCCGGGTATATAGTGCCTTAATCACAAGTAATTACCGTAAATACTTAAAATTATAATAACCAAAATGAACAAAAAATATAAACAAATGTGGCAGTAGAATAGAGTTCTGCCACTTTCTTTAAACCCGTGCCACGAATGTCTGACTACTACCACGTTGTTTGCTCTGTCGATATAGCATGATAACGCACTCACGAGGTCCACTCACGATTGTGTTTTAACTTGAATAGCACATCTAACTCGATAAGGCAGTTTAGTGTAAGAAAGGGCCATTGGCCCTAACTACGCTGTTCAATAAAGACGATTTATTATTATTATTATTATTATTATTATTATTATTATTATAACTCGATAACACGAACACTGTGAAGACCCCTATTGAGGGAATGTGAAATAGCATTTCTCAGGTAGCTTTGTTTTTGTCGACAGGGGTATATATAGTAAGAGCAGTATATAGTAAGAGTCCTGGTCACCTCCGAATTAATCGTGTCACTTTACCATGTTCCCGAAGTGGATCGGAATCCACTATAATCAGGAGGTCCACCCTGTCAGTCAACTCCCCTTTCCCCCGAGATGAAGGAGTCTGGCCTTAGGGTGCCTCAAGTTAACAAACAGACTCACTCCCCCCACCAGGCTGACAGGGTTGCTTAAAGCAGAAATGCTGAAAGCAGGCGTTGGAAACAACAAAAACAACAACATTTTTTTGTACAAAGTCAATTGTCTCACGGGAAATACCGATTGTAAAGCCGTCACAAAGTCTGTTAAATTAGCAGAACTATTCCTCTACAATTAAAATGAAACTTGTAGGGAACTTGGCTCCATCGCGTAGATTTATTGTATGCAACTTTGTCAATGAAATGAAATGAAATGAAATGAAATATCGTCTTTATTTTCAGGCGAGCTTTAGCCCCGAAGGGCTACTCTTCCAGCTAACCTGCACAATTTTTTGTTTACATTAAATTTTTTGAACAAAGATAGTTTTCCTGTAAAAAAAAGATAGCCTAAACAACATAAGAAAAGAAAAATTCATGCACTCACTCATTTACTCGCACACAACAATCCCCAGAAATTGATGGCAGGCTGCCTTAAATCTCCCCAAGCTGCTCCCGGTCCTTGTTTCGTCAGTCAGGGAATTCCAAAGTTTAGAGGTCAATGGCCAAGATAAAGGAGAAACAATACCCAATCATCTTAGTTCTGAAAATTAATGGGGTGTTGACAACTTATAAGTTATAGTGCCCCATTAGACTTTGTTCAATGCTAAAGACCTTATTGGCATTTTTGGAATTGTTTCCACATAAACTTTTGGCCATTGGCAAACTGGTGCACGTTCTCGATGTCAACCTACACCGGTTACTAGCTAAAAGCTGAGACAAGCTTAACATTGACACAATGTAACAGGCGTAAGCATGACTTCACCTAGCCTAATTCGGGTACGAGTAAATGCTAAACCAGCTTATTGCTTAAGACCCCATTGGCAATTTTAGGAATTGTTTCCACATAAACTGGTAAAGACTGCTAAAGACCTTATTGGCATTTTTGGAATTGTTTCCACATAAACTTTTGGCCATTGGCAAACTGGTACACGTTCTCGATGTCAACCTACACAGGCTACAAGCTAAACATTGACACAATGTAACCGGCGTAAGCATGACTTCACTTAACCTAGTTCGAGTACGAGTAAATGCTCAATCAGCTCAATGCTTAAGACCCCATTGGCAATTTTAAGAATTGTTTCCACATAAACTTTTGGCCATTGGCCAACTGGTACATGTTCTCGATGTCAACCTACAGCTACAAGCTCCAAGTTGAGACAAGCTTAACATTGACCCAATGTAACAGGCGTAAGCATAACTAACCTAGTTCCGGTACGAGTAAAAAAAAAATATCATCAAATCCGTTATTTTACAATAAAGTTACAAAAAGCCCTCGAAGTGTCATTTTTAATTTTAGTTCATAATTTAAGTAAAAATAAAAATAAAATAATATCCGTGAGTGTTATAATGAATAAATACGTAGAGGAGTTTCTGTAAATTTAAGGTTAGCATGAAAACAAGACTTTATAGTCTTATTGTTCGCCTTTTGTTTTGTTTACAATAAAGTCGTATTTTCATTTCATTTCATTTCATTTCATATCATTTCAAATTACCCTGTAGAGACGGCAACAAACAAACTACCGTTCGCGACTGAAAACCGAAAAATAAATTTAAAAACGTAGCTGGAGTATTTAATGAAACGGGCACAAGGCGAAGCGGGGGCCGCGGCGGGGGTTTGTTGCTATCCCTAAGAATTAATTAAATATGTGGCGACAACGGGCAAGAATGCAAAGATGGGTGGAGCACGGGGGGGGGGGTGGGTTTTTGTTTCCCCCCCCCCCCGGTGGGTATAAAGCTCTGCTTCCTTTAAAAACAGCAAAGCTGCAAACCTCAGTGCTTTTTTTTAATCAAACCAGTTTTTTTTTTAGGTCATTGTTAATTCTATTACCGCATGACCTAATAATCTAATTATTTTTATTTCTGTGTATTTGCGTTGTGCATAGCTGAGCCGAAGGCCGTACCCGGGGGGGGGGGGGGTTTAGGGGGTTCACCCCCCCCCCCCTCACCAAATAGATTTGAAAAAAATAGCCTCATGCATCGTGGTTAAAATCTAACCAATTCTAACACAGACAGACAGACCCCCCCCCCCCCCCCAAAAAAAAAATCCTTGGTACGGCCTTGGCTGAGCCCACTCATGCAGGCGTGTGTAGCCATGCCACCAAAGAGAAAGAATATATATTTACGATTAGTAAATTAGTATTTTGACTGTGGTGCCATCTTATAATTGAAGGATCCAACGGAATAAGCCGTTATGGAGGAAAAGGTAAAGGTGTAGTTTGAAATAACTTCCGCAAGCTCACCTTAATTATTAATTACGTTAAATTAATAGTGAAATTAATGAAAGAGGCAAAACAAGCGGATGAATATCAAACAATTGTACTATTTACATTGTTGCCTTGTGCAATTTTGCAGGTAGCCTGCCCAATCAAATCATTAGAATTTGACGTCATGACAGGATCAATACACTAAACAACAAAAGGTGTCATTTGGTGTAAGTTTGGCAACTTTTATTTTGTCTTATTTTTGTGTGGTGCACGTTCCTCGTTGTCGGTTTTGAATTTTGACTGTTTCTGCAGTTTATACCCTTAAATTTGTTTACTTTAAATCATCATTCCCATACTTTCCTTTCATTAAATGAAATAAATAAATGTGATTACCAGTATGACACGTTTTCTCACTTCCAAATTAAATATAGCAATTAGATGTAGGCCGCATGGTAAAATGTCCAAAGCGAAGGCAACTCTATTTTGAATTACTCTTGAATTGGCATTATCTTGCCATGAGTCATTTTCCTTCCAAGCGACTACAATTTCTGGTTATTAGAATAAACCCTGGAAGGCATCGTGGTCGCATGGAAGATAAATGTCTCAAACGAAACGAAACATTCAAAAAAGACCCAAAACATATTAAAGATAAATTTGTAAACAAAAATATCACCGCACTACTCCAATTTTCAATATTCAAAAAGTACACTTTTGATTTGATGTAACTAAAAACTATTCTTGACCGACCTTATTTTTTTTTTCAAAAAATGACTTCTTTTGAACTAAGGAATCGACAGATATTAAACTTTTACAATTTTGTTAGGGGTAACCAAACTGAACCTTTGCCACAGTTTTACCACACAGGCTGAACTGATACACCGAAGTCAGGTGACAGAACTCAAGAACTGGCAACTGCCAACTGGCTGGCAGCCTGCACTTCGGCTTTGGCTGTTCGGCACTTCGGCAGGACACAGATTACCAGGTTTCTCTGTCAACAATAACAAGGCCAAATTTCTGAGCCACAGAGGGTGGTGAACAACGGTATTTAGCGGTTACCCTTTGAAGAGGCTGCATTGCAGGGGCGGAATGAGGTCCAAACCTCCTGCTGCGTTTTGCCCCCTCCGTGGGCACCTTCTCATATGAGGTGTAAAGCAGAAATGCTGCAGGCGTTGGAAACAACAACAACAACAACGATCCCTTCGCCTCATTAGCTAATATAATTACTCGGAATGAAACTAATATTGTACCTAACCTGCTACAGTATTTTAGTTCATATCTTATGTTTTATTTACATCACAAGTTACGCATATTGACAGTATAGTTAAGATAGTATTTTCTTCACAAATCTTACTTATATAGCCGAAGCCTACTTAAAGAACCCACTATACAGTGTACATCTACAGTCTTCTTATGGCTTCCAACAGGAACCTACCACCCCCCCCCCCCCAAGTTTTCTGTAACTTACGCAAACACTTTGATTCGCCGGTAAGAGCCACCAGGGCACATTTTCAGGGGGAACACACGGTCCTACGCAGTGTTCGTTTCGTGCACGTCGAAACTCTTCGTGAACATCACGTAAAAACATAACGAGCCGTACCACGCTGAACGCGAGTGTTCGGAACGCCATCGTGTCAGTAAAGTATGACTACCGGCCGATTGGTAGACAAACGGCAAAAAAACCTTTAAATGTTCCAAAGATGGGTCAACAAGTCCCCGGAGGAGTCAGCCGAAATTGGGTTTAATATGTTGTTGATCTGTCTAGCCAAATGGATGTTTCGCCGTTAAATGTCCTACAATGGGATAACACACCAAAGGTTTATTCACCAAGAATGAATACGCCAAACATGAAAAAATGTCAAATAAAACCTTTTTCCAAAAATGGGACAGTTGTTAGAAGTCAATGTACCCGATGCCCTGATCAAAAGAGGTCTATAAATACGAACTTGACATGTGCTCCATGAGTGAAACAACACAAAGGCAGAAGATATGCTCGTTACTAATGAATGGAATGAAAAAAAGCCAAATAAAACGTGTCTCCCTAGTGTTCCAGGAATAGAGGAACCTGCAAAAGACAAAGCAAAAATACTTTTCGAAAAATGGGACAGCAGGCAAAACATGCGTGATTAGTTACTAGTCAATATGCTAATGCCGTGATGAGAAAGGGGCTTTAAATACGAACTTTACATGAGCTCCATGAGTGAAACAACACAAAGGCAGAAGATGTGCTCGTTACTAATGAATGGACTGAAAAAATGGCAAATAAAACTTGTGTCTCTAGTGTTCCAGGAACAGAGGAACCTGCAAAAGACAAAGCAAAAATAGTTTTCGAAAAATGGGACAGCAGGTAAAAAATGCGTAATTAGTTACTAGTCAATATGCTAATGCCGTGATGAGAAAGGGGCTTTAAATACGAACTTTACATGTGCTCCATGAGGGAAACAACGCAAAGGCAGAAGATGTGCTCGTTACTAATGAATAGAATGAAAAAAAGGCAATTAAAACTTTTCTCCCTAGTGTTCCAGGAATAGAGGAACCTGCAAAAGACAAAGCAAAAATAGTTTTTCGAAAAATGGGACAGCAGGCAAAAAATGAGTAATTAGTTACTAGTCAATATGCTAATGCCGTGATGAGAAAGGGGCTTTAAATACGAACTTTACATGTGCTCCATGAGTGAAACAACGCTAAGGCAGAAGATGTGCTCGTTACTATTGAATAGAATGAAAAAAGGCCATGTATACATTCTTCACTTGTGTCCCACAAATGGAACAGCAATGAAAAAAGTCAGTTATGTCTGAAGAATTGAGCAACGAGAAAAAGTCCCTTATGACTGAAGTCAATTGTCTCCGAAGAGCCTAGAAAACTCCGCTAGAGATGGGACACCGAATAAAAAGTGCATGATAAAATCAATAGTCCCCGCGAATCACACAACTAAAAAATTGTCACTTGTGCCTGAAGAAATTGGCAACAGTTTCCAAAGATGGAACAACACTTTGTATGTCCCACGGATGGGACAACAGACCGAGCGAGGGTTCATCACTTAAATGACTGATCATCACAAGGGCTTTGATAATTACAAAACATGCTGGTTCAATGAAGATACGTTATCTGAACAATGATTTTCGATTAATGCTTAACAGCATCTAGTACTTAGCGGATTACAAGAGGGTGGCGAAAGGTGGTTAATGATGTAGACCGCGATTTATTAATAATCTCGAAGGGTTTTTTATGGGTGCAGACCTACTGTAGTAGCCCATTAAACCTTTCACTAGCCAACGACCCCATCGGTGTTTTTGGCATTACTGCTTTTCTATTTAAGGAAAGCTTTGTTATGGTCGAAATTAGTTATAGGACATGTAGAGTAGTAATAATAATAATAATAATAATAATAATAATGGGTGTATTTATCAACAACAAAAAACATTAAAACACAACAATTTTTCTAAAAACCGGTGTCACAAAGCCAAAAAGGCGAGTTGGGATCACCGCACAATTTTCTGTACCGTAGTATTACATTATTAACTAGTTCATGTGATGGTATGGATAGGTGGTGATGTGGTGACTCAGAAGAAGAAGCGGTAATAAAAGCAGGCGTAAGGCAGGGATGCTCACTCTCCCCTGTGTTGTTTAATCTCTACATTCAGTTTGCAATAGAAGCGATGAGAGAAGATCTGGAAGGTACAAGAGGTATACGAATGCTCGGGGAAAAAAAATAGATATGGTCAGGTATGCTGACGACATTGCTATGCTGGCAGAAAGCGAAGATCTGATAGAAGCTCTAAATGCCATGGAAAATGTACTACAAGCATACAACATGAAAATTAACAAGGCAAAAACCAAAGTGATGGTAGTAAGTATTGACCCGAACAAGAACACAAATATATATTTAACTGGCACTCCCATTAACAACATCAGAACATTCACATACCTAGGAAGCAAAATTACCTCTGATGGTCGGTCCAACCAAGAGATAGAGTATTGAATGCAGCAAGCAAAATTGGCTTTCAACAAAAAATCTAAAATTTTTGAGTCGAACAACATAAGCCTTGGACTAATAAAACGAATGTTGAAGTCCCTGGTTTGGAGCGTTGCTCTTTACGGATGTGAAACGTGGTGCATAAGTGAGAAACAAATAAAGAAACTCGAAGCATTTGAGATGTGGTGCTATCGTCGCATGCTACGAATACCTTGGCAAGCCCATGTTGCAAATGATGACGTTCTAACCAGAGTAAGCGATACAAAAACTCTCCTTGCATCGATAAGGAAAAGAAGAGCTCACTGGATTGGCCATTTGCTTAGACACGAAAACTTAGTAAGCTGCATAATTGAGGGAACAATAGAAGGCGTGAACCGACCTGGGCGCCCAAGAAACGATTACCTGCAGCAAGTTACGTATGGAGGATGTAGGGGCCAAGACATACGTGGAGCTGAAGAGAGCGTGCCAGGATCGAGGGGAGTGGAGGCATCGAAGTCACATGTTGCTGCCAACCAGCCATCCGGCTGTAACTTGAAGAAGAACTAGTTCATCACACTAACATTAGTTTTTAATCTGTACCTGTGAGTAGACTTAAAAATATAGTTCTTTATGATAGACGAGGTAATATTTTCATGATATCCGGAACGGATTCTGACTTTCACACGAAAGGTTGTTGGTTTGAGTCCTGCACTAGCTACATTTTCTGGCCATGCTTCGGAGGGTATGTAAAGCAGGCGGTCCCGGGCTTTCCAAGTTGAGTGTAAGAGAGGGCTTTATAGCCCTAACTCCGCTAGGTTGGCTAAGTAATAGAAAAAAACAAGTCATTATTTATTTCGAGATGGATTAACACGATTCGAGGTTTCAGGAACCAAAGAAGAGGTTTTTACGAAATGTCTCTCTGTCTGTTGGTCAATTTCTGGGGATTCGAACACACGAACTACGCCTAAACGGGGCGTCGTCTTAACCGGTGGGTTCGAATTCCGACAAGTCCAATTTTTTTTTGTTTGTATATATCCTCTAATTTCGGGTATAAATAGGAAACTAATTAAACTCAAAAATATGCAGCCTATTTCAATTCATAAAATTATTTTCAACTGTGGGACGACGTTATTAATAAGAACCGGTCCGAGTTTACTCGAACATGCTTTCCAATTTATCAAGTAGTAGCTAGAGAAAATGAGTAGGCCTAATTTCATGGTAAATAATTTTCCTATAGTTAAACTTCGGGCATTTGGGAGGGTTGTCCACCTGACGTCACTGGAGGTGAGGTAAATTCTAGACAGGTCAGACCAACAAATTACCACACAGCAATAATGGCAGGGCACGCAATGCATTTGACCGTGAATTTTCTATCATGTTTTCCAAAACATTTTTTTTGCACAAAACCAAATAGTTTTTGGGAAAGCAATCTGTCCGGTTTCGTTACTCAACTTAACACCTAAAACATGCCTGAAGGTAGAAATCACCGATGGAAAGGTTTTGCAGAAAAATTATTTTTTTATTTTTCATTAAAATTTAGTTATTTTTATTTTTTTACCCCCAGAAGCAAACTATCAAGGGGAAAGCGACCCCCAGGATTTTGTCAACATTAATAATATATGTGAATTGAAAAGAAATCGTTGGAGCCGTTTTTGAGAAACAATTTTTTTAGACGTTTTTTTGGAGTTTTTTGAAAATAAAGCCCCCCGAAATTGAGAAAGCCCAAAATAAAAAGGCATGGTTTTTGTGAACCTACATGCCAAATTTCATCAAAATCGACGGAGTAGTTTGCCCGGAAATCGACGCACAGACAGACAGACAGAGCGACAGACAGACATTTCGTAAAAACCACTTTTTTGGGTTCCTGGGACCTCAAAACGTGTAAATCCGTTGAAATCTCGGAATCGAAAATTTCGACCATCACAAAGCTTTCCTTATACTACGTATAAATTGGAAAGCCAAAAATTAATTCGTTGCTATAGTTTCTCTTTTAATAAACTCAATAGCGAAATCGACCAAGACTGTCAGGATTGGGAAGGCAATTATGAAAGTTGTACAACCTAGCGGCCAGCTTTGTAACCTCAGCCACCCTTATTAATCCGAGGTAATGGGAGCTACAAGTTAATTAGTTTTGTCAGCGATACACCACGAGCCACCGCCATATTGCTTTCCCAACCATTTGATGTATTTTATGTGAGCTTAGAAAAATATAACATTCGAAAGTAACAACCGGCGAGTATCAAGGGCAAACCGGAGTCGCCGATATTACGTTTCTGTGCAAACTTCAATTTCTCATGAAATATCGAACGTAGAACAATGAAAAAATGCTGAGTCGCAAGAAGAATTTTTTCTCCTAATTTTGATATATAGTATGTTGCAATCATCAATACCGATCGGTTATAGTTAAGTGAACTTGATACGCAAAAAATAACAGTCACTCAGGAGTTCAAGTTGAACGAGTTCATCAACTGTGGCGAATCGGGGTTAGTTAAGGCCACATACTATGTATCAAAATTAGGAGAAAAAATTCTTCTTGCGACTCAGCATTTTTTCATTGTTCTGCGCTCCATATTTCATGAGAAATTGAAGTTTGAACATAAAATGGAATATAAGCGACTCCGGCCGGGTGGCCCTTAATAGTTATAACACACAATCATGAGGGGACCTCGGTGTGAGTTATTATATGCTAAATCGAAAATATTTAACAGAGTAAACAACATGGTATTAGTCAGGACGTTCGTGGCACTGTTTTAAAGAAAGTGACGGAACTCTATTCTAGTGCCACGTTTGCTTACATATTGTTTTTATATTTGGTTCCTCTACTTTTTAAGTATTTACGGTAACTGCTTCTAACACAGCACATAATATAAATAAATTTAAATGTTACAAAATTCAAAACAGGTGTTTGCAACATAGAAATACATTAACTGGAGCGGCGGGAGCCATAATATGCCTTACGAGGCACCCGTTAACCATAAGCCAACTATCAGAGATAAGTACCAACGCAAAAAATATCGAAGTCTTACACATTGCAGCATAGCAGAACGGATACTTGGACCCGGTCAAAAATTCTGTACTTAGCTTGTGCAGGCTACACTTATCACTGGTTTTCCCCGCCAAATTGCGTTCTTATCTTGTGCAGGCTACACTAGCAGTCATATTGATAACGGTCTCCAGCCACGGGATGGTTTGCAATGAACCGACATAAACAAATATGGCGGCGGTCAAACAACAGCGCTATCTAAATAACACGGTTTAGCCAACTCAGAAGGGCTAACTAGAGCTCAAATTGGGATAACTCGATAGCATCGAGCTTGTGAGGGGGAGGGGGTTGCCAGAAGATTAATTATACACCGCTCCCTTCGAAAACCTCTTATTACGCCACTGCGTTTAGGGAGCGATCCAGGAATGAGTCGAGTGACCAAAATACTCTTAAGCAAATTCGAAAATTCAAAGACCCGGAAACTTTATGCAGACCTCCCCCCCCCCCTTTCCTTAATGTCCTATCTCGACACATCTTGCGTGTTTACGAACTAAACATTCCTCAAGCATTGAATTCCACCCTTCCACCCCTCAACGCCCCTCCCGCCATTTGTTCAATTAACACGCAAGTTTAATCAACAAAGATAGGTCCACGTATATGCTAAGAAGAAGGCAGAGCCGTTGACTTAGGAATAATATGTCGACAATTTGCATTAAGTTTACTTGGGTGCCCCCTAACTCTCCGTTCAACTTGTGCTCGAGTTCTATTTAACCGTTAGTTACAAATCTCATATTAACGGAACAGAGGCATGTCTAATTTCTCTATTTAATGGAAACCATTTTGAGCTTATACGTTCAACCTTGAGAGGCCCTATTTTTAGGCGCAAAGTTGTGATGGTAGTAAGTGCAGCATGAGAGGGTCTCTCCAGTGACTTCGTGGAAGTGATATTTTACAAATTATAACAAAATTACAAAATAAATGCATTAATTCCACATCTTCTCCTCGAGTTGAGCAAGTCTCAAATAGCAGATAAGGTGTAACTGTGCTAGTGGGGTTTCCCTTTGTAGATGGCAGTTCTTGCCGAAAGCGCTCAGGGTTTTTTACTAAGACAAGTGGGTTTCGTAGACAAAGTTAATGAGGTTCTGTAGGGACAGTTTTGGTCACTAGGTTCGCTGACGACAAACCGATATCCATATTATTCAAAATGGCCGCCGTTTGCATGTGAAAGCTAAGCTCTTAGCATCTAATTAATTCTTTTAATATTTTTTATAATATTTTTACTATGCCTGGACCTTATTTCGCTGCATATAATTTAATATATATATATTCTCCGTGATTTATAGAAAAATATCACTTTAAAATAATACATAAATAAAATAATTTTAAAATAGTATTGAGGCTTATGGAAAAATCAACGCTTTGATATCAGTGCAACTGGTGCTGCCATCTACAAAATGGCGTCACAAATGAACCTCAT
This sequence comes from Psococerastis gibbosa, assembly GCA_963971405.1. Lineage (NCBI taxonomy): Eukaryota > Metazoa > Arthropoda > Insecta > Psocodea > Psocidae > Psococerastis > Psococerastis gibbosa. Next base: position 26,356,962 of record OZ020490.1, on the reverse strand, counting down.
TTCTAACGATTATTTGGGTCTTACTAATTCGGGTTATAGTTATAACAATACCACGAAGTCACGAGTAATCTAATTCTTTACACAAAATTCTTCCACAAAATAAATAACAATTTATGTAATAGCTGTTTCGGTGGTGCGCACCATCTTCAGATTTTATAATATTGTCCTAATTTGTAATGGTAGCGATGTAATTTTTTTTTTAAAGACTTCTTATGGACCCAGGCCTATGGTCCATTGTCAAATGCCAATGACCCCATGGATTTCGGACATTATTAGTATTGTTTCCGCATGAATTTTTGGCCATTGGCAAGCTGGTATACATTCTCGATGTCAAACTACACCGGCTACTAACGTTAATGGACAAGCTAAGACAAGCTTAACAAGCGAAAGCTTGACTTAATCAAGTACAGATGTCAGATACGAGTCTGTAATGGTAGTAAGTACTGATGTAATTAACTGCCCCCCATTAACAACTTCAGAACTTTCACGTACCTAGCCAGCAAAATTACCTCCGAGAGCAGATCAAACCAAGAGATTGAGAGTGCACTAAGGGAAAGTGGCTTTCAAGAAAAATATGGTCATTTGACTTCCGCCATTTTAGAGCTCACAGCAGGGGGTATTCTGTATTTTATTTAAAAACTAAGAGAAAATGCCTTTTTGTTGCCCTTATTATTGCCTATAATTTAATTTTGCATTTACTACATTTTAAATTTCATAGAATAAAGTTACAGTTTTGGATGATTGAACTTATTTGATGCTATTGTTCCTTTTTAATCCACATAATTTTCAGCTATTTTGGGAAAGCATATTTATCATAATAGTGAAGTTAGACAGCCTAAATATTTAATAAATACACATTTTTCTTTAGTTTTAAAAATCTTGGGTTAGGTACCATACGAAAACTATTGAGTTTCACTTGGCGCGAAAGTTTAAGGCCTAAATATGGCGTTTTTCTATTGGTCCCCTGCTTCCGCAAGCAAATCATATGGAGGTGTAGGGGCTCGTGGTTATTATAATTTTTAATATTTACGGTAATTGCTTGTGACATAATAGATAATACAAATAAATTTAAATACTACAAAATGTTAAAAGGCGTGTTTCAAATCAATCGACAAAAACAAAGATGGCGGCGGTCAAAACTGAGCTATCGATCACAGCGCTAGCTAAATAACACGGTAACACGTTAACCAACTTGAAAGTGCGTTTAGGATAGCACCCTGGTTAGCTTGGTTATCAGTGTGTTAACATAACTTGATATAACACACTTAACTAGGTACCAGTATAACTCGATAATACGAACATTGTGAAGACCCCTATTATGTACATACCGTAGGTAACATAGAGGGAAAGTGGAATCTCCCTACACTTGATCGGCCAGAGCCGAAAAGGATTTTTAATACTTATTAATACGATGAAGAAATATACAATTCGAAACGTTCAAAGCCGAAAGGTTTGTCTGAACACATGTACCTATATAGCATACGATACAATACAATAATTTACAAAGAAAAGCGTCATCAGCACTCAGCACAACATCCCAAAACAAGAGCGTACTGCCATATGGGCTGCATGTTTAAATGGGCCCATTTTCCATGGGAGTGAGTTAAAATCATGTTAGCAGTGTGGACCATGCGAAAACTCAATTTATTCAGTCCCCTCTATATAATTTTCCAATTTTGAAGTTTTCCCATTGGTCCTTTCGCTGCTTGTTTATTCAGATTGTTTAATTTCCATAATTGTACTTTTCAATGTGGATAAGGTATACAGTAGTTAATCATCAAGTCAATGCAGATGTATGTAGAATACATCAGCATATAGTCCATCGTTAAATTGAAAGCATTATAATTTTGTAAGTAGAATGTTTAGTAGGGTAGGTGGGCGCGAGGGGTTTGAAACTCACCACATACACCAATTTTAATAATCCCTAACCCACTAATCTCAACTAATTGCAATAGCTCAGACTATTGTCTAATTATTATTGTATTGTATTATCAGTCAAAATGATATAAGAATATGAATATCAGCAGTACTGCTAATAAAGGCCTTTTTCAAAACGCCCATAAAGGCGGACATTGTTTACACATTATATTGTAGTATTATATGGTATATATAACACTGACATTAAATTAACTTTGGTTGAAGAGGTAACCTCCACATAATAACCGAAATTAGAGGCTATAGAAAAACTGGGCTAGGCGGGATTCGAACCCAACCTCTAATTTCGGTGATTACATTGTCCCATGACAGGGACAAAGACACTCCATTGAATTGTTTCTGAATTGAACTGAATAGTTTCTTTACTAAAACGTAAAGGAACATTTCTTCTCATCCAGTTCATGGCTCTGCCTAATTAGGCTAATGTCTATGCCCACCCCGCTCAAATTAAATTTGGTCTATCGGGGCTCTAGGATAATCTTCTTCTTTAAATGCCTCTTCTATCGAACATTGGCGATCATCATGGCAATTTGTACCTTGGAGACTGCTGCTCTAAAAAGGGAAGTCGTGGCAAGTCACCACCTCAGGTTTTTCAACCAGGATGTTCTTCTGCCGGGAGCCCTAAGTCCTTCTGTCTTCCCTTGTATTGTTACATGCAGAAGGCGATGCTTTCGTTTCCCGTATGTTAGTTTCCGTTTCTTAACCGTCAACACCAACTCGGCTTCTGCATACATTCGCCTCGGGACCTCAGGATAAGTGCAGCCTAGGGTAATAGCCCCTAATATGTTGTATAGTGATCAGCGATGATCATCCTATACTATAGGACATGTAGAGTAGTGGTACAGACTCCGACTTTCACCCGAAAGGTTGTTGGTTCGAGTCTCACACTTGTTACATTTTCTGGCCATGCTTCGGAGGGCATGTACAGCAGGCGGTCCCGGGTCTTCCTAGTTGAGTGTAAGAGAGGGCTTTATAGCCCTAACTCCGCTAGGTTGGCTTAGTAATAGATCAAAAAAAGTCAATATTGAAAGTCAATATTTGAAAAATTTGCAGTTACAAAGTCAATATTTATTTATTTATACCATAACTGCATCCCCTAGGCTTCCTTCAGGTGCGGAAGTTCATTGCTAACAACGAAACGCAGAAAATAATGGAGCAAATCAATGGGGAGCCGTCAGCACTAATGCAATCTATCAATGGGCGATGCGGTCGTCAGGGGAATCCCCAACGGAACAGGCCAGTCATTCGGCAAAACCCTAAAATTGGCAACGGGACACTGAAATGCAGCGGTCTGTGGGGCCCTTGGGGGCCCGTAACAATCGACTAGCTACGTGATTTTACAAAATTGCAACAGGGATATTCACATGCTCAGGGACAGGCCCCAACCTTGGGATTTCACAACAAGTCTTCCAGCGCCCCCAACCCCATTAAAGCAAAAATGTTGAGAAAGGAAATTGTAAGTAATACGAACAAAGTATAAGGTGTAAACTCTCGAGGTTACTTTAATTAAAAAACGACTTCGGTGGCAATGTGGTAGCGTGCTTGTACTTGTGCGAGTCTCTACACACCTTGCGGTCGGAGACGCGTCGTAACTCGACACAAGTACCTATTAGGTTACTTAGTGAGGCGACTGAAGAGGTTAACCGGATACATTCATTTAATTGTTTGTATGCGTTTAACCTTTTTATAAAAAAAAAAAAAAAAAAAAAAAAATTAATTTGGGTGAACAGCAATGGTTAAAAATAGACCTCAAAAATAGATCAGGATTAGTACAGCATGTAGGAAATTGGCAGCTCAAAATTTAAGACTTTATTTTTTATTTAATTAAATAAGCAAGTTATTAAAGATTCGGCTCATTTAAGTTGTAGAAGACTACTTCATGCATCATATAATAAGGTATTTTTAATTTTCGAAATTATAGTTTTTTCATAAACACGATAATTATTTATAAACAGTAACTTTTCGCGTAAAATCGAGTTTATAAAAAAACTACAATTTCGAAAATTAAAAATACCTTATTATATGATGCATGAAGTAGTCTTCTACAACTTAAATGAGCCGAATCTTTAATAACATGCTTAGTTAATTAAATAAAAAATAAAAAGTACTAAATTTCGGGCTGCCAATTTCCTACGGGCTGTACACTCTTAACACAAATTTAGTTTCCTTGACTAGGGAGAATGGAAATAAGAAAGCAAATAAACCAAGAAATCATCCATATTTTTGTTTCTTTATTTATTAGTCTCAATTATAGTTAATATTTTAGTCAGGTCATTTTGAGAAGTCGTACGGCCTCCGACTTTCACTCGAATTTCGCATTTTCTGGCCATGCTTCAGAAGGTATGTAAAGCAGGCGGTCTTGGGTCTACTTCCTTGGCTTAGGAATAGAGCAAAGTCATTATTTATTTATTTATTTCATAATTAAAAGCTAAGGTCTGGTGGCCCAACAGAAACTTCATCCTTTTGTGGTGAGTCTCAAATCACAACCTTAGGCGCTTATTCCACCAACGTCAATAGTGAATAGTAAATGTAGTATTGACGGAAATTTGCATTTTTCATTGATACACGGCTTTCCACTGGTTTTTTCAACTATTGATCACTTTTCTTCTAATGACACGTATGCGCCATTTTTTTGAAATTTGTTTGCATTCGTTTTTTGAAATGTTGTTTGTATTTGTTTATTGTTATTTTTAATAAAACCTAATAATAGTAGGAGATCCGAAGTAAGTTCGACCTTCACCGATCTGTTTAATGGATGAAAACTGTTTTATAAACAATCTATTAAAATGTTTGTACTTAACATATTCCATGACGCCATTTTAGTTGGTTATTGTTTGCAGCGCGTGATTTTACTCTATGATCATTGATCAATTTTAACTATAGTATAGAATAAAATTCAAATTTCCGTCAATACTACATTTACTATTCACTATTGACGTAGGTGGAATAAGCACCTTAGGGTTGAATGTCCACTTTGCAGTTCTATATGGGAGAGATGGGACATTCGAGTGCATCAACTATATTTTTTTAATCCTGTAATCAGCTAATACGAGTGGCCACAGAAATCAAAAATATATTTTTGGCGTTATATGTTATCTTTTTTTTATAAATCCGGCCTAAGTCCTTAAGTCACGCGTATTTTGTTCCACTTTGTTCCAATATTTATTCGATCGAAGAAATATTTAGAATGTTAATATAATTAATCTGATTTTAGGTATTACACTTTCCTGCCGGGGCTTGTGGTTCAGCGGTTCAGACGACGCCCCGGTTAGGCGTAGATCGTGGGTTGAATCCCACCAAGCCCAGTTTTTTCCATATCCTATAATTTCGGTTATAACGAGGAGGTTACCTCTTGAATCGAAATGAAATGAAAAAACGACTTTATTGCAAACAAAAGGCGAACAATAAGACTATAAAGTCTTGTTTTCATGCTAACCTTAAAAACTAAAAAAAAACATTGTAGACTATTATAAATTAATTAAAATTAAATAGAGAAGAAGGAAACAGAGGAGTAGTGAAAAAAAGAAGGATAAACGGTATAGGGGGGGGGGGATCCATTGTCATCACCATTACAGGACCTCTTCAACCAAAGTTAATTATATTAACATCAAATTTGATGTCAGTATATATGTGTATACATATATATCGAGGTATATACCATATTATATAGCACTACAATGTATTACACTTTCCATTTTTTTATTTTTATTTATTTTTTATTTTAACCCATATTTATTGTTGAGTGGGTATAATAGGGGGGGTATGCAGAAAAAAGTGGGTTTATTTTGACGAGCATACTGTAGAGAGATTTAGGTAATATGAAATTAAATTATTTGGGAAAGGCAGTATAGGGACGACGATGACATAGCATACAAAGGGAAGGAAAACGACGTCTCATTTGCAAGAGAATTTCCATTTTAAGCCTGGAATGTCTTATTTGCATGCCTCTGAAATGTTCCTACAATTGAAAATGCTCATATAAGCAATAAGTGCCCATATCTATCTAACTGTGCAAAAATTCGACATAAGATGGGCTGCAAGCAAAACGTTGTTCCCTTTAAGCTAAGGCGGGTATTCCACTTGTCAGTTTTTCTTCAATTTTGATAATGTCATTGACGGAAATATCATAAATGTCGCATTTATACTTTTACTCCTCATTCCACTTGTCTTCAATAATTGACCATTTTTGTTTTTAATTTTTTAAGTTTGCGGCGGGTCTTTCTTTTAATTTTATAATCTACAAGATATTGTATGATTTAAATTACGAAATAATTCGTTTGTTCTCAAGAAATTAACTACAATTATTTATCATCGCCAGACGACGCCATTGTTTGATTTTAGTTTGTTATTGTTTGCACAGCGTGATTTTGCTCTCTAATCATTGATCAATTTTAACATGCGGAAGTTAAAATGGACAATGACATAGAGTTAAACAAAAATCGCATCAATTATTGATGCATAAATGACGGAATATTGACATGTGGAATAGCCGGCTAAGTAAACGATATATAACCAAATTTTGTAATTTTTCTTTTTATAAAAACGCAGATTTTCTATCTATGGTAAAGGTCAAGTTAACCTACCCCTAATAAAAAAACACAAAACTTACAAGTAGTCTAGCTATGTATCGTTAAGGGAAACCCATTTCTGAATCATAATTATTTACTTACAGCCCATCTTATGTCCAATTTTTGCATTGGCAGGCATAGGCACTTATTGCTTTTGCTTATGACAAATTTTATGGAAGGAACATGTCAGAGGCATGTAAATAAAACAATTCTTGCTTAAAATATAAATTATCTTGCCAGTGGGACGTTTGCCTTCCACTTTATGTTTTTTGTTTATTTATTATCTACCTACAGTATATACAGTATGTATATGAACTAGGTACTCCGACCCACAATCACCAATCTAAACAATTCACAAAAAATGAAAATATAGCTAAACACTAAACAGACGCGAACCAATTCAAAACCAACTCACGCAATAGTAAACACAATACTAAACTATCTTGATGAAAATGTGGATTATTCTTCAGAAGCAGCACGTACACTGACCTCAGCAAGTCAAAATTCCATAAGTTTTTCCACAATAGCTGTAAACAAGGAGAAGCACTACTGGAGGCAAGTTAGCAGATGCTGCGTATAGTTGCCTCATCAATAGAATGCATGTCCAGGTGTTGATATGGTAAAAAACGGGGAGGGGGAACACTTTTGGTGCCGCGAGCATCGGATAAGGGTGCCATCTGAATGGAGCAGCTGTAGGTAACGGTTACATTTCCATAGAGGCCAGTACTGTTTGTGATAGTCAGCGCCGGATTAAGGAAAAGCTAAATTTGATAGTGATGACATGTAGCCAGGGCCCGGGTTGCCAGGTGTCGTGTCCGGTTTTTTGTTCCTCTGTCCGGTGAAAAAATAAATCTGTGACCGGACAATACCTTGTCCGATTTTTTCGCTCGAGTGTGCAAAAATGTTTTTTTTTTCTGGAGGATAGAACGAAATAAATTTAAAAATTACAGTTACAGAAATTAAAAATGTCTACTGTCATTTTACATTTTTATGAAAGTTACAGTAGGCTACGGCTACATTTAACACTAGATAAAATGACGTTTTTTTAAAGAAAAATTTACACTAGATAGAATTGCCCATTGACTCCCTGTCCGGTTTTTATGTTTTGTAAATCTGGCAACCCTGTCAGGTTATTGGCTCCAGTTCCATACTAGCTAAATTTTCTGGCCATGCTTCGGAGGGTATGTAAAGCAAGCGGTCCCGCGACTTCCCAGTTGAGTTAAAAAGAGGGCTTTCTAGCTAACTCCGCTAGGTTAGCTTAGTAACAGACCAAGAATCCACTATTTATTTGTAAAATTTTGATACAAAAAGTTGCTTCTGAGCTGAGATACAATCATTGAGGTCTACCCAGTTCTACTGAAGATGTCGACCACAGATGTTGACGAAACGTTTGTAAGTACGCTTTCAGAACGACAACGACCTAAAATCACGGATTCTAATGCTTCATCACGTAAGTCCAGCCGTGAAAGCCTATGTAATATGTTGATACAAAACTTTATCACTTTTTGTATACCTAGGTATATGTATCATTATTAATCTAGGTTAGACAAGCACGTAGCCAGGATTTCATTTCGGGAGGAGCTAACTACCAGGGGGTTGGGGGGGGGGGTATGGAATACCCCCAGTAAAACGGCGGGTCAAAGACTTCCGTAACCTGCGGAAGTATCTTGCACTATCGAATCTACTGTAGGCCTATGTACACTGGATCGAACGAGAACAAATATAAATAAACTAAAAAATCATTGTTTTTCCCTTTTTTTACATTTCGGGAGGGGCTTCAGCCCCCAAAGCCCCCTCCCTGGCTACGTGCCTGAGGTTAGCGTATGGTATCCAAGTGTGGGGTGGGACCTTTGTCACAAATTTAAATTCACTTGTAGTTACCCAAAAATACCTTATTAGAACAATAGTCAAAAAACCTAGAACTTGGCCATCATTCCCTCTCTTTGCGACTCTCGGTTTATTCCCGCTGCGGCACTTGTTCTTATACAAGACATTGCGAATTTTTTACTCTATCAATGGCGACATGGTACAGATACCCAGACCAGCAAATACTAGAAGAATTGAGCACCTTGTAGTACCTAGGGCATACATAGCAAATTTTACCAATTTATAGCACCAAAATTATTTAACTTACTTAATATTTGTCCTGGGTCGCTGTCAATAAATAAATTTTCCAAATTCGTCCGGGAATGGCTGATGAGACGGGAATAGGTGGAATCCTTATGTGAAATAGTGGAGTAGACTGTTATATATTTACGAGAGATCTGTTATTAATATGTAAGTGTATAGTTTAATGTTAGTTTAAGTATGTGTAATTGAATTTTTTTCTTTAGTTTTAGAGTAGGGTAAATTGTTATATGTCTTCTTGTGGGGCTTTACAATTATTGTGTTTAAATTGTTCTATTTAAAACACGTTCATTCATTCATTCATTCTTTCATTCATTCATCATTTAGGTTCGCAAGGCTCGGGACTCAAGGCGCAATATATACCTGCCCACCATTACAATTTAAAATTAGATAATTAATTAGTATACTTAGGGTTGTTTTACTTACTGATATTTAGTTCAATCAATCAATCAATATATTCAAAATTAAGAATACAATACAAGATATACATATTAGAAAATGAACCCTATAGGCCATGTGGCCCGTGATGGGTTCTGTCTTAGTTGCTAGGTTAGTATTATAAGATGTTAATATTAATTATAGAATAATAATTAAATAATAAAACTAGGTATGCGGTACATTATACATTATTTGGCAAATTGGCATTCTCTTCGTTAAGCTATTCTCCCGGATATATTATGTTTATAAACTGTGGATTACTATGCAGAAATTGCTTAATTGTTTTACGGCACTTCTTATCTGGCATTAATGTTTTAAGATCAGTTGGTAGTGCATTAAAAGCTAAAATCCCTAAATATAAGTGGGAATGTTTGTACGAGGCTGTTTTAAAAGTAGGTATTTGGAGATTGCGACTCTCACGCAGGCGGGTAATCCGGTTATGTTGGATGAATTCACTTTGTCCCTGGAGCGACAGATTTTGCTGTAATCTATATGTTAATAATTGGAAGCAGTAAGATGATTTTATCGATGGTACCTTGAATTCGTTGTACAGTGTTAGGGATGGGTACAGTTGTTTTCTTACTTGTTGTGGTTTTCAACCTTTTCCGAGCTCGGTATGGAAGATCACCTTTCTTGAGATAGATTCTTGCATCTGAAGTAGCTATGCAGAAGCAGTTGAGGATTAAATAATATGACAAAGGTAAAAGATTTTATAAAGATTATAAAGTACTGTACTAAAGTACTAAAGTACTATAATGTACAGAGACAGATTTGTGTGGACTTGAAAGTAGATGATAGTTTTTCATAGGTGGCGCAGTCACAGGTTAGGCGCCAATATTTAAATTGTGACTAAAAATTATAATGTCAATGCTAAGCAATTCTGAGCTTGCCCATTGGCACTTGAAGTAGTTGTGGGTTGACATCGAGGAGGGGACCAGTGTGCCAACGGCTAGAAATTCATTTGGAAACAATACCAATAATGCCCGAAAACCCGTTGGGTCGTTGGCAGGGCAAGGTTTAATGGGCCAGTCCCAGTCCCCTGCACTTAGCTTATGGACATGGAAGGCTCACCATTCTTTTGTGATATCCCTTTTTTTAGGTCCGGACACAGGCAAAGAAGACAATTTCGCTTATAAGCGAAACATAAAGCTTAAATTGACTCAACGGTTCAGTTAGAAAACGTTTGTGTGGGAAAAAGAAAGGGGCTGTTTTTAGGGTTTTTCCGGCAATTATTCGAATTTTTTTCGCCGTAAAAACCATCGTTGAACTTCAATGAATATTTAAAAAAAAGAATTGTCCAAATGAGGTTCATTTGTGACGTCATTTTATAGATGGCAGCACCAGTTGCAATGATATCAAAGCGTTGATTTTTCTATAAGCCTCAATACTATTTTTAAATGATTTTTAAATACATATCATTTTAAAGTGATATTTTTCTATAAATCATGGAGAATATATATATTAAATTATATGCAGCGAAATAAGGTCCAGGCATATTAAAAATATTATAAAAATAAATAAATTAATTAATTAGTTGCTAAGTAGTTAGTTTTCACATGCAAACGGCGGCCATTTTGAATAATATGGATATCGGTTTGTCGTCAGCGAACCTAGTGACCAAAACTGTCCCTACAGAACCTCATTGGTCCAGGCGTTGTTTAGTTATGCGCTTACCAACACATTTTGCGATTCATTTTTATGTTATAGAAGTAGAAGATAGATAAAATAATAATCATAATAAACTCTAAATCCTGGGGTAAGTCAACCTTTGCCGGCAGCCAAAATATCACCTCTATTGATCAGCCGGTGGTTTCAGGGCCACATCGTGTAATGTCACTGCTTGAATAATTAGAGGGAAGGTATTTTGGCTTGCGGCAGCTCCAAAATGTCAGAAAATGGGGAATATATTGCCCCGTAACTCGCTTGTTGTATATAGGACATAGCCATGACTTTATAAGAGGTTCATCCAAAGGTTTACGTCCAAGCAATGGGGGTGATAATTATTATTTTTTTCTTCTCATAAGGGCTGGCTTTTTATTGGCGTATATACAGTAGACCTGTCGGCTGTCACCCGAAAGGTTGTAGGTTCGATTCCCACACTTGTTACATTTTCTGTCCATGCTTTGGAGAGCATGTAAAGCAGGCGGCCCCGGGCCTTCCTAGTTGAGTGTAAGAGAAGGCTTTATAGCCCTAACTCCGCTAGGCTGGCTTAGTAATAGAACAAAAAAAGTCAATATTTATTTACTTAGTGGCACCGTCAACCGCATCATATGTCGATGATCCCCCACGTTTTGGGGTCCCAGGAACCCAAAACAGTGGTTTTTACGAAATGTCTGTCTGTCGGTCTGTTCGTCGATTTTTTTGGCAAACTGCTCGATGGATTTACATAAAATGTGGCATGTAGGTTCAACAAAAATCATACCTCAGGACTTTTTTTTTTGAGCTAACTCAATTTTGTAAATTTTAATAATCTAAGGCGCTTATTCCACCTACGTCAATAGGTGTCAATAGTAAATGTGGTTTTGAAGTGGTAGCAGACATTAAAGACATATTAAAAATGTCTGCTACCACGTCAAAACCGCATTTACTATTGACTATTGACGTAGGTGGAATTAAACGCCTAATAGGAAGGAGCAGACGAACAGGACTCACTTCATCGCTTGTTATGGTTTAACGATAGTTCACGAGAATAAATTCGGGGGGGGGGGGGGGGTGAGGTAGATCGCGTCCTAAATTGGCTAAAATTGCGAATACATATGATTGAATAAAAGCAACAGCTGTTTCTAAAGTTAGTAGAAGAATTTGTGTAGAAACAAGAATATTTAGTATAACAGGGGATAAACCAGTGTTACCGAGAAAATTTACTAAGAGGTGACCAGCAATCATATTTGCAGATAGACGAATAGCTAGAGTTCCTGGGCGGATAATGTTTCCATATATATATATTACAGGAGGTGTTTAAAGCGCATTTTTGTGAATATAAGGGCTCTGGACCGATAAATTAACTAATTAGCTCCCACCCCATCTTTTTTTTAAATTGGAAAGATTCCCCATAAAAATGGTATACAAAATGTACCTCCAACCATCTACAGCATTTAATGCAATTAAACTTTATTAATTATGAAGTTAAAAAATGTTTCCATTCACTAAAAAAAATATACCAAATTATTCAAGACCTTTACAAATTCGACTTAAGGAATAGAGCTTAGAGCCTTTAACCAACGCCTAAAAAGGGATCCCTTCTTAAGCAATCCCTCATTGTTCTTCCATAAAGAAATGTCAACATAGAAGAAAAGGATTACAGAAAGTAAAAAAAAAATCTAGAACGGCATTTAATCTCACTTTTTTCTTCGTTTCTATTCCTTTCCTTTCAAGAGGTGACTTCCTATGGGCTGAATATAAAGCGACAAGTGGGTTTGCGAGAGTGGAAAATTCAGAAAAATGTGATTCTTGAGAAAATTTCCACATCGCTACCATAGAATTTTTCTATTTGAATACCGCAGGTTTATTTTCAATGAATTTAACGCCGAGGCTGTTGAACCCATGCAGATACATTGCTTTGTTGTTGTTGTTGTTTTGAAAACAATCAATGCTACTGAGTAGCCAATTAAAAATCCAATTCCACACAGTCTACCCAGGGCCATCAGTGTTGTGGCGTTCAGGACCACGACGGGCCATGACTACCTCGCTGCACACCTCAACCGCATTGGAGTCCGCGATTCCTGTGTTTGCGACCAATGTGGACATCCCCGGATAAGTAAGTAAGTAAGTAAGTAAGTAAGTAAGTAAGTAAGTAAGTAGCTAATTAGCTATTTAAAGGTTAAAATTATTACTAACTAGGCAATTCTTCTTCTTCTGGCTCTACAGCCCTTGATGAGCTTTGGCCTGCTCAACAACACTCCTCCAGTCATCTCGTTTTTGTACAACGCTCCACCATCTACGGAGTCGGACTCCCAACTCGCGAAGGTCAGTTTCCAACTCATCCTTCCGGCGCTTTCGAGGACGTCGGGCCAGTCGTCTTCCTGCCATGCTTGCCTTATACATCTTGTTCGGCATGCGAATAACGTAGGTTTATTTTCAATTAATTTAACGCCAAGGCTGTTGAATCCATACAGATACATTGTTTTGTTTTGAAAACAATCAGTGCTACTGAGTAGCTAATTAGCTATTTAAAGGTCAAAATTATGGCTAATTGTGCACTAGCACAGTTTATTTATTAGAAGGCGTCAAATAGCTGAACAGTCAAAGACGGGTGTTGGCTAAAGTAGCGCTCGCTATAGGAGAGATGGTCCCAGAGAGGGCTTTATAACTCTAAGGCGCATATTCCACCGACGTCAATAGTTCATTATTGACGTGTTTGACGTGGTAGCAGACAAGTTTTAACTGTCTTTAATGTCTGATACCACGTCAAACACCTCAATAGTGAACTATTGACGTCGGTGGAATAAGCACCTTACTCGGCAAGGTTGGCTTAGTAATAGACTTCAGGTGGTAAGGCGGTAGCGTGCTTGTGCGAGTCTCTACACACCTTGCGGTCGGAGACGTGTCGTAACTCGACACAAGTGCCTCTTAGGTGACTTAGTGAGTCGATTGAAGCGGTTAATCAGATAGTAGTAGTAGTAGTGGTCGTCGGGTTATAACGACTTAGGCCTCAAATTTGGGCCCATTGAACGACCCCGACTTGACTCTCCTGATTATAGTGGATTCCGAACCACTTGGGAAACACATTGAAGTCACACGATTAGTTCGGAGGTGACCAGGATAAGTCCTACCATGTTTCCTTACCGGCACTGTACACACGACCAAGTTATCTGCAACTTTGAACCTTCTCTGGTCCGCTGGATTCAACTTGGTACAGCGGCCGGTTGGTTAATCAGATACATTCATTAAATTGTTTGTACGCGATTTAACCTTTTTAACTTTAAAAAAAGTCAATATTTATTTATTTATTTATTTATTACAAAGCTTTCCTTATAGGCCTACTAACGTATTAATAGGAAAGCAATAAGGCATTACACATTACCATGTATATGTATCAAGTGCGCAACTACCTATAGAGAAGCGGATTTCCCTTATTGAGCTAGCATACCAGTAAATGGTAAGACAAGTCTCTTGTCGTAAACTTGTTAATTGTTCATGACATGATATTAGCATAATCATTGGGAAATTATTGTCGCCAAAGCTGGAGAGACCAAAGAGTTCGGGGTCAAATCCAGCCATTGATGTAGAATGTTTTTGTTGTTTCTAACGCCTGCTTTCAGCATTTCTGCTTTAAGCAACCCTGTCAGCCTGGCGGGGGGAGTGAGTCTGTTTGCACCCAAAGGGCAGACTCTATCACCTCGGGGAAAGGTGAGTTGACTAACAGGGTGGACCTCCTGATTATAGTGGATTCCGAACCACTTGGGGAACATGGTAAAGTCACACGATTAGATCGGAGGTGACCAGGACTCGACTTATACTGCCTAAGCGCGTTATCATGTCCCACCAGGTTCCCCTGCCAACGCTGTGCACACTACCAAGTTGCCGCAGTTTGAAACATGATCTGCTCTAATGGAATCAACATGGTAAGGCCGTTGGCTTGATGTAAAATTGATCGTGTCTCTGATCACAGTCTTAACCAAATACTGAACGATAGACGTTGTACCATGTACATGTACCATGATAGAAAACATGAAGAACCACATCTTCCATAATATACCTAGCGAAACAAGAGTTACCTATTTTCAAATGGATCTACCTCCATTTTTTTCGAATATGAGTTTTTGATTGAATTGGATTCCTTGTTCAAAAGACCTATCGATAGACATAACACTTTGGCGTAAAAAAATTCTCCCATTATAAATTTAGAGCTATTTTTAAGAAAATCTGTCTCCATCCTTTCCTTAGATCAAAACGTTCTAGCTCTACATCAGCCAATCAGTGATTGTGATCACAACTATAACGAACATTGCCAGGACATGTAGAGTAGTGGTACGGTCTCTGACTTTCACCCGGAAGGTTGTTGGTTCGAGTCCTAAACTTCCTAAATTTTCTGGCCATGCTTCGGAGGGCATGTAAAGCAGGCGGTCCCGGGCCTTCATAGTTGAGTGTAAGAGAGGGCTTTATAGCCCTAACTCCGCTAGGTTGGCTTAGTAATAGAACAAAAAGTCCTTATTTATTTATTTATTTATTTATTAACATGGCTCCCACATATTAATTGCGAGTTAAGAGGGATTAGGAATTGAGGGAATCGGGTTTCTAGCTCTCTTGAAAAGTGAGGTTAAACGGAGATAGACCCATTTGAAAATAGGCAACTCACATTTGCTATATACTGCGCACAAAAAAAAATGGGCAGATCAGTTTCCATATAGGCAATCAGAGGCGTAGCCAGAATTTTTTTTAGGGGTGGTACAGTTTTCATAAACTTTGCCCGCTTACGATAGGTTTTCGAATGGGGTGGTGCTTCATTTGGCGCCCCCCCCCCCCCCGGCATTGTTTTTAAAACATAGGCCTGAAATAGTTTGTCGGCAAAAAATTTGGAATTTGCAGACGATAACTTTATTAACAAAACTGGAAAAAGGTGGTCCGGACCCCTCTTGGCGACGCCACTGTAGGCAATTAGCTATAGAATGACCACGTGATAGGTGAAAACGCGTGTGGCGAACATGTTGCCGACCACAACATCTCACATATAGCCGTGTTCAATACGGGGGATCTTCTGCCAATCCTCATGCATAGATCCTCAATGGGTTGATCCATGACATGTTTTTCATAGTGAATTTTTGAGTAACTTGGCTTGGTTGCATAAACGCATTTATGCAGGAAAAGCCATTCATATAATGGTTTACTTTTCGCTGAAATATATGCAAACTGGACAGTCAGCAAATTTCTGTAATTGAGTTTCTGGCACCAATGGATTCGTCTGGTTGATATCTATCGATTGAGTTTATCATCAGAAGTATTCATTATCATAGTGTAGCGGAAAATTGGTTCAAAGACTGGGGTTAGAAGGAATCATAGGGATGACTTGTCAGGATTTTGTAGTTTCCGCTAGCTAGGCGCTAGGCTCGTTGAGAATAACCTACGAGTAGAACCGGTTTGGAAAACTTAGTTAATTCGAAAGCCTGCATAAGTGGAACACCGAGTTAATTTTTTTTTTTTTTATAATAAGAGTCGGGAAGTAACTTTACTGCTTGAATTGCCAATTGTTGGTTTTTCCGGGGTTGTTTCAAAAAACTCCTCAATAGAAGCCCCTGGCTTGCTTAGTGTCACCTGCACTGTCAGTGCACTAGATACATAGATACAGTAAATCCCTGTAAATGTACTGACACTCCACTGGGCTGGCGCAAAGATACAGTAACCAAATAACCCTATCTTGTCAAAATTACAAAGCACATTGATCCAGTTTTTGATGCTTAGGTTACAGATCAAAATCTTTTGGGTTTATAGCTTAACTAAGAAAAAAAGTGCATGTACTTACATGGTCAAACGCAGGAATAATATCCTTTCCCGGGAAAGCATTGTTAAACATCAGGCTCAAACACCAAACACCAAATGGGGACGGATTCACAAGAACAAAAAACTTGTTTGAGAATTTGGGTCACTCATTCCAAAGATACGTGAAATACAATACTGTGTCAACCATCACTTAACACGCGTTCATAGGCTAATTTAGAATAATTACTAAAAAAAATATCAGCGCAAGTATCACAAACCGTCATTGCATTATAATCTCAACTTTTGTTTTGGTTGGTATTTTGTTTGCATTTTGCAACGAAAAATGATGCAGGTACAATGTCTAAAATATGTAAAGATTTCGAGAAAAAACGAAAACCTATGTAACACTACATCTTCTTAGAACATAAAAGATATTTATAAGACTCAATATTAAAAGACCTTGTTAAATGTGAATTATAACAATAATTACTAAGTCTTCTTAAATTTCACTATTGTACCTTGACTATTTATATTTTCTTTAAGAAGAATAACATATTAACAGTATTCTTGTATAAACCTGAATCATCTTTGAATTTCTTTAATTATTTTTTTAAGAAAATCTAATTACAGCAAGGAAATATATGGCTGGTGTTGTTATTTCAAGTGATGTGTGTTTGCCCCAGGTCTATGCACTTTTGTTTTTTTATTTTTTCCCTACCTGTAACCAAGGAAGTCAAAGCGGCGAGGTTCAAACAGGTGCAAAAAAATAACGTATATATTTTTTTGTCTGGAGGCCATTAGGCATGAGCCATTAGCAGTGGCGGCGCAACGGGGGTGCCCGAGGGGGCCTGCCCCCCTCCAACAGTGTCTCCGGCCCCTCCATGCCCCCCCCCCACTTTTGAGATATTGTACATGTTGTTCAATTGCAGAATTATAGAACGTTATACCTACCCCCAATGAAAAATGTTTTGTTTTTTCATTGGCCCCCCCAGATAGAAGTCATGCCCCCCTTGGCCCCACCACCTTTAAATTTCTAGCGCCGCCACTGGCCATTAGACATCCTACTTCAGGTTCTTGACTCCTGGGCCTGGGGACCCGGGGGGGGGGGGGGGTGGGTGGAAGAAACATAATGTAGTAACGATTTAATAAGAGTGTAATAAATTTACTTAATATATTTACTAAATTTGGGGGGGGGCAGCTACCCCTGTAGGCTGTATCCGCCAATGGCCTATCCTGGCTATCCTTACTATATGTCTACTGCTGTTTCGTATTGTAAATACAGCAGATGTAATTAGTATAGTCATGGCATTCCGGGAAAAGTTGGTGTAGGCTACCAAGCCAAATTAATTTTTAGCGATTGTGCAATCGTGCAATTGGTGTTCTTGTTAGTTGTTAATTTACAGTGCATTATTTGTAAAGCCCATGCGCCTGATGCAAATAGGTATGTAATGTATGGATGTACTGCCGCACTCTAAGATGACAAAATTCATTAAAATCTAGTAGGAAATGGTTCATAAATGGTTCATTAAAATAGTGCTTAGCTTACCTAGGAGCCGCGGCTGCCATGCAAATTCTGAAATATTGAAAGAAGGTACATAGGGAAACCAACGCTTAGCACGGTGCAAGGGAGCTAGGTAGATGAACCAATGGGGGTTTCGGGGGTCTGGGGAAACATTTGAAAACATAAGTGCAAAATTGTGGGGTTTTACGCATTTTAAAAGCAGTAAGGTATAGGTTTTTTAAAGCTTACAAAGGAATGCTTATTCATATTAACGGAAACAGGGGGGCCCGGGGGTCTCCCACGTGGGAAAATTTTTAAAATATAAGTTCAAAATAGTGGGGTTTTACGATTTTTACAGCAAGACATATTCATGTTACCATACTAAGGTTTTTTTTTAAGGATGTCCTATTTTATGTAGTGTACGATAATAATTCTCGGGGGGGGGGGGGGGCAAGGACCCGCCACTGAGTCATGGTGGACCCGTGTCTGTAAGAAAAAAAGTAGGCCTAGTACTTGTTGTCGGGGACCAAAGGGGGGGGGGAATAGTAGGTTTCTAGGTTTCTGTCAACTCCATTCTTTGGAAAGTAGTACAATTAGGCATAAAAGGCTATGGCAACCTAAAGAAACACCACAAGAAGAAAATGTCGTGCTAAAAAATGCATGTTATCTAGTGTGAGTGTAGTTAGAAAGGAGAGGGGGGGGGACTCCCGGGCTATAGACCGGCCCATTAGCCAAGGGCGGATTTTAGGGGGGTCAGAGGGTTCGGACCCCCCCCCCCCCAAATAAATTTACTTACACTAGATAACAATGGGTTTACTGTGGGAATTAAATAAATAATGTTTTTTTATGTTATAATCCACTGAACCTGTCCGCTGAACCCCCCCCCCCCCTAAATTGGAGGTAAAATCGGCCCTTGCCATTAGCCCATAGCTGGAATAGCTGCGGATCCACTAGCGGCGCCCTTACATGACCAAAATCTATACAACTTTCCTCGACACTCACTAAAATAAAATTGTTACGCAGGAGGCATATCAACGAAATAATTTACAGGGGCCTCTGATCACTTAAAAGCGCCACTCTGTATAAAGAGCTTTTCCAACTTCCACTCGGAACCACTTTGACTTCATCAAAGTTTCAGCGTAGTCAGAAATTTACAAAAGTTTTCAGCAAGTTGACTACATCCGTCAGCAGCTGGTCCGATTGCTGACTGACCTCAGGTCATCAATAATATCTAGACAGCTCTCGCAGCACTGGGTCAAACGGGGGTTCATGGTTTCCGGGGGAAGAGGGGCCCCGGGAGACAGAGTTTCCGGTTTGCGATGCCCCAGTCTGTTCTTCATTGCGGTGTTTATTGACATTAAGAGCGTACAGCCCGTAGGAAATTGGCAGGCCGAAATTTAATACTTTTTATTTTTTATTTAATTAACTAAGCAAGCTATTAAAGATTTGGCTCATTTAAGTTGTAGAAGACTACTTCATGCACCATATAATAACGTATTTTTAATTTTCGAAATTGTATTTTTTTCATAAGCTCGATAATAATAATTTATAAACAATAACTTTTCGAGTAAATAGATACTATGAAAAAACAACAATTTCGAAAATTACAAATACCTTATTATATGATGAATGAATGAATGAATGAATATATTTTAGTACGATACAATGAGACAATATACAATATAACAACAATTTATAAAAATCACGCCACTGGGCAAATGCCCGAGTGTGGCCTACATCCGTTAACACAACGAAATAATCAATAATCATCTACAACTTAAATGAGCCAAATCTTTTTATAACTTACCGTACTTAGTAGTAGTATGGTTAGACACAGTCCCAGGCAGGCAGGGGACCTCCTGATTATAGTGGATTCCGAACCACTTGGGAAACACAGTGAAGTCACAAGATTAGTTCGGAGGTGACCAGGACAAGTCCCACCATGTTTCCCTACCGGCACTGTGCACACTACCAAGTTATCTGCATCTATGAACCTGATCTGGTCCGCTGGATTCAACTTGGTAAGGCGGCCGGCACTTACCGTACTTAGTAAATTAAATAAAAATGAAAACTACTAAATTTCTGGCTGCCAAATTCCTACGGGCTGTGCAATATTAAGGCCCGGTGTACAAATACGATTTTGTCGCGGACTTGTCACCGTCGCATTGGAACAAACGCGTATAGAATAGTTGGTGCTAAATACCAGTTGGTTTCTGAAAGCACTTTAATCACTAAATTTATTTTATTAAATACTGTTAGGCTACACAGAAAGATATGCATAGTAGTCTCCTTATCAGTGCAGAATTAACCCATGAGCACTTGGGGGACAGGCCTACGGCCCCACAAAAATGCCTAAAATTCCGGCCCCCACAAATGAGATTTTTTTTTAAATAAAAATAAATGAAAAGTTGAAAACAATTACCAAACAAATTTTTGAAATTAACGGGAAATTAAACGTTTGCACCCACGGCTACAACATTTCTTGTGTCCATATGCCCCCCACAGGGGTTAATCCGGCACTGCTCCTTATTAAGAGGATATTATTTTTTTTCTTTTCCATTTCCAGTATTCCCCAAATATATTATATATATTATTATTATATATTATTATATATATTATTATTATATATATTATTATTATATATATTATAGTATTCTGTGGTATTCCCTGGACAAGGAATAACTTACATAATAATAATAATAAAAACGATTATTTTCATTATATAAATGAAAAATGGTAGAGCTACGTAGAAAAATGAGACACAGAGGGATGCTGTGTTTATGAAGGATTATTGCTTTCCTATTTATGTTATACGTATCGTAAGGAAATGGTCGAAATTACAGAATTTCAGTGGATTTACACGTTTTGAGGTCTCAGGAAAAAAAAAAGTGGTTTTTACGAAATGTCTGTCTGTCAGTCTATCTGTCGGTCTGTCGGTATATGCGGGCAAACTACTCGATGGATTTTGACGAAATTGGGCATGTAAGTTCACAAGTATCTTACCTCGTGACAATGTATTATTATTTTGGGGTGACTCAATTATGACGAGGTTTACCCCCAAAAAAACTCCCAAAAAACGGCTAAAAAATGTATTTCTAAAAAATGGCCACAATAGTTTTCTTTAAATTCACATAAATTGTAGTCGTTATTAATATTAACAAAACACAACAGGTCGCTTGCCCCTTGATAGTTTCCTTCTGGGGGCAAAAAAATAAAAAATACTCAATTTTCATGAAAAATGATTAAAAAATAGTATTTCTGCGGAACGTTCCTTTCGATGCTTTCTAACTTCAGGCATGTTTTAGGTGCTAAATAGAGGAACAAAACCGAATAGGTTGCTTTCCCAGACAAAGTGTTAGTTTTGAATAAAAAAATATTTTTTGAATTTTTTTTATAATTTATGCGCCAATTGCATATCCTGCCATTCATTATTACCGTGTTGTAATGTATTGGTATTCCTTTCCAGACTGTGCAGTCATCCCATCGATAAAATCAGTGCTTTGTGACAGGGAAAGTCTTCTTCTTCTTCCCCCTTAGTACCACGTGGGCAGCGTGGGGGGGGGGGGGCACCCCGGACCCATTTTCTGAACTGAAACGGGAAAGTCGAGGCAACCAAAATTTAACCCTAGGACAATTGCTTACCAAAGAGCCTACTTAAATTATCTCTGTACCTATAATAAGTCATAAATAGGAAAGCATGTACGGCCGTACGGGTTCACATGTACCGGTTCTTTTTATAATTGTGGAGGGGAATTAGGTGAAATCCAGCCAAACTATAATAAAAAAAAGTTAGTAAAGTTTTACATCATACAACTGTAACCTTTTAAAATAATTCTCCCTTTTGGGAGTTTAATTATCGTTTAATTAAGCTCAATGCTAAACTGTAGCCCAGGACGGACATAGGGGGGCAGGGGAGAAGGGGGGGGGGGTAGCTGGTAAATCTATTGTTAATTTATTTATTACGCTCTGATTTAATCGATCCTACATATGTTTTTCCTATTTTGCCCCCCCCCCCCCACAAAAATGGGCTGGATCCGTCCCTGACTGTAGCCTACGTATCTTGACAATGAGTTTTATCTTGCATACTTTTTTTGTTCTGACTGTTTTCCTATACACTTGACGATGGCCGAAACCCGTTGTGTTTTTATAACTGTACGAGGTAAAACTTTGATAAGTTATTTTTTTATTCACAATGAGACAAAGAAAGATGTGTCTATATTTGGATTATCTTCATTATTAGTCAGGGGAATTAGGTGTAATCCATCGAAACTTGGCGGAAGTAAACAGCAGCTGTTTGATTCTCGTTCATGAACAAGCCAGGGGCGAGGGGACGGACGGCGCTCCACAGGCAGGAGAAAGGGGGGTCTCGATGTAGGTCACTTCCCTATCTAATTTCTGGGTATCAACCCCTGGCTAAATGCCTGTCGGATTACCAGCTGAACCTAGCCTACTTTGCGCTAAATAATCTTCATGAGCTTTTATTACAGTAGGCTACAGTTTGACCTCGGTATATAGGCCAATGTCAGGGGGGGGGGGGGACTCGGACCTGAACTTGGTGAAGTTATGCTTACGCCGGTTACATTGTGTCAATGGCAAGGGGGTAAATCTCCCCTGGAGTCCAAAAGTTACCCCCCACCCGGGGGGGGGGGGACAATTTTCCAAAGCCTCAACCTTAAATAGTCAATGGCCTCACAGCACAACATAACACAGTCAGTCCACGTGTCAGATAAATTCGTTTTTTTAAACTAAAAAAAATAGAAGCTGAAAAACTTAAAACTTATAATTTCGAGCGACAATTCGAACAATCGAACAGCAAAACCGAGTTGCACTTTAGGTGTTTCATATTTCGACCTTACAACGTAAACGTCACTCTTCATGCATACGAACCTGTAAAAATAAATGAGTGTGAGAAGGGTACCCCTTCTCTGTTTTCAACTAAGTATTAAATAATGCCGAAAAAGGCTACCCCCGGAGTCGGCCCGGGGAAAACCCTCAAAAACCCTCAGAAACCACCCCGGGGAATTTTTTCAAGGGGCAAGCGACCTATTGTATTTTATTTATATTAATAACGACTACAATGTATGTGAATTAAAAAAAAAAAAAACGATAGAGCCGTTTTGAACGAAAAATTTTTTAGCCGTTTTTGGGGGGTTTTTGAAGGGTGAAATCCCCAAAATGGAGTTAGCTCAAAATAAAACAACCGGTCCGAGTTTACTCGAACATGCATTCCAATTTATCAATTAGTAGATAGATAATATGAGTAATTTCATTGTGAATAATTTTCTTATGGTAATAATGGCAATGTATTGGATCGTGAATTTTCCATAATTTTTTCAAAAAATAATTTTTTGCACAAAATCCAATCTTTTTTTGGGAATGCAACCTGTTCGGTTTTGTTACTCTATTGAACACCTACAACATACCTGAATGTAGAAATCATCGATAGAATAGTTCCGCAGAAAAAATATTTTTTAGTCATTTTTCATTAAAATTGAGTTATTTTTATTTTTTTACCCCCAGAAGAAAACTATCAAGGGGCAAGTGACCCACCGCGTCTTGTTAACATTAATAACGACTTCAAAATATGTGAATTTAAAAGAAATAGTTGGAGCCATGTTTGAGAAATATTTTTTAGACGTTTTTTTGGAGTTTTTTGAGAATAAACCCCCCCCCCCCCCAAGTTGAATTGGCCCAAAATAAAAAAAATGGTCCCAAGGTATGATTTTTGCAAACCTACATGCCGAATTTAATCGGAATAGACCGAGTAATTTGCCCGGAAATCGATGAACAGACACAGCTACAGACAGACATTTCGTTAAAACCACTTTTTTGGGTTCCTGGGTCCTCAAAACGTGTAAATCCGTTGAAATCTCAGAATCGAAAATTTTGACCATCACAAAGCTTTCCTTATAGCCTACTATAGGCCCAGGTACGTATAAATTGGAATGCAAAAATTAATCTCGAGGCATAATTTTTGTAAACCTTCATGGCAAATTTCATCCAAATCCACCGGGTCGTCCCCAGAAATCGACGAACAGACAGCAGACGTAAACACTACTTTTTTGGTTCCTGGGACCTCAAAACGCGTAAATTCACTGAAATCCCAAAATCGAAAATTTCAACCTTCACAAAGCTTTCCTTATATACTATCGTACGTATAAATAGGAAAGCCAAAAGAAAATAATAAAACAAACATCGTTTGTGTAACATAACCCACTAGACACCCTATTGGCAAAGAAATTGACTATAAGCCAAGGTTTAAAATTACAATATAGGGGAAAAAAATATGAAGATGGGGTTGGGTAAAGAGAGATTCAAAATATTTTTTCCCTGCTGAACCAGCTGCAGATGAGATTTTTTCAAATTTTCAAACTAGTAAAAGAAACTTTCCTCAACAGAACCTTTTCAAAATTATAAAGTTTCCAGGAGTTTTGAATTTTCCCCATAATAATATTCTGTATTCTTATATTTTTTGTAAACTTACGCGGGCAGGTATCTTCCTAGGACAATGTAACTGCAAAGGCTTTCACGGCCGGAGTCAAATGAAGAAACAGTAGAATCCGGGCTGATGGGCCGTGGTCGAATTGAAAGTGAACTTCCAAACGTTTCGTCAACATCTGTTGTACCTCGGTGGCTCCGTAGCGAGACGGAGCCACCGAGGTACAACCTTCGAAGTCTACGCAGCGCCACTGAAGATGTCGACCGCAGATGTTGACGAAACGTTTGGAAGTTCACTTTCAATTCGACCACGGCCCATCAGCCCGGATTCTACTGGTTCTTCACTTCCTAGGACACTTTCTTTTGTAAATAATAATATACAGTTAGTACTATAGAGTTTTACAAGAGAGCTTAGACATTTGAGGGTGGCAAAAGTATTTCTTCAATCCTGAGGGTACTTTGTACGTACTTTTTTCAATGGCCAGTCATGTGACATCCCAGAAATTAAAAAATCTTTTTAGGTGAGAAGCGAATGTCTCACCTTTAGGGAAACATGGTAGGACTTGTCCTGGTCACCTCCGAACTAATCGTGTGACTTGACTGTGTTTCCCAAGTGGTTCGGAATCCACTACAATCAGGAGGTCCACTGTCCTATGGGCTGGCATAGGACAGTCAAGTCGGAGTCGCTCTATGGGCCCAAATATGAGGCCTAAGTCGTTATTAACCCGACGAACACTACTACTACTACTACTACTACTCACCTCTCCTATTTAGAACTCTAGTTAATACAAACATTGCACAGGACACAGGTAAGAAGGACTTTAATAAACATGTTATTAAATAAACAAATTCGTCACTCACTCGTCAGTGGCATTGCCACCTAAGAGTTGGATACTTGTGTCAATTAAAGATTTGAATTTCTCGCGCCTTTTTCTAAGTTTGACAAGCCGAGTTGGCAAGTTGGTTACATAAGAATAAAATATTAGTAGGCTGCAATCTTATTTTAAGCCAAGTTTATTCAGTTTTTTTTCTTTGTATGGAACTCTGTTTTTGCCAACTGAGCAAAGGCAAATTACCAACCTTCGCCAAACCCCCCCCCCCCCTCCCCACCTCCCTCCCATAGCTACTCCCCTGAGTGGAACTCAACGGGCACTGCTGTCTTTCGTTGCCATGCATTGCAAAAGGATAAACATTAATGTATTGTTTATAACGGAGTGCTGGATGCAGGCTGATCTCTTCTTGCTGAGTTTCCCTTTGTGCTAAACTTGTGTACAACGTAGGGTACTTACCGCCACCTGGCACTACCCTGGTTCCTTTCCATCTTCTGCTAAGTGACGGTGAGCTGCAACTGCTAGCCCCGGTAGCCAGCCGGAATGAAGGTATTCTCGAGATATAAGCTGATCTCTTCTTGCTAAACTTATGTACAACCTAGGGTACTTACCGGGCACTACCCTGGTTCCTTTCCATCTTCTGTTAAATGACGGTGAGCTGCAACTGCTAGCCCCGGCAGCCAGCAGGAGTGACGGTATTCTCCGGATATAGGCGGATCTCTTCTTGCTAAACTTATGTACAACCTAGGGTACTTACCGGGCACTACCCTGGTTCCTTTCCATCTTCTGTTAAATGACGGTGAGCTGCAACTGCTAGCCCCGGCAGCCAGCAGGAGTGACGGTATTCTCCGGATATAGGCGGATCTCTTCTTGCTAAACTTATGTACAACCTAGGGTACTTACCGGGCACTACCCTGGTTCCTTTCCATCTTCTGTTAAATGATGGTGAGCTGCAACTGCTAGCCCCGGTAGCCAGCAGGAGCAAGGGTGGATTTTAGGGGGGTCAGAGGGTTCAGACACCCCCCCCCCCCCATAATAAATTAACTTACACTAGATAACAATGGGTTTACAGTAGGAATTAAAAATAATTATGTTTTTTAATGTTTTATTCCACTGAACCTGAACGCTGACCCCCCCCCCCTCCCTAAATTGGAGGCAAAATCCGCCCTTGAGCAGGAGTGACGGTATTCTTGCTAAACTTATGTACAACGTAGG
Source organism: Psococerastis gibbosa (assembly GCA_963971405.1). NCBI lineage: Eukaryota > Metazoa > Arthropoda > Insecta > Psocodea > Psocidae > Psococerastis > Psococerastis gibbosa. The sequence goes on along the minus strand of OZ020490.1, from coordinate 26,330,494 downwards.
GTACTTACCGGGCACTACCCTGGATCCTTTCATTCTTCTGTTAAGCGACGGTGAGCTGCTACTGCTACCCCCTGCAGCCAGCAGGGGTGATGGTATTCTCCGCGTGGGCGGATCACTTCTTGGCCAACTGCCCTCCACCATGCTGTCAATGGACGAAGAACGGTTGATGGAGTTCAAAGCACCGTCACGTCTGAAACGAAAGACAACCGATGAGGGGTAGGTGTGCAAGAGATGCAGGCAAAATTGATTGACAACCCAACACAAGCTATTCTCCACAAAAATCAATCAACCTCTAGCCTATCTCCGTAAAAAGAACCTGAATGAGTGTACCCGTACATGCTTTCTTATTTATCAATTACGATAGGCACTGTAATAGGTAAATAATTGTCCTGAGGTTAAATTTTGGGTTTCCCTATCCCAAAGCATTGAATTGATCGTTGGGACGATTGCATAGTCAAGATAATATAATACAATATAAAAAATATATATATAATATATATAGGCTATGTATTCGGGCATGAATTATCTTATTTCCATTTTTTTTTTAATTTAGCCCAAATTTGTTTTTGGGAAAGCAACATGTTCGGTTTTGTTACTCTATTTAACACCTAAAACATACCTCAAGTAAGAAAGCATCGACAGAAAGATTCCACAGAAAAAGATTTTTTTAGTCATTTTCCTTGAAAATGGAGTCAATTTTATTTGTAAATTTTACCTCAAAACGTGTAGGCCTAAATCGATTCAAATCTCAGAATTTCGACCATCACAAAACATTCCTTAAACTACGTACAAATAAATAAAAAAGCAAACAAGCAAGGCAATTGTTAATATATACCCACAGTTACGATAAATATGCACAAAAAAGTCTAATGGTGGTGGAAAAGTTTGAGCACATTTGGTTGCAGAAGATGTGTTAAAGTTGAAGCAGTAGAATCAGGGATGATCTGATCAGGGGTAGATCTGAAAGCGCACTCTGTCTCACGCCCCCTCATAGGCGGATTTTAGGAGGGGGGTCAGGGGGTCTGGACCCCCCAAAAAAATGAACTTACACTAGATAAAAATGGGTTTACAGTGGGAATTAAAAATAATAATGTTTTTTAATGTTATAACCCACTGAACCTGCCCGCTGACCCTCCCCCCCCCTAAATTGGAGGCAAAATCCGCCCTTGCACCCCCTATGGTACCTAGCATGACCCTGCCACGATCCCATGACGAGCAGAGACTCACACAAGCGTACAAACACGCTACCACCTTGCCAGAAAAGCCTATATGTAAGCATATTTGAGTAACGAAGCGACGAAACTGCTTTATCTTCTATTTCAGGATGGATTACCGATAATAGCGAGGAGTATATCTGTAAATTTTCAAAGGTTTCAACGCATGACTAAATCATTGGCCCAGCCGCCCAGTACCGTAAACCATACCAAATAGTACAGTTGCTTGAAAGCTTAATGTGTTTTTTTCAAATTCACTGACCTTTTATTTACTCCTCTACTTTCCAGCCTTTCCCTTTTGGAGGTAAAGGTTTAGTTCATTTTGAAAATGGTATCGTATTTTTATATTACTCATATCAATGAAATTCTCTTTGATACCCGCGTAGTTAACAGCCTAAGTATTATTACAATACTATTGATTTCCTATGTACACGTTAGTAAATTTAGTGTTTTATTAAAACTTACATCAACTATAACTACTTACTAAACCCCAAACAATCGTTAAAAAAACTAACTTTATCTAATAAACCCACTGGGGTTGGTATAACACCCCGAGCGCTATTGGCAAGAACTGCCATATACAGAGGGAACCCGCACTAGCACAGTTACACCTTATCAGCGATTTTTTCTAACAGTAAACTTGTAGGAAGAAAGGGCAGTTTCAGGAAAGTTCCTCAAATAGTTTTGTTTGTTTTTATGTATATTATCCAAAGGCTCGTTCAATAGATTTCGCTTAAACTAAATTAGCTAGGGCTGAGTTGCAAGCTACTAGCGGGGTCTAAGGTGGACACCATATATGAGTTGCCTATTAGCAAAAGCAATCCTGTCCACCCAGGTCGATTTTTCAGAAACCGCAAAAAACTGCTGTGCCGCAACGCCATGAGGTATAACATTACAGTTTTGAAAGCTAATTTTAACAGCATTAGAATTGCTTTTGCTAATAGGCAACTCATATGACGGCTACAGCTGCGAATATAACAAATAAGTAGTCCCCGACCAAGCAGACCCAAAGTTTTGTACAAGTTGGTGCCAATGTAAGTATATATCGGTATCGGTATCGGTATATCGATATTGTACAATATTTTTAAATCCATTTTAAAATATATTCTGTGGGAATCCCTGCAGCAATTCGCAGTTTCATGCTAAGGTAACATTTGTAGAGAAAAGGCATATGAGAACTATATGAAGTTGAGAAAGACTTTTAGAATTTTTATTTTAGAAAACTGAAAAAGAAGCCGAAATGTTAGTACAGTTGACGATTCCGCGGGGTGCAATGAATGGGGAAGAATAGAGAAGTGGTTGGGGAGAAAGGGGAATACGTGAGAATAATACTGAGCTTAGCAGAAAATATGTGGAGGAGGTACTGTAGGTATTGGAGATTTTCTACTGTGAATTAACATCCAGATTGCACAGATTTTATCAAGGACATGGTCAGTACATGTAGAGTAGTGGTACAGACTCGGACTTTCACCCGAAAGGTTGTCGGTTCAAGTATACCGCACATGCTACATTTTCGAGCCATGCTTCGGAGGGCATGTAAAGCAAGCGGTCCCGGGTCTTTATAGTTTAGTGTAGGAGAGGGCTTTATAGCCCTAACTCCACTGAGTTGCCTTAGTAATAGAACAAAAAAGTTAATATTTATTTATTTATTTTAAATGAAGACACTAGCGGATCTAGAAATGTTTGGAGGGGAAGAGGCTGAACTAGTGGATGGAAACAAGGCTGTAACCAGAATTTTTTTCTTCTCACCGTCGGAGGCGAGGTAAGCTCCATATACTTAAAACTCCATTCTATCTAGTGTACACTGCCTGCCGTAGGATGCGTGAAAATATCGTTGAAAAATTTGAAAGTACATTTTATCTAGTGTGAGATGGGTTAGGGAAGGTGGAGGGGGATGAAATTAAATTACTCGTGACTTCGTGGTAATTCATTTCAATAAACAAACAAAAACAAAAACTTAGTGTTTTAGGAAAACTGGTTATAACTACTAATTAGACAAAGTTTATTTTTTCACGATTATTTGGGTTTTACTAATTCGCGTTATAGTAATTAATAGCACGTTTTGCTAAAACATTAAGATGTTGCTATTGTCTGTTTAGGGGAGGGGGCTATAGCGCCTTAGCTGAATCCGCTAGTGATTGAAGGGGTATGGAACTTTGCAGACCATCCGCACCACGCATTTTTATTAGTTTAGATTACAACACTGTACTTTAACACTAAACAGCAAACAGCAGCAAGCACGTGCCAATATGTTTGCCCAGTGGCGTGATATTTATGTAATAGTTTTACAAAATTGTTATAAACATTGTACTTTCCGTTTCTCATTCATTCATTCATAACGTATTTAATTAAATGAAATAAGACGAATTTTTTTGTAACAATTAACAGCAGAATAGAGAGGTTATGAAGGTAAAATACAAAATAATTTAATTAGCAAGGTATGCAACACCTCGTGATTGAAAATCAAGCAAAACGGTCACGTTTTCGTCATTCGATTTTCAATTTAAAAGGAACAAGGAAGTAGGTTTATGTTGAGCAATTAGAGAGAAATAATAAGTCTACAGTATCTCACTCAGTTGACTTCACGTTTAAAGTAATGTGTCGGACAATAATAATAAAGTCCTGAAGGGCGTTTTTATGAACCTACAACCAAAGAGTATAAGAGAGACCGTGCCCAGGTTTTTGTTTGGGGGGGGGGTTCATGATTTGTTTTGATCTCAAATTTTTTTTTTTTTATATTATTTTTGCTATTGAAAGTCTATTCTTTCCAGTGTAAAGCCTCCTTATTTCGGATGGGGTCCGGAACCCTTGGACACCCCCCCCCCCATCTGGACACGGCCTTGATTATAAGAAAGAACGAGAAAGTAAGAAACATGTAGAAAAAAAACGGAATTACTTATTAGTCCCAACTCCCAAGAACGATTCCTAAAAGAACGCTTACTAAGAACCGTTCTTCTTGAGTATAACTGGAACTGATAACGCAAGTTCCTCAGAATACCTGTAACGCCCCACCTCTATAAACCTACGCCTACTAGCGAAGCCTATCCTATTCAATGCCAACGACCCCATGGATTTCGGACATTATTTATATTGTTTCCGTAAGAATTTTGGGCCATTGACAAATCGGTATACGTCCCCTCAATGTCGACCTACTCCGGCTACAAGCGATAATGAACAAGCTGTGACCTACTTATCATTGGTGCAGTGTAACAGCAGCCTGATCGAGGCGATTATAATACCGGGGTTAAATAAATACCCTAGGATTATAACTGTAAACAAACAAATTTTGAATAGCACTTTCCATTATAAAATTATCTTGTTTACATTTTTATTACCAGGGGATTAAATAAATACCGGTATTATAATCGCCTCGATCAGGCTGCAGGTGGAAGCATGACTTACTCAAGTACAAATAGGAGTGGTGACTCTGCCCATGCATCTCACTATCCATCACGGCTGTTTCTAAGTTAGTAAAATTTAATAATAATAAATTGTCAGGTAGATAGGTAACAAACTAATCAGCGTTAAACCGCACGCCAATGCTTTGCAGTACCGATTGCTATACTTGTATTATATATATAATATAATTATTGAATTTAATTTAATACTGTCCATCAAAATGTAGAGTAACATTTTGACTTTCCTATTTCAATACGTAGCATATGGAAAGCTTTGTGATGGTCAAAATATTAAAATTTTTACAAAATTGCTACCTACTGTCTGTCTGTTTGTCTGGTTTTAATTAAAAAACGTTTAAAAGAACGGTTAAAACAATTATTTCTCTAAAACGACTCCAGCTATTTCTTCTATATTCCCATATATTGTAATCCTTATTAATGTTACCAAAACGCAATGGGTCGCTTGCCCCTTTATAGTTTGCATCCTGGGATAAAAAAATAAAAATGATTCACGCTCCAATACATTGCGTACCCTGCCATTATTACTGTTTTGTAATATATTATAGTCTGTCCGTTCTAGAATATATGGAATACCATCCATAAATTAAGTGCTTTGGGATAGGGGATGTTGAGGGATCCAAAATTAAACCATAGGAACATTATGTTTACTATGGAATTACTTATTGTCTATATCTATCATATGTACTACAATAATTGATACATATTCTAGTACACTCGGACCGGTTCTTTCCAAGAGCGGATCCAGTGGAAAATATAGGGGGGGGGGGGGGTCACAAGTTGTATGTAAAATAAGTAAATACATAAAAAATAAATAAATAAGGACTTTTTATTGTTTCTATTACTAAGACAAACCTAGCGGAGTTAGGGCTATAAAGCCCTCTCTTACACTCAACTAGGAAGGCCCGGGACCACCTGCTTGACATGCCCTCCGAAGCATGGCCAGAAAATGTAGCCATTGTGGGACTCGAACCAACAACCTTTCGGGTGAAAGTCAGAGTCCGTACCACTACAGTACATGTCGTGTAGGCTAAGTTTAAAAAGTAATTTGTTTGTTGAAAAGTTGAGTTTTATTAATTTAATGTTTTTTTTATTATCTTATGAATTTACTTATTTAGGGAGGGTCGTGACCACCTGACTCCCCGTACTTCCCTCCTCCCGTAGATCCGCCATTGGTTCTTTCAAATGTAAATTTTTTCTAGCCCTAAGTTAAATATTGACTGTGAAATCATGTTTTGTTAATTAATAAAGAACTATTTCTTCTAAGCAATGAGACCATTTCATACAGGTAGCTCTATGTGAAATGAAATGGTATTTTTTTTTTTTTAGGCTATTTGCGGGGGTGTCGAATTGTCTCTTTATGCGGCATTATGTATTAATTTCGCCATGAGGGCTACAACAATGCCAATGGCTCACCTCCTCATTCGAAGTAGTGTTAAAAAAGAATATCATAGCAAAAAAAAAAAGAAGTGGAGCGAGAAAATCTTATCTAAAATAAGGAAAGAAGTCACGCGACTATTAGAAAATTAAAGTTTCCGAGAAAAAGCAATGGACAGGAATGAAATAGGAGTAAAAATGGAGAGAAAAAGTTCTCCAGCTGATAAGTAGAATCAATAAATGATTCCGCAAGTGCCAGTCACGCGGCCACAAGCCTAGGAAATTGTGGGATTTCCCCCAGAAGGAAATTATAAACTTGCCATGCAGCTAATTTTATTTTTAATTTATTTTTAATTAATTACGTGAAGGTTAATTTTTCGTCCTGTAGAGGGTGAAGTTTCGGTATACATGATGTGATTACGTCGTGAGGAATGTCTAATACTTGTGCACAGACAGCCGAAATAATAAAAAAGAAGCATTAAACGTGAAATTCACATAATTGGAACAAATTGCTAGGGACTGAAATCGGAACAAATGAATAAATTTGAGTTGTTCCTGCATGCTCTTAATTTTAGAATACGATTTATGTCTTTTTATAATTACGTATAGAAATTTCGGAGAAACTGTAAGTTTATACTCTATATTCTCAGCCTATTGTCACACCTCCAACACAAATTTTCTCACTTTGAACATAAATGATACCCCTATCACTAGAAAGCAGCGCACTCAATGATAACTAATGTAAAACAAAATATATCCAACCCGAAAACCATTACCTTGTTTCAAAGTTTCACAATGACTTCAGCTGAAGATTTTTATGCCCCCCCCCCCTCCCTACAACCCTAGGTTTTCATCTGCAGCACTGTCACCCCCACTTCCCATCTCATACTTCTTTATCGAATTCCAAGAGTGATCTCTTCCGTTCGAAATGACTCTTCTTGGTTGGTTAAGCCCCCCTCCCCCAATGAAAAATTGATTTTCATGTGTTATCACTGTAAAGTTTCTTTTAGGAAGGTATTTATTTTTCGAAGTCATTTTTCTATTTTAATGGCTTATAGTTGATTAGAGTTAGAACCTGAGGGGAACTTATCGTCAACCCATCTTATGGTCAATGGCGTCAACATATGAAAATTGTTGGTAAAGAAAACTGTGCGGTACGACTATGCACTAGTATATGGGACTGCCGTCCAGTATTCCTTACTGTTGCTATGATCCGTCAGGGCCTTAATGGTAACAATGTTCTGAAGGACTTTTTATGTGCCAAGGCCTACCAGACTTAATAACAGTCCAATGCCAATGACCCCTTGGATTTCGGATATTATTTATATTTTATTGGTAACGGTTAAGGCCAAACCGGAGGGGGTCACGTGACTGGCCTGGAAATGTCTTTGCAGAGGGTTCGTAATATATGTTTTAAACCGCAGGGGTATTGTAAAAATCGATAGAAGGGTATAGTATACGCGTAGACATGCTTACACTATTGACTAAACCAAAAATTACAATTACATTAGGTTTAAAATTTGTACATGAAGCAATTAAAAACATACCTTTTAGAACATTTTTACGTGCCCCACAGGGAAGAAAAACCTACAACTTTTGTAATGAAATGCACTTTAGTCAGAAGCTCAACACTTAATTTGACAGTAAAGGGCCAGAAATAGGTAAAACTGCTATTATTTGAAACAATACAAGTCAAATACGGAACAGGTACGAGACGCGGGGCTTTGTTTATAAAATGGATATTCAACGATCCCGTGGCTGGAGACCGTTATCAATATGGCTGCTAGTGTAGCCTGCACAAGTACGCAATTCGGCGGGAAATAGTTTTTAGTTGGACTTTATTAACGGCCACCATACCAAGTTGAATCCAGCGGACCAGAGCAGGTTCAAAGCTGCAGATAACTTGGTCGTGTGCACAGTTCCGGTAGGGAAACATGGCAGGACTTGTCCTGGTCACTTCCGAACTAATCGTGTGACTTCTCTGTGTTTCCCAAGTGGTTCGGAATCCACTATAATCAGGAGGTCCACTGTCCTATGGGCCCACACCGTGGCCTGGGACTGTGTCCAAGTGTCCCTACTACTACTGTACAATACTACTGGACTTTATTAGGTATTATTTTTTTAATGACTTTTTATAGACCCAGGCCTAGATAAGATAAGATAATATTTATTTCACAATGTATTATTCGAAGAATAGATAGAAATCGTTACATAAATAAATAATATTTGACTATCACAATACAAAATAATCACTATACATAATAATGAGTTAACATTAAATTGGCCCATAGGTGTCTTGTCCAATGCCAACGACCCCATGGACTTCAGATATCATTTGTATTGTTTCCGTATGCATTTTTGGCCATTGGCATACTGGTATACGTTCTCGATGTCAATCTACACCGGCTACAAGCGATAATGGACAAGCTGAGACAAGCGTATCATTGACACAATGAAACAGGCGAAAGCAAGACTTAACAAAGTGCAGATACGATTCTATCAGAAGACACAGTTGGATTTACGTGGCCCACTGTGTTAATAGCCATTAGAGGCATGGATCCCATAGTCATCGAACATGCAATGAAAAATGGTAGAGCTACGTAGAAAAATGAGACACAGAGGGATGCTGTGTTTATGAAGGATTATTGCTTTCCTATTTATGTTATACGTATCGTAAGGAAATGGTCGAAATTACAGAATTTCAGTGGATTTACACGTTTTGAGGTCTCAGGAAAAAAAAAAGTGGTTTTTACGAAATGTCTGTCTGTCAGTCTATCTGTCGGTCTGTCTATATGCGGGCAAAGTACTCGATGGATTTTGACGAAATTGGGCATGTAAGTTCACAAATATCTTACCTCGTGACAATGTATTATTATTTTGGGGTGACTCAATTATGACGAGGTTTACCCCCAAAAAAACTCCCAAAAAACGGCTAAAAAATGTATTTCTAAAAAATGGCCACAATAGTTTTCTTTAAATTCACATAAATTGTAGTCGTTATTAATATTAACAAAACACAACAGGTCGCTTGCCCCTTGATAGTTTCCTTCTGGGGGCAAAAAAATAAAAAAATACTCAATTTTCATGAAAAATGATTAAAAAATAGTATTTCTGCGGAACGTTCCTTTCGATGCTTTCTAACTTCAGGCATGTTTTAGGTGCTAAATAGAGGAACAAAACCGAATAGGTTGCTTTCCCAGACAAAGTGTTAGTTTTGAATAAAAAAATATTTTTTGAATTTTTTTTATAATTTATGCGCCAATTGCATATCCTGCCATTCATTATTACCGTGTTGTAATGTATTGGTATTCCTTTCCAGACAGTGCAGTCATCCCATCGATATAAATTCAGTGCTTTGTGACAGGAAAAGTCTTCTTCTTCTTCCCCCTTAGTACCACGTGGGCAGCGTGGGGGGGGGGGGGCACCCCCCCAGGCGCAGCCCATTATCAGGGGAAGAGAGCGACGTGTCGGGAGTGATATAATGGGAAGAGCAACCACTCCCACTTCCCAGACTATGGGCTCCGCCCTTATTGTTCGATGACTATGAGGCCCATGCCTGCAAATCCTTTGTTAAAATATTTTTTTATATTCTTTCCGTATGAATTGTTTGCCATTGGCAAACTGCTATACTTCCTAAATGTCAATCTACACCAGCCAGAAGCGATAATGGACAAGCTGAGACAAGCTCACCATTGACCATAGCCGTGCCCAGGAGGGAGGGGGGTCGATGGGGTCCGGACCCCCCCCCCCCCCCCAAATAAATTTTTGTGTGTAAACCTGTATGGTTTGAAGAATTTATCCATTAATTCATGAATAAAATTAAGTTTAAAACAGCACGGCCTTGCCATTGATACATTATAGCAGTTGTGTGCATGACTTAAGTTCGGGTTCAAGTCTCTCAGGCCTTGGATTTTTTATACGACATTTCATTGCGACTATATTTGTCTTGCAATGCAATGGAAAATATAACAAATCCTCCTCGTCAAAAAGTAACAAAATATAAAAATCCTTTTGCTGAGATTCCAGAAAAAAAAATCCGATATTGTCCTCAAAGCAGGGAAATTAGATTTGATCCTTTTTCGTTGTTTGCACGAAAGGGCCCAATTTGGATGGAAAGGTTTTTGTTTCCCATCCTCGGTTATCGAGTTTAGTGAAAGAACCCTTCAATCTCCTGTCTTGACATTCATGATGACATTGTGTGGAAAGTTTTTTTTTAGATTACTCCGTATATAGGTTATATGAGATCAATATGGTAGTGCCGAGATTTGTTAAGATCATTGTAATGTAAGGGTTAAAGACAAAATGGCTGGGGCACGTCGTGAGAATGACAAAAGACCCAACGACGCCAACAAACTACGAGTAACGGAAACGAAGATAATAGGGAGAATCTATAGACTCGCCTAAACAGCGAGTGGCGTTTTAGAGACAACCCCGAATTATATGCAACACTTTAATTGAGAAGACACAGCACGTTATGTAAAAGCGCAGCGTCTAAGATGGCTGGGACACGTCGTAAGAATGTTGAAATGACTCCGCCGGCATGGTTAACACGTGTCTTGGGATAGCTGCCGTTATTGCGAAGTTGAACAACCCGACGTGACCCAACTATATATGTTGACAATGCCTAATTACAATAGAAATATAACATAACTGAGCAGCGGACAAATTTGACATTAATTGAAATGGTAATGTCTACAATTGTACGTGTGGATGCAATATTACTTAAGGCGGCTGTTCCACTTGTCAATATTCGGTTATTTGTGCATCTATAATTGATGAGATGACATAGAGTAAAGAAACAATCTCGTCAATTATTGAAGAAAAAATGGCAAGTGGAATAGCCGCTCTAAAAAACTGCTTATATGACCAATAAAGAAATTCGCCGTCATTACCGCCAAAGTGCTGCTTAACTTTCAACTGAGCTTAGTTGCTATGACGACGTTATACACTTCCAATGAAACACCTTACAGTAGGTGTGGAAACCCCATTACATGTTTCATTGTCATGATAAATGAGCAAAGTCCTCAATGGCCCCATCCTATTAATCATGCATATTCACATACTTGTCTGATTACCACAATTTTAACACAAAAGCTTCTAACAAACTTCTATTCCTAGACTCCGAACAAATTACTACACCAATTCCTTCGCAGTTAGCACCCCTAGGCTTTCCTTGCCTGAAGAAACTAGGACAGAGAATAATTTAGGGAGATTTAGGAGAGGCTGCCATCAATTAATTTCTGGGGAGTGATGTGTGAGAGTGAATGATGAATGTGAAGCTTAGGAAAATTTAAATGGCCGTCATGTTTATCAACAAGGATGTTCTATTTATAATTGTTTAGGCAGCTATTCCACTTGTCAATATTCCGTCATTTATGCATCAATAATAAGTCTCTACCATATTTTAACTAAATTTATAATAGATAAGTTAAGTATCTACATAAAAGTCTCCTTAAAACAAAAAGCTCATCAATTATTGATGCACAAATGACAAGTGGAATAGCCGCCTTATATGTCCATGTTTATCAAATACATTTTTAATATTGTTATTATTATTATTTTATTTTTTAAAGAATATTCGCATACAAACAATTCAATGAATGTGTCCGAATAACCTCTTCAGCCGCCTTTGTAGGTAAGGGCTATTTCCAAAAACAGTGACGTGGTAGCAGACATTCAAGACTTAGGTTGCGTTTCCACCGATCTCGCAATGCAGAATGCAAATGACATTGACGGAAATTAGAATATTTCTTTTTATAGAAATCTATTAAAATGTTTGTACTTAATATATCCCATGACGCCATTTTTTAATTTTAGTTTGTTTGTTTGTGATTTTACTGTATGATCATTGATCAATTTTAACTATGGCATAGAGGAAAATAAACATTTCTTTCAATTCTGCAATGCGAGGTCGGTGGAAACGCCACCTAAGTCTTGAATGTCTGCTACCACGTCACCGTTTTTGGAAATAGCCCTAGCCGGTCAATGGAATGGGCACCTAATACCTGTCTTGAGTTACGATATGTTTCCGATCGCATGGTGTGTAGAGACTCGAACAAGTACGAACAAGCAACCGCTATGCCATCGAAGGCCATTTAAACTTGCTCATAAGTAGGGTTGCCAACTGTACTATTTATAAGCTCAAATACTTTGTACTTTATTTATTATCAACTCCTTAAAAATGTACTTTATTTTTTTCAAATTCAAGTTGTAAAAATTATTGCCAATTAATCGATTACCTTAAGGCGCAGTTTTAAAACTAAAACAGCGAATGAAAGGTCTTGAGAAGAGCAGTCATTTGATATGCAATTCGACCCATGCTTACCTTTGGAAATTCTGAGGTGTGATTGGTGTGACTCACCCCCCCCCCCCCAGAGTAGAGTCTCGGTCAAAGCAGAAAAACCGTGTAGGTAAAACCTTTCTCTTTCTGAAGATTTCTGCCGTACCCTAAATTTAGGCAAAATGTCTGGATTTTTAAGTTTCTACTTCTTTTCGATCACGACCAAAAACTCAATTTTTTAGGATCTATGTATTCATTCCACTGGTCAATATTCCGTCATTTATGATTAAAAAAAGTTGAAATTTTTGTTTTAAGGAGACTACTGCGTAGATACTTAACTTATCTATTATAATTGTCTCCTTAAAACAAAAATCTCAACTTCAAATCTCAACATCACAAATGACGGAATATTGACCAGTGGAATACTCGCCTAAGTAATTGTCATTCACGTGGATTTTATGAATGCTATCGAAAACATAGTGTACTTACTTGACAAATCAATTATAATTTTATGTAACATCGGCTATGCAGTGTGCATACAGTATCCTATCGGTTATCCATCTCATTCTCGGATATTTCCCAAATTAAAATCTACGCATTCTACTTCATTGGAGTTAGCCCTAAACACCGGGCTAATCAAGAAGGCGGAACCCGGGACGCTATCCTCTTGCCAAATCCAAAACCGAATCCCACTTGCTCTTAATTTAATAGACCTTTCTCTCCCCCGCCTTCGGCACTTTTACCGTTCCCTTCTCTGACATCTTTCCATTTCAGAAACTGCTGGATGGAAAATACTGAGTTCTGGATCCATAAATTTTTCAGTAGGATATAATTTGCAATGAGATTGACATAATTACATTAAAATTCCACGCTATCTGACAGTTTCTGCCGTCCAAACCCTTTTAAGAAACAATCGCACTTCCCTATCGTCAGTTAAAAAAAAAATCTCATTTCTCAAGACATATCGATTGGAGTGCCATAAATGAGATGTCGTGAGGTAGAATAAATGTTCCTCTACATTTCTATATACATTATATACAACCGTCACGCAATGCTTATCGTAAGGTTTGGAGCGATCTGTCATTTTTTTTTTTTAATCATTGGATGTGCCACGTCTGAAACCCAATTATGCACTTAATTTACTTTTTTTTTCGTGTCTGAGGTTGAGACTCATTAAAGTTTTTGGGCCTAGTATTTTGCCACCCTGACGATAGAGTCACATGACGACAAACCGGCTACTTTTAGCGTTGCCAAATTACACCAAATCTAGCTCCCGCGCCACCTTCTTGTATAGGTATATATAAAGCTATTTAAGTCTACAACAAATATAGTCCACGCAAAATGAGAAAAGTATGGACATGGAATGTTTTGATCCTGTGGAACACTGTAAAAATATTCTTTGCACCATTTTTGTTATGCCTTGCATCCAATGCAACAAGGTAACACAAAATGGTGCAAGGAATATTTTTACAGTGTTGGACAGGATCAAAACATTCCATGTCCATACTTTTCTCATTTTGCGTGGACTATACATGCGTGTCTTTGTATAAGCTACATCAAAAAAATCAATTGGAAATTTTGTTCCTGATTTTATGAAATACCAGCTGGACTCTCATTACTAGATTGTTGTTGGTGTTTTTTTTTTTTTTTTTTTTTTTAAATATACGTAGGGTAATTTAGGTAGGGCATTGAGTGTTCCCCACGCGGCTTGGGGATGCCCTGGTTATGGACAAAATGTGTATAAATTCAGAAAAATAAAGAAAATATTATTATATTAAAGTGTAGGTAGTGTAGGGGTTAACAGAAACCCTACAACATATCATATTAGAATGCCTATCATACTCAGCACAGCGAACAGTCCTCCTAACTAGCCTCCCAAATTACATAGTCAGGCCTTTCAATCTCCTTTCAATCCTAGAAACATGCAGCCCTACGATATATTTTACGTTACATAATTTTTTAAAAAACAATAAAAAAAGCTATTTAAGAATTGATTAATGTCGCACATCTGGCTGTCCTCAAGGCGGTCACCTGTCGGGAACCTTAGGTATTTCTTTTATTCATCAATGATGTGCATAAAGTATTTGCAGGCACCAAAGTTAAATTTAAAATATTTGTGAATGATCTCAAATTTTATATAGCTGTGAACAGTATCGTAGACTGCCTGGAATTACAAGCCGTTATGAATAAATTCATTGACTGGTGCAATATGCACGATATTAGATTGAATGCAACAAAATGTAATGTGATGACTCTTACTAGGAAGAAGCGTACTATTTCCTTCAATTACTGCTATAACAATGATTCCTTAAATCGCGTTCTCACCGTAAAGGATTTAGGTGTCTTCTTTGACTCGCAGTTGACATTTCAAAGTCACATAGACTATATATGCGCCAAAGCAAATAGAACTTTAGGATTCATAAAAAGAAACAGTCATCATTTTACAGCGGAAACAGTGAAACTCCTGTATATCACACTAGTAAGACCAATTCTAGAATACAACTGTCCAGCCTGGAATCCATACCTGAATTGCCAAATTATGAAAATTGAGAATGTGCAAAGAAAATTTATACGATATTATTGCTATAAGAAACATGTCGATAGGAACAATTTCACTTATAAATATTTGCTGAATTTTTTTAAAATCAGCGCACTAACTGACAGGAGAAACATGTATGATGTTATTGCTGTTTATAACATCCTATCAAATAGGTTTCAATGTTCTTCCCTACTAGTGAATATTAATATCCATGTCCCTTCAAACACCCGGCGCAAAAGTCTATTTTATATGAATTTGTACAGAACTAACTACCTACAAGAACTCGGACTTAATAGAATGCTAACCAGGTGTAATATTCTCAACCAGAAGTGTGACATTGATATATTCCATAAATCACTAAATAGCATTAGGAGGAAAGCCTTACAACATGCGTTATAATACCATATGTACTGTTATTATTCCACTTGTAACAACTTTGTCAAAATTGGAGTTTTTCCGTTTATCATAATATTTATTTATTTATTTATTTATTAGTGGCTGAATGGCTCCCCATCGCCGACGCCAGAAAAAAAAAAGTAATGTAAATAGACTTTCGGCAACAGCGTTTCTAATCCTGTAGGTCTATGTATTATGTCCTTCTAATGAAGATGGAGCACCGCAATTTCAAATGGTTGCGTGCTTGCGTCGCAGTGCCCATCAGAATAAATACAGCACATACGTGCACGACATGCATTAATTGCATGCGTCTTAGTATTCAGTGCAAGGACCTCATTTGCATGATGTTTTCGAAGTACGATAATATACGTTTCACATTTAGGTACTGTTTTTGCTTTCCAATTTATACGTATAGGAAAGCTTTGTGATGGTCGAAATTTTCGATTACGAGATATCAACGGATTAACACGTTTTGAGGTCCCAGGAACCAAAAAAGTGGTTTTTACGAAATGTCTGTCTGTCTGTCTGTCACTCTGTCGCTCTGTCTGTCGCTCTGTCTGTCTGTGCGTCGATTTCCGGGCAAACTACTCGGTCGATTTTGATGAAATTTTGCAAGTAGGTTAACAAAAATCATACCTCGGGTCCATTTTTTTTATTTGGGGCTAACTCAATTTGGGGGAGTTTTATTTTCAAAAACTCATAAAAAACGTCTAAAAAAATTATTTCTCCAAAACAGCTCCAACGATTTCTTTTCAATTCACATATATTGTAGTCGTTATTAATATTGACAAAATGCGGGCGGTCGCTTGCCCCTTGATAGTTTGCTTCTGGGGGTAAAAAATAAAAATAACTAAATTTTAATGAAAAATGACTAAAAAATAATTTTTCTGTGAAATCTTTCCATCGATGATTTCTACCTTCAGGCATGCTTTAGGTGTTAAATTGAGTAACGAAACCGGACAGGTTGCTTTCCCAAAAAATTATTTGGTTTTGTGCAAAAAAAAATGTTTTTGACAAAATGATAGAAAATTCACGTTGAAATGCATTGCGCGCCCTGCCAGTATTGCTGAGTGGTAATGTGTTTGTCTGACCTATCTTACTCATTTTCTCTAGCTACTACTTGATAAATAGGAAAGCATGTTCGAGTAAACTCGGACCGGTTCTTTAACTAGGAAGGTTCTCTTTATTTAGAGACGAAGAAGCGAGGAAAGAGTCTAACAAGAGGATAAACAATGGTTGACTTTAGCGTCCGACTATAAGAAATGGGTTCATAAGAGAGTTTCTTCAGTGACTTCGTGGAAGTGATACATGACAAATAAGTAAATAATTATAAATAAATTTACACTTAATTCTACAACATAAATTTTAAATAATGCTAGCTGTTTCGGTGTAACACCATCTGCAGACTGGCTCAGACTTTCCCTCTCCTAGATCTGACAGAACTAATACTTTGAACTCGAGTAATTTGGCGTGTCTTCTTATGTTGGCTATCTTGTCATGTTGTGTTATGAAAGTGGTTAATAAAAGATGGAAGACATTATGATTACGAATAAAAGTTTTAATTATTGTAATAAATACTGCTACTTAATAATTCTAACAAGATCTGGCATCTGGAGTGCCCCGCCCATTCTCTTTCCACACTAATTAAGGCTGATGTGTGTCAGAGGTACCTGTGAGAGCTAGTCTGAAGATGGTGTTACACCGAAACAGCTATTATTATTAAAAATTTACGTTGTGGAATTAAGTGCAATTTTATTTTATTTTATTTTATGGGTCCGGGGCGACCCCCCCCCCCCCCCCCCGTGCGCACGCGGCATTGAGAGGGAAGAAAGTCAGTGGAGAAAAATCGGTTGACGGCTTACAAAACACAGTGGTCCAGATTTCGACTCTAAGGGACCAAAAGTACCTACTTACTAGCCAACGCCCACCCTTGTTAGCCATTTGGTGCGGCGCTGACCAGAATCTCCTTGCTGTCTCCCGGAAGATTTCGTCCGCTTGGTCCTCCCCGTCTTCTACCAATACTTGGCACTCGGGTAGATGCTCCTTGCTGTCTCCCAGAAGATTTCGTCAGCTTGGTCCCCCCCGTCTTCTACCAATGCTTGGCACTCGGGTAGATGCTTCTTGCTGTCTCCCGGAAGATTTCGTCCGCTTCGTCCTCCCCGTCTTCTACCAATGCTTGGCACTCGGGTAGATGCTCCTTGCTGTCTCCCGGAAGATTTCGTCCGCATGGTCCTCCCCGTCTTCTACCAATGCTTGGCACTCGGGTAGATGCTCCTTGCTGTCTCCCGGAAGATTTCGTCCGCATGGTCCTCCCCGTCTTCTACCAATGCTTGGCACTCGGGTAGATGCTCCTTGCTGTCTCCCGGAAGATTTCGTCCGCTTTGTCCTCCCCGTCTTCTACCAATGCTTGGCACTCGGGTAGATGCTCTGCGTTTAGCGCATATCTAACAGTGGTTCGGGTCAACAGTGAGCGGTAAGCAGTTTGATTGGTAGAATTCAGCATCGCCTGCCCGCGGCAAGAAGTTGATAGCTAGAGGCTCTCTGGTGGTCTTTCCGATGATATTTTGTGCACACGTCCCTGTTGGGCATGTTATCGGTTGAATTTACCATCCCCTGAGTTCTGGACACGGAAAAGTTGGTTTTGACACATTTGATACCCCCGCATTTCCCAACCTGCAGCATATACGGGTTGCGGTCACTGCTTTTGTATTAAATTCTTTTAGCGTGTTTTCCCTTCAAATCCGTGATTGAACAATTAATATACAGATTATCGTGGAACCTGATTCTGACGTTTTTTTGCTTAGGCGGGGTTTCCACCGACCTCTCATAGCAGAATGCAAGGACATTGACGTGGTAGCAGACATTCAAGACTTAGGCGGGGTTTCCACCGACCTCTCATTGCAGAATGCAAATGACATTGACGGAAAGTTTTGTTTTACTCTATGTCACATGTGACAGAGCAGACCAAGGCCCCTCATGGGCCGTAGCGCCAAGGAGTAAGTAAGTAAGTATAAGAAACAACGGAACGCACAACAGAATTCACAAGAACAAACTTCTACAACGCAGGAGAGAAATCCTAGTTCTTGTCTTGCCTTCTACAGATCACCACTTATTGTGAATTTATTTGCAAATTAATAGAAGAAGTCGGGAATAAGTACCACCCACCCCCGTCTTCTTAGCAATAATAAGCCAATTACGTCTGATCACAAATTAGCGGTACCCGATATGGTTTCAGCCAGAAAATCCTTACCATCTACCGATCCAGTTTTAATCAGATTCAGAGATCTCCCTAACTCAACATCACACTAAAAAATATTTACTATACATTACAGGAACTAGGCAGTGCGATGTCATCTTACTATATCCTCGTTTATCGGGGCAGGTGCTCTAACCTAAAGAATGTGAGGGGTCTAGACTAGATAGTCAGGACAGGCAGAGTAGTGGTATGGACTCTGACTTTCACCTGAAAGGTTTTTGGTTCGAGGGCATGTAAAGCGGGCGGTCCCGGGCCTTCCTAGTTCAGTGTAATAGAGGGTTTTATAGCCCTAACTCCGCTAGGTTTGCTTAGTAATAGAACAAAAATTTTATGTAGATAGAATGGAGTTTTAAATATATTGAGGTTACCTCACTTCTGGTGACGTCAGATACCCCCCCCCCCCCAAAAAAAGAAGAAATTCTAGCTACTGCCCTATATGGGCAACTGTCCCAAGTAAAATTTTTACCATGGTCAAGCATCACTCTAGGAATCAACTTACCTGTCCCAAGACAGTCTTCGGAAAACCGCGTCACTTTCGGGCGCTTCCAGATTGGCCCCCTTTTGACTAAGCAGCTTTGCGAGTCTGTTGAGTGCAGTACTGCTGAGCGACGAGTGATTGGGACACCGGGAAGCCTTGTTGTTGCTCTGCTGAAGAGATCGCATGACGTCCACCATGGTACTGGTGTGCTCGGGCGAAGACAGGCGATGGAACGCCAGGTGTCTGTGTCCTGGAACAATTGAAAATGATGAGAATTCAACACCCTCCATAACTGTGGCGACGACTTCATTGAATTTTCGGTCATTGCTATCTTCGGTCTTGGTATCTTCGCTCGAATTTGGGCGCTACGCTGGCAAACTGGTGCGCATCTTCTATTTCAACCCACGTCGGCTGCTAGGGACGATGAGAAACGCCACCTAGGTGTCTGTGTCCTGAAACAATTGAAAATGATGAGAATTCAACACCCTCCATAACTGTGGCGACGACTTCATTGATTTTTCGGTTGTTTCTGAACGAATTTGTGTGCTACGCTGGCAAACTGGTGCACATCTACCATGTCAACCCACATCGGCTGCTAGCGACAACACGGACAATAATAGGCTACTATGATAGTTGTAACAATAAAATTTTAAATATTTCGTATTAGCTAGATAAGGTAGCTTATAGGACAAGAATAATAATACAATGTGTTTTTTTATTTAAAAAAATAGCAAGTATTGTAAAATCAATGAAAAATGTTGGTCTTTTAACGGTAGATTACAATGGTCGAAACGTCGCCAGACATGGGTTACAAGAAAATGACGTCATAATGACGTCAAAATAGCTAGGTACTACAGCAGTAATTGTAGTACTGGCGGCTACTCCGGCTACATAGCGTACCCTGCCATTATTACTGTGTTGTAATGTCTGTCCGCTCTAGAATATGTAATCCCATCGATCAATTCATTGCTTTGGGATAGGGGATGTCGAGGATTACAAAATGTAACCCTAGGAAAATTATTTATTATGAAATTACGGTACTCATATTAACTGTCTGCTAATAGATAAATAGGAAAGCATGTTCGAGTAAACTCGGACCGGTTCTTTGAATTAAGTTTTATCTTCAATATTACTGTAATACCAAGTGGAGATAGCATACTTTGTAAAAAGAAAGAACCACCAATCCGGCGATGCCTAATACAATTAGCGTCCTTTACGGAAAAGTCCCACCGTTTCAAATAAAATAAATCCTCGCCAACAGCGGAAATTTCCCCATTTTTCTCCCCTACGCCTTGTTTTTCTTACCCAATCCCATCCCCCCCTCCAGCATCAATCCAAAGAAAATCCTTTTTGAGAACAATGATTGGGGTTTGTTCCGAACACTCGAGGCTAAGAATTGAGCTTGCTTCTTCGCTTCTGACTACGGCCAGTGCTGGATTACCCATTGCCGGCCAATAGGATAGGAGGGCTGCAGCCCAGGACCTCGTCGATTCAAGGGCCTCAAAAAAATAAAAAATAAAAAATAAAAAATAAATCATATATGAGATGTGCGTAATTAAATTAGAAACCTTTCTTGAAACTTTATGTAACTTGTACAATTTGGTATACCAAAAATCGGCAGTGCGTGGCAGCAGACAAAATAATATTGTATTACAGGGCCTCCAAGTCTATTAATTTAGCCCAGGACCCCGTTCAATTTATTCCGACACTGATGACCATGGCTCAACGAAATAAATATATCATGTTGTGTTTTTTTCTGAATTATATGTTACGGTCACTTGGCTAAGCCAAGAGAAGGCCGAGGTACAGCACCAGCTGAGTCACGCCTAACTGTAACTACATCATCCACAAGGAGCAGGGGGGTAGCTGCCCCCCCCCCCAATTTTTTTTCAGTAAATCTGTTGTAAGTTAATTACGTTATAATTTAATCAACACTAAATGAGTTTATTCTATTTTGACCCATCACTACACCTCCCCCAAAAAATGGGCTGGCTCCGTCCCTGATCATCCAACTCCCTTGCAAGATGTTATAGGGCCGATTTAATTTCCCATATAGGTTAGGCAGGCGCGGATCTAGAATGAGACCGAGGAGGGGCTAAGATTAAATTTCGATTTTTTTTTTAAATAGGGTTTAAATATTGGGGTTTTACGCATTTTCAGAGCAATAACGGTTCTATATTATAGGTAATGAATACAATCGAGCACAAGGGGGGCCCGGGGGTCTCCCCCGGGAGAAAAATAGTGAAAAATAGGACTGAAATAGTGGGGTTTTACGCATTTGGAAGACCCTAATGGGAGGGGCTATAGCCCCCATAGGCCCCCCCGTAGATCGGCGCCAGAGGTTAGATTAGGTCATTTTGCATTCGGTCCCACCTTGTTCGACCAGCAATCAGTCTTAGACGCTTCATCTGAGTCGCGTTTATTTTACTTGTTGTAGACGATGTCCAGCTTTCGCTCCCATAGGCGTGTATTCCACTGGTCAATATTCCATCATTTGTGTATAAAAAAAAGTTTAGATTTTTGTTTTAAGTAGACTATTATGTAGAAACTTAACTATTATAAATTTAGTTATAATATGGTAGCAGACTCTTTTTTTTAATCACAAATGACAGAATATTGACCAGTGGAGTACATAAGGAATCAGCTCCAAGATGCCTTCTTGGACTCAAATCTTAGTCTTCTTTTCGACTTCTCGCTTGCCAAAAAAGATGTATCATAGCTTTTGTCACGAAGTTAGAAAACACAAAATTTAGTACTTAGGGTGTGAAAGTGGCAAAGAAAAAAGAATTTGAAATAGGGCCCAGAAGGGCGATAGTTCAGAATACTTAGACACATCTGTGGTGATCCCAACGCGCCTTTTTGGCTTTGTCGCACCGGTTCAGTAAAATTTGTAATCTTTTTTTGATTAATACACTCATTATTATTATTATTATTATTATTATTATTATTATTATTATTATTATTATTTTGGCGAATCCTGCCACAAGCCTCCCTTATGGGGCTTACATGCAGTATTCCGGTAAAAACTATTATTTTCTTTAATGTTGTATTGTTTTATTTCTATTAAATGCTCCCAGTGCTGGGGGTACCGGCTGGGAAAAAAAAAATTATTATTATTATTATTATTATTATTATTATCTTAAGCTTAAGTTTGAGATAACATATAACAAATATGGAGATAGATTAAACAAAGTACTTATACCAAAGATATTTAATGAACTTCCTCCACAAATGAAAACATTTAAACAGATGGGTGAGTTAAAAGCGGGTATAAAAAGATGGCTGGTAAATGGGAGTTACTAATAATAAAAACTGACATTAAAATAACAAGTAAAAATAAAATAAAAATAAAATAAAGTAAACATTATAAATAAATAACAAAAATAAATGATTAAGCCTGGTTTAGCAGCACTGTAGGAGTCCCAAATAAGCGCTAGTTTGGGGATGCGGGATGGTCTTATTCTGTAAGTTATGGTATTATTGTAATATATGCTCCTTGTCCAGGGAATACTGGACATGGAAAAGAAAAAAAATCTATAGTAATATATGATGGCTCTACACCGAAAGTATTGCTAGAAGTTGTTTTGGTCATAGGCTTCGATGGTAAGGTAGCGTGCTTGTACTTGTGCGAGTCTTTACACGCAAGGCGTGTCGGAACTCAACACTGGAACTAACATATGCGACTAAAGAGGTCAATTGGATGCATTCATTAAATTGTTTGTATCAACCAACCAACCATTCAATTAAGCAATCAATTATATTACAATTACAAACACATACAATGAAATGAAATGAATGAAATGAAATATCGTCTTTATTTTCAGGCGAGCTTTAGCCCCGAAGGGCTACTCTTCCAGCTAACCTTCACAATTTTTTGTTTACATTAAATTTTTTGAACAAAGATCGTTTTCCTGTAAAAAAAAAGATAGCCTAAACATAAGAAAAGAAAAATTCATGCACTCACTCATTTACTCGCACACAACATTCCCCAGAAATTGATGGCAGGCTGCCTTAAATCTCCCCAATACAATATCATTTCAAAAAAAGATTATTATCGCTTTGCAGCCCGTTCACCATTACACTTTTTTGAAAAGAAAAATAACAAATAACATACCATATTTCTCATCTGCTTACGGTGTTTCATTGGACTGGTGACAAACCAAACCTTTTGTGCTAGTTCCTTTCTGAGTTGGCTGCCATAATATCTCAATTATAGAGACGTCAAGTAAAATGATCATCCTACAGTCTTGAAAACGCGATGAAATCTCGTACGAGAGCGTTTTCCTATAATTGAATGCTTTATCTCGTCGCTCCATAATTCAGGCTACCAATGCCCTCCCCCCCCCCCTTGAAAATTTTCTGTGGTCGCCCCTGGAAATTTCTATCGAAAATTTGTTGTTTGTTGTTTCCAACGCTTGCTTTGAGCATTTCTGCTTTAAGCAACCCTGTCAGCTTGGCGGGGGAGTGAGTCTGTTTATTAACTTGTGGCACCCTAAGGGCACACTCCTTCACCTCGGGGAGAAGGGGAGTTGACTAACAAGGTGAACCTCCTGATTATAGTGGATTCCGAACCACTTGGGAAACATGGTAAAGCCACACGATTAAATCGCAGGTTACCAGAACTCGACACGCACGTAGACTGACTGGTATAGTCTCTACGCGTTATCATGCCCCACCATGTTCCCCTGCCAACGCTGTGCACACTACCAAGTTTGCCGCAGTTTGAAACATGCTCTGCTCTCATGGATTCAACATGGTAAGACCGTTGGCATTCGTTGACGCCGAAAATTTGAACAAAAACCCCTAAAAAATGCTGTGACATTAATCTCTTGAACTCTTGGCAGGTAGAGTACCTGCATAAGCCTACCTGTCTAGTCTTCTCTTCTTCAAGTTACAGCCGGCTGGCTGGCTGGCATGATCATGTGGCATCAATGCCTCCACTCTCCTGGCACGCCCTCCTCAGTTCCTCGTACATCTTCCATCACTTCCTGCAGTTATTCCCATCTTGGGCGCCCATGTCTAGTCTATATCATTTAATTTAGACCATGTTAGTGGGTCCAACACCCCCCCCTCCCTTTCTAGTCACTGTTGCCTTCTTCCATGGCAATTTTCTACACCCACACCAAGCTATTTTCGCTAGAAATTAAACGAAGAACGCGCGCTACAAGTTTATAGTCATGTAAACAACTCGGGAGTGACCCATAAATTAGCCTCATAGAAGCTACTATCCCATTCAAAACCTACCCTCAGCACAGCACCCTAACCTTGCTATTCATTCTGTTGTTAGTATTTTCTAGCAACCTTTTCTTGTTTAAATGAGAGCCGTTGTGTTGATTTAGTTGATTCCGTTACTTTTATAATTTTCACCGCAGCGACGACGAGAGCTTTGCTGTTGGGTTTTAAATTAATATCAGCGTTATTTAAATTATTTGCTTCCATTTATTTAACATTTATTCTTCGTTTTGCAATTCATATTTTCAGCTGCTTGGAAATTTTAATTGAATATAAATTATTAATCTTTCTGTTTACCTTTACTGTCTCCAGCGAGTCAGTCGAGAATATTTGTTTGTAAAATGGGACAATTAATGAATTAATGTGCGCAATCCGTCAGATTTCTTTAAAGATAAACGTAACTGTTGGCAAGGCTGGCTTGGCAACCTAGTCACGAATACAGAATACTTGATGAATTCACTGAAAATTGCGTAAAAGGAGCGTTTTGAAAAAAATTTGTTTAGCCGTTTTTACGAGTTTTTAATAGTTAAAATACCCAAAAATGGAGTGCCAAATTAAAAAAAGTCCACGAGATATGACTTTTGTAAACCTAAATGCCAATTTCATTCAAATGCACCGCGTAGTTTGCCCACAAACCGACAAACAGACAAACAGAAGACAGAAGACAAAATACCGAGAGACAGATATTTCGTAAAAAGCACATTTTTGGTTTCCTGGGTCCTCTCTTTCCCCTCAAGTTACAGCCGTCTGGCTGATTGGCAGCACCATGTGGCATCGATGCCTCCACTCAAGGCCGTGGCCAGGATTTTTTTCGGGTGTGGGGGGTGGAGGTTTCAGAAATTTAATTGGATATTACATAGTGGTTTTTATTTTTCCTCTCAAAATCCGATCGATTCTATCTACAAGTATCAAGTCATTTCATTTCGGGGGGGTTGAACCCCCCTGAACCCCCCATGGCTACGGCCTTACCTCCACTCCCCTGAATCCTGGCACGTCCTCTTCACCTCCACGTATGTATTGGTCCCTGATGCTCCATCACTTGCTGCAGATATTCCTTTCTCGGGTGGCCAGGTCGGTTAACACCTTCTATGGTTCCTTCTACGTTGTAGCTGACGAAGTTCTCGTGTCGTAGCAAATGTCCGATCCAGCGAGCTCTTCTTGTACATTGCAACCAGAGTTTTGTTTCGCTTATTCTGGTTAGAACCTCCTCATTTGTAACATGGGCTTGCCAAGGTATTCAGGCGCGGATCAACGGGGGGCTACAGCCCCACCCCCCATTAGTGTCCTGGCATTACTTGGAAGCTCAGTTAATTTTCCGAATTTTCCACCAATCTTCCACTTTTTTTTCATATTCAGAAGAGAAGTGAAAGAAAACCCAGCAGGTAGGCTAAACCAGGTGCGGATCTACGGGGGGGGGGGCATGGGGGCTATAGCCCCCCATTAGCATCCTCAAAATGCGTAAAACCCCACTATTTCAGTCCTATTTTTCACAAATTTTCTCCCGGGGGAGACCCCGGTCCCCCTTGTGCTCGATCGTATTGATTACCTATAATATAAAACCCTTATTGCTCTGAAAATGCGTAAAACCCCAATATTTCAGCCCTATTTAAAAAAAAAAAAATCGAAATTTAATCTGAGCCCCCTCCTTGGTCTCATTCTAGATGCGCGCCTGAAGGTATTCGTAGGTATTCAAGGTATGTTTAAATCTACTGAAATCTCGATATCAAAAATACCGACAGCCGCAAAGCTTTCCTTATATACTAACGCATAATTAAGAAAGCAAAAAGGAGCAAAGTCAGTGAAAGGTGCCGGTAGTGCAAAATATGAGGCTGTAACGCAGTAACTCAATAATATGTACTATACTATAGAACATCATTTCATCAAAAGCAAAGACGTGAAAATTCCATTAATTCCCGCGCTTTTAAAGGACTTCTACAGGTAAGAATTTTCCATCTAAATGAAATTTACAAAGCTCTAGAGAATATCCACAAGGGATTCCTTATTTACGTTACACGGAGAGGGGGGAGTGTTTTCTATGCTGCCAACTAGAAATAGGGGGTGGGAGATGTACGAACAGTAGACTCTTTGCTTAGATTACAAATTCAGACGACTGCAACACTGTCAAAGTTGACACTCACAAGGGGATGCAAGCTACCTGAGCGTATAAATTCAAATGCAATTCACCACTGTAGAACAATTTACCATGCATGGTGTGGTAAACTACAATAAATCGAGTTTTTAAGACAACTAAGTTTATGAGAGGCATATCTTCTAATTTATGACTGTCATAGATTGACATGGATCCTACCGACTGCGCTATTTGTCGTAGATTGACATGGATCCTACCGACTGCGCCAATTGACGTAGATTGACATGGATAGTTATTGTTTACTCACATTGTTTACTTTCGCCTTTATATCTTATCGTAGCCATCTTTTCACTTTGCACTAACTCGTCGCCGCCTTGATTGTATAGGTCTATTCTTCTGCTTTGTGTACACAGGCAAAGCCCCCCCAAAATGAGCGGGGGGTAAGTTGGACCGTGCCCCCCCCCCCAACTTTACGCACCTGTTATAGTGGATTCCGAACCACTTGGGAAACACAGTGAAGTCACACGATTAGTTCGGAGGTGACCAGGACAAGTCCCACCATGTTTCCCTACCGGCACTGTGCACACGACCAAGTTATCTGCATCTTTGAACCTGATTCAACTTGGTAAGGCGGCCGGCTGGGAATAACGTAACACCGAGGTTTATTAAATTGTTTAAATAAATAAGTGCAAAATTTCGCGGGAAATTCAAATTGATAAATTAATCATCAGCTATATTTTTGAAGAGTTTGAAGAGCTCGAATGTACCAAGAGCTGAAGAGGAAGGCGCAGGTCCGAGAGAGATGGAGGATGATATTCAGGGAGTTGCTGCCAACCAATCGTTGAGATTGTGACCTCATATGAAGTTAGACAGTTCAGCTAGCTATGACATATAGCTTACTCTTCCAATGCCAATTAATGATAGCATAGCGTGCCAGCCTCATTAAATTCTATCCAAAAGAAAATCCTGCATTTTCATCATTTTTTTTTAATTAGATAATAACTCAATTTCCCTGCAGTGAAGATTAATTTCTTCATTCTTCGCTAACGAGAATTAAGGGGCTTGCTGGTAATATTTCTGATAATTTTCCTCGCTGTCTGATTTGAAATTAATATCCAAACTTTTCATTCATAAGTTTCGGGGAGAGTTGAAATTTTTGGATCTTCCCAAAATCAGTTTTATTTCAAAAAGCGTTGATTCTGTAAAACAGAAGTTTTATAACTGCTGAGTAATAACTGTATCAAATTTGGAATCAGATATTGCCAACAGCAAGACAACTTGCTTGAAATGGAAAAGTTACCAATAAATAAACAAAGTAGTAAATTAGGTAAGGGAAAACTTTAATTATGTGTAAAAAACAGAAAATATTGTATTTAATTTTTTTTTATTGTACTACTATATATATATGCTACATAATTGATAGCTCAATCTTAAAATTATTGAAATTTGAGATTGGGCTAAGCCGGCTATTCCACTTGTCAGTATTCCGTCAATAATTGATGAGATTTAACTTCCGCATGTTAAAATTGATGTATGATCATATAGAAATCACGCTTTGCAAACAATAACAAACTAAAATTAAGCAATGGCATTGTCTGGAGATGATAAATAATTTAAATTAATTTCTTGAGAACGAACGAATTATATTGTAATTTAAATCATAAAATTTCTTGAATATTATAAAATTAAAAGGAAGACGCCGGGCATACTTACAAACTGGGAAAAAAATTGAACACAAAAATGGTCAATTACTAACAAGTGGAATGAGGTTTAAAAATATAACTGCAGCATTGATGATTTTCCGTCAATGACATTATCAAAATTGAAGAAACATTGAGAAGTGGAATAGTAGCCTTACTCCATTTGTCTATAAGCTGTAAGCTGGCTGATCCATGGATACACTTTTTTAGGTTCTTTCTATTATATAATATTCCTTTGGTTAGCTACCATTCATTCAAAAAATTCACATCAGCACAGCAGAGATTATGATTTTTTTTCTTCATTCAGATTATTATTTGTTCGGATTACAAAGGTACATAGCAAATCCACAGTGGTAGATTTCGAATTATGACGTAAAATGAGAGGGGATTCGGAGTGGAGGCAACATACAAGTGAATATCTTTTTCTGAAACCTCCGCAATTTCGAAACCCCTAAGCGGGAGATTAAAATCTCAATTTAGATTCATTTATTTAGCACACATGGTTGGTTGTTTGGCCAAAATGTCAATAATTCGACACATAGCCATCGAAGATATTGATGTCTATCGGATATCTAACTGCCTGTCTTTTCCTGCTGTAACCATACCATTGGTCATGGCTTCATGGACATGGCAAAATCAAACCACATGAGAATTTTTCTCTGAATAATCCAAATTATGGCTACATTCAGAAGCCCGTATTCTCTAACATGTTGCTTTACAGGGGCTATGTAATCCTGTCCCACTGCAGCAATGGAGATAGTACTGGACTTCCCACCCCTCCATGATGCAGTGGAAACTTCAGCAGAAATGGCATTACTAGGAGTGGAAGGGCAATTAAGAGAGACTCAGCCTCTCTGACTACGTCTGACCACTGCCTGGATGTGCCAAGCGATAGAATCCATCCAAAATACTGTTTTAGGAGGGAATTCGAAACTATATTAGGGACAATGAAAGAATGCTGCGAATCAGCAGGAATTCTCAATAGTCGCACAATCAAGTGGTATACTGATGGCTCTAGGCTAGGAAGTACCAAACCAAGAACAGGCCTTGGCGTCTTTGGTCCTGGGGCTAAATATCTGGAGTCTCTTAGGGAGACAACTATAGTCTTGCAGATTCTGCAAGGAAGGTGCGGAGGACCTGCGATGCGATGCGATGCAATCGCACGAAGAAGAGCAGCATGCTCGGAAAGCTTGCAGTTACATGTAAAAGACCTACCACTTCTGAATCCCCTCAAGATCCTGGCTCTCGTGAGGGAGATAGGCCTCGAGAAAGTGATGTAGAAGTGATGTAGATACTTTGTTGTAGGGGGCACAATAGGCCAATAGGCTTAAGTGCACACAGGTAACACCTGTACCCCATTTTATATAAAAAAAAAAAAAAAAAAAAAAAAAAAATCGGATATCTAGACTAAGGCGGGGTTTCCACATACGTCAATCGTCAATGGTAAATATGGTTTTGACGTGGTAGCAGACATTTTTAGTATGTCTTTAATGTCTGCTAAAACGTCAATACCATATTTACCATTGACCATTGACGTATGTGGAAAACCCGCCTTAGGTATGAATATCTACTTCTGAAATAGTTATCATATAGACGTCTTGTAGACGTCAATGCCGGACATAATGTCTACACCAAAACGTTTTTAAGGTGTTTCATAGATGTCATGATGTCAAGATGTCTACACGGGTTGACTCGAGCGCTACCTGTAGACTTTAAGATATCTAGAATATATGAATAACTTCATTTATAGGCTATATCTGTTAGATATTCAAATCTACCCTAAGACATCCATAATACATCTTCAAGATGGCATTTTGCAATTAGGGATGTGTTATACTCGCATATAGTATGTTCCAGATAGGCGGGGTTTCCACATACGTCAATGGTCAATGGTAAATGTGGTATTGACGTTTTAGCAGACATTAAAGACATACCAAAAATGTCTGCTACCACGTCAAAACCATATTTACCATTGACGTATGTGGAAACCCCGCCATACTCTATTGTACTGATATAAGAAATTAGGTGTTACGCTAATTATTATGTTTCTCGCAGCGGATAGGTTTTTTCACATTACAATCACATAATAGTTTTCCAAATAAATTAATATATATTACCTGCATATGTACAAAATATGTGTCGGATGTAACTTTTTATTGTATGTTTCAATAGTACGCCGATTTTCGTAAGCCCGGACATCTTATGTAAGTAAGTAATTCAATTCTAATTTAGGGCTGAGCTGCAGACTATTAGCGGGGTCGCAGCCATGTAGTTGAAAGCTGGGGGCAATTTGGGTCTCCTTGCTCACTAATATTTTATGTATACACCATCGACTTATAGAAAGCGTTTAAGGCACGTTGAAGAAGAAATTGGTGGATGGCAACGGCTTTTAACTGTAAGAACACTTAAGGAATCGGTAATGTTCTATGTAGAAAGTCTCCCAACCTCGATTAATCATGCGCATGATTTAAATACACATCCCAGCTAAAGTGACTAAAGATTTTTTTAAAAATTAATATAAACAGGTTTCTTTGTAGCCAGTAATTACTTGTTTTCATTTAAAGTCTAGGCTCACTTGACGATAACAAAAATCGGTCGTGCTGTTTAGTGTTATGTATGTAATATACTAACTAGGATATAATGTATTAAAAAATGGGTATTCCAAATATTACAAAGTAAAAATGAAGACGATTTTATTTACTTATTTATTTATATTTTATTAAGGAAGTTTTCACTTTTAAAACCTACCTTGTAGCGTATCATCTGAAAAGGCGACCCGCGGAGGTTGCAGTAGGCCTCCTGAAGGTTGATCGCTCCCATCTGAAAAGGGAAATAACTTCCTTTAGCCTTACGAGTGTCAGCAGCCTGATATTAATGACCTTCGTGCTGACTGAGCTTTCAAGAATGAGATATACCTCGGGGGAATACATGGGCCCATGCAAACGCCGCTTACATTTTAAGGAATTTTCACGTAAATGGGGAAGAAACTTTTGTGAATATTAAGGTAAACTCATTCCCAAACTTGGCTAAGTCACGCTTTAGTCTATTATATGGTGTCAATGGTAAGCTTGTCCATGCCACTTGTGTTGTTTTTTTCTAATGCCTGCTTTCAGCATTTCTGCTTTAAGCACCCCTGTCAGCCTGGCGGGGGGAGTGAGTCTGTTTGTTAATTTGAGGCACCCTAAGGGCAGACTCTTTTACCTCGGGGGAAAGGGGAGTTGACTGACAGGGTGGACCTCCTGATTATAGTGGGTTCCGAACCACTAGGGGAACATGGTAAAGCCACATGATTAAATCGGAGGTGACCAGGACTTGACACGCACGTAGACTGACCGGTATAATCTCAGCACGTTATCATGTCCCACCATGTTCCCTGTGCACACTGCCAAGTTTGCCGCAGTTTGAAACATGCTCTGCTCCAATGGATTCAACATGGTAGGGCCGTTGGCGATTCATGCCACTTGTAGCCGGTGCGGGTTGACATCGGGGATTTGTGCCGGTTTGTGCAGCTGCCAAAATCCATACAGCAACAATACCAAAAGTGTCCGTAATATCAACAAAGTCGTCGGCAGGGCACTACAGTCCATAACAAGAGTAAGTAGTATTTTTATTTACACCGTGTAGGCCTAGCCTATACTTATTTTAATGTATTAGGTACCTACAAATATCCATTTATTGTACAAAGCGCACTATTGTTTATATTTGCACTAATGTGATTTGACTGTTTCTACTTTGTATTGTAATTATTGGCTGCACCTCACGTCCACTTGCTAAAAAAGTACACCTAAAGAGGGGTCCCAATCGTTGTTGAACATACTGTATGTATTGTACTATTTGGAAAATAAATGATTATTATTATTTCAGTTTCTCGCTATAAAAGTACATATTGTTCGCCATTTGTATTGCGATAAAGTCGTCAGTGTACCCCAATCATTCATATTATGGCCCAGGGGCGCAAAGTTGGGGGGGCACGGTCCAACTTGCCTCCCCCAGCTCATTTCGGGGGGGCTTGGCGCCCCCCCCCCCCAGCCTCGAGCATTGTAAGACATGGTTCATACTTCATGGTCCCGTTTGCAGCAATATCAATATAAGCATCCCCTTTTTTAGCTTTGTAAAATCGACAGTTACACTTTACAATTATTAAAATGCGTAAAACCCCACTATTTTGCTCTTTTATTTTCAATTTTTCCTTAATCCTGCGTCATAAGGTCTACTTAGTTTTGCCCCCGCCATCATTCTAAAACTTTACGCCTCTGTTATGGCCATTGGCAATTAATAACTGTTGAAAAACAGCAGCTTAACCTTGTTAGCAATGACAACCATGTCATCCAATGGCAAGTCAACCAGATTGACCTGGTCGATGCGCCTAAGCCAACCTAGCGGAGTTAGGGCTATAAAGGCCTCTCTTACACTCAACTAGGAAGGTCCGGGACCGCCTGCTTTACATGCCCTCCGAAGCATGGCCAGAAAATGTAGCAAGTGTGGGACTTGAACCAGCAACTTTTCGGGTGAAAATCGGAGTCTGTACCACTACTCTACATGTCCTGACTCCTTTCGAGGTCGCTGTCCCCAATAAAAGCTCATTATTCTAGAAAGAACCGGTCCGAGTTTACTCGAACATGCTTTCCAATTTATCAATTAGTAGATGGAGAAGATGAGTAATTTTTAGATGTTTTTTGGAGTTTTTTTTTCAGAATAAAACCCCCAAAATTAAGTTAGCCCAAAATAAAAAAAATGGTCCCGAGGTATGATTTTTTTTAAGTTACATGACAAATTTCAGGAAAATCCACCGAGTGGTTTGCCCGGAAAACGATGAACGGACAGAACGACAGACAGACAGAGCGACAGACATTTCGTAAAAAACACTTCTTTGGGTTCCTGGTACCTCAAAACGTGTAAATCCGTTGAAATCTCGGAATCGAAAATTTCGACCATCACAAAGCTTTCCTTATACCACGTTTAAATTGGAAAGCAATAAAGTTACCCTGCACTATTAGCTATAAATTTTTTATTAATTTTCCAACTTTTCACAAATTCACATTCAATAGAGACCATTAGAACACTGAAATGTTTCATACGGAAATATAAAGGTGATTTTTTTTTTCGAAATCGGAGTCGGAAAACTTTTTGACATATTATACGTAAAAGAGGCGTTTGCTTTGATCTATACAGTCTCACTTTTAGCAACCCCCTCCCCCATGACTTCACCTCCCATAATCGCTTATAACATTCAACATAGCAAAGTGACTTTTTCATTTCCTTTTTAGAAAAACATTTCTTTTCGCGACTTTTGCATTCTTTCCGTAACCTTGTGACAATCTGTAGCTTTCAGCTTTCCGTTTAAGGAAATCGTTTCAAGGATTTTTGAATTTCGAAAATGGGCTCAATAAAATGCGCCAATTGATGAGAAAGAAAGGGTGTTATGTCATATTTATTTCTTTCCAAAATTAGAATAAATGAATGAATTTATTTCCAAGACAATATACAGCTATATTTACAGTATATGCACATTACAATAGAATTGCTATGTACGGGCTTCTAAAGCCCAGCAATTAGTACCTGTTACATTGTTGTTGTTATTTCTCAAATAAAAAATATTCGGCTAAAAAAATTAGGTTAAAAATTAAAAATTATAATTAAATTTATATTATGTGCATGGGCTAACGAACGAAGGATAAACGATAAAAGATCGGCCCACCATGGCTGTATGTGAGCCCACAATGCCAAAAAAAAAAAAAAAAAAAAAAACGATAAAAGATCCCTAATTATCTCCATTTGGTTGAGAAAAGCAAAATGGATGGGTCACCTGATCAGACAAGAAGGACTCTTAAGCACCACAATAGAAAGCACGATCGAACGCACCAATGCAAGAGGGCGACCAAGGAAGGCGCACGCAGAAGACCTCAAGAAAGATATGAGATGCTGAGCCTACTTGGAACTCAAGAGAACAGCCCAAGACAGGGAGGAGTGGAGAAGGAGGTGGAAAGATTTGCTGCAAACCAATCGCTAGATTGCAACTACAGAAGAAGGCTTCTTCTGTTAACCATTCTTTTACTTTTTTCGGAATATAATGTAGTTCATTATTTGCTTTATTTCTTTAGCATTAAAAAAAATGTACCCAAGCGGGACTTGAACCCACGATCAATACCTTGTCCCGGGGCATCGTGTTTATCACTACAGTAAGACGTAGACCGGGTCCAGTCGGTTTCAGGTTTCTCGTGATACTCTATTTTCAAATTCTTCTTCTTCTTCTTTAAATGCCTCTTTTGTCGAAGATTGGCGGTCACCATGGCAATTTGGACCTTGGAGACTGCTGCCCCAAAAAGAGACGTCGTACTCTTGCCAGACAACTCCCTCAGGTTTTTCAACCAGGATATTCTTCTTCTGGGAGCCCTCAGTCTTTCTATCTTCAGTTGAATTATTACATGCAGAAGACGACACTTTTCGTTCCTCATCACATGGCCGGAGTATGTTAGTTACCGTTTCTTAATCTATTTTCCTAAAACCCCTTCAACCTAACGCCACATTAGTGTTTTAATTCTTCTTCTTCTCTTCTTCCTGTTCTTCTTCTTGTTCTTGTTCTTCTTCTTGTTCTTCTTCTTGTTCATCTTCTTCTGGTTATTGTTATTCTTGTTCTTGTTCTTAAAATCTAAAAAGAACGATGTTCTTCTTCTCCTCGGGAACACTCGGTCCTTCTTTCTTCCCTTGGA
Source organism: Psococerastis gibbosa (assembly GCA_963971405.1). Lineage (NCBI taxonomy): Eukaryota > Metazoa > Arthropoda > Insecta > Psocodea > Psocidae > Psococerastis > Psococerastis gibbosa. The sequence goes on along the minus strand of OZ020490.1, from coordinate 26,295,807 downwards.
TTAGTAAATGCAGAAGGCGTCGTTCCTCATCACATGGCCGAAGTATGTTGGTTTCCGTTTCTTAATCTATTTTCCTAAAACCTCATCAACCTAACGCCACTTTAGTGTTTTAATTCTTCTTCTTCTCTTCTTCCTGTTCTTGTTCTTGTTCTTAAAATCTAAATAGTACGATGTTCTTCTTCTCCCCGGGAACACTAGGTCCTTCTATCTTCCCTTGGATTAGTAAATGCAGAAGGCGTCGTTCCTCATCACATGGCCGAAGTATGTTTGTTTCCGTTTCTTAATCCATTTTCCTAAAACCCCTTCAACCTAACGCCACATTAGTGTTTTAATTCTTCTTCTTCTCTTCTTCCTGTTCTTCTTCTTGTTCTTGTTCTTCTTCTTGTTCTTCTTCTTGTTCATCTTCTTCTGGTTATTGTTATTCTTGTTCTTGTTCTTAAAATCTAAAAAGAACGATGTTCTTCTTCTCCTCGGGAACACTCGGTCCTTCTTTCTTCCCTTGGATTAGTAAATGCAGAAGGCGTCGTTCCTCATCACATGGCCGAAGTATGTTGGTTTCCGTTTCTTAATCTATTTTCCTAAAACCTCATCAACCTAACGCCACTTTAGTGTTTTAATTCTTCTTCTTCTCTTCTTCCTGTTCTTGTTCTTGTTCTTAAAATCTAAATAGAACGATGTTCTTCTTCTCCCCGGGAACACTAGGTCCTTCTATCTTCCCTTGGATTAGTAAATGCAGAAGGCGTCGTTCCTCATCACATGGCCGAAGTATGTTTGTTTCCGTTTCTTAATCCATTTTCCTAAAACCCCTTCAACCTCACGCCACTTTAGTGTTTTAATTCTTCTTCTTCCCTTCTTCCTGTTCTTCTTCTTCTTCTTCTTCTTGTTCTTCTTCTTGTTCATCTTCTTCTTGTCATTGTTGTTCTTGTTCTTGTTCTTAAAATCTAAAAAGAACGATGTTCTTCTTCTCCCCGAGAACACTCGGTCCTTCTATCTTCCCTTACATTAGTACGTGCAGAAGGCGTCGTTCCTCATAACATGGCCAAAGAATGTTAGTTTCCTAAAGTTGGCTGCCTCTTCAACGCCAATTTAGTGTTTTAATTGATAATCAAGTTTATTGTAATTACGTCTGTTTATCTGTCAGAACCAGACCTATCTTACTAAAAGCCGCAAAATCCCAAGACTCTGTATACAGATTTATTATCGTACATGTAGAAGTTTCGATATTACAATGTTCCCAATTCCCAACAAGACAGCGATTTGACAAAGTTTTAATGCTTATTATCTGCGAGTTAGAGACAGTATCTTAGAAAGTTACTAATTGATTAAATTGAGATGCTTGTATTGTAATAAATCTTATCGCTCCTGGTATGTTTGTGAAATTCAATATGTTTGAGGAAAATTAATTCAACCGTCACTTTCATTTTCAAAGCAAATAATGAACAATATTATGTTCCGGTAAAAAGTAAAAAAACAATATAAATTTAATAATTTTTAATTTTAATTTTTTTAGCAGAATATTTTTTATTTGAGAAAAAACAACAACAATGTAACAGGTACTGATCGCGTACGGGCATCTAAAGCCCAGCGATAACAATTAGACTATTGTAATGTGCATATATACTGTATATTGTCTTGGAAATACATTCATTCATGGGAAATATATTCATTAATTCGGCTCGAAGCCGGTGTTCATTTCTTCCTTTTCTTATGTTTGTAGACCAATGCCGCGTATACCTTGGAAAGATTGTGTCCCTAATGTAGAGGTTCAGAGGTTACAGAAGCCGAGCTGCTGCTGACGGTTAAGAAACGGAAATTAACATACTTCAGCCATGTTGTAAGGAACAGAGCGTATCGCCTACTGCATGTAATAATCCAAGGGAAGGACTGACGGCTCCCAGCAGAAGGACATCCTTGTTGAAACACACGGTGTTCCAGTCTCCAGGTCCAAATTACCATGATGATCGCCAATATTTGCAAGAAGAGGCTTATAAAGAAGAAAATACCAGCTAATAAGGTGGGAGCCATCCTCAACTAATGTTTGAATCGCTTGGGGGGAGCTAACTGGAGTGAAAAAGGTGACATGCTACACCTAAGAAGAAGTGTTCCTCAATTATTTTTTTTCGTTTTCAGTCTCTTCTTCTAATGCCTCTTCTATCGAAGATTGGCGATCATCATGATAATTATAGTCATAATAACTTTACTAAGGAATTGAAATGCAGTGGCTTCCTGTTGTCTTCTGCATCATTATGCCGTTGACTCTTCATTGAGTTCCTCCGCCTTCGGGCGGGGCCAGTTTCAGTAACAAAGTGCCTTGAAAAGACTGTGTTTTTCGCTCAAACTCGGTCCCCTATCTGTTGAGTCGCCATTACGAACATCCATCCTCACCACGAGGAGGTACAGATTAGGTATTTGTGCACTCATTGTTAAAAAATTACTTATTACAGTTTTACATGTTAAATTAAAAAACAACACACAACCAGTTTCGGCTCACGCCATCGTCAAAACTGTACTAAGTAATTTTTCAACAATGAGTGACAGCAAGTTTTACAAAGTTAGCTACTAAGGAGACCATTATGTTTAGGGATATGTGCGTCTTCGCCTCTGAGACCATATGGGCTATGGAATTACTCTGAAGTTCAGTTAATTTTCCAAATTTTCCACCAATCTTCCACTTTCTTTTTCATATTCAGAAGAGAAGTGAAAGAAACCCCAGCAGGTAGGCTAAACCAGGCGCGGATGTACGGGGGGTGGGGGGGCACGGGGGCTATAGCCCCCCATTAGGGTCCTCAAAATGCGTAAAACCCGACTATTTCAGTCCTATTTTTCACAAATTTTCTCCTGGGGGGACCACCGGACCCCCCTTGGGCTCGATCGTAGTAATTACCTATAATATAGAACCCTTATTGTTCTGAAAATGCGTGAAACCCCAATATTTCAGCCCTATTTTCCACAAATTTTCTCCGGGGGAGACCCCCGCGTCCCCCCTTGTGCTCGATCTTATTGATTACCTATAATATAGAACCCTTATTGCTCTGAAAATGCGTAAAACCCCAATATTTCAGCCCTATTTTTCAAAAGCATTTCGAAATTTAATCTTAGCCCCCTCCTTGGTCTCATTCTAGATCCACGCCTGGGCTAAACCATTTGTTAAGTGGTAATTTTATTGCAGGCAATTTATATTCGTACAAAAATACCTCCGAATCCGAATCTAAAACAAAAAGAAAAGTCTGTCTTGAACAGGGACCACGCGAAAAATTACCTATCACTGGAACAGGAAAAACAATGTAGAAAATCCCAAGAAAGGAGCGAGGAGATAAAGTTTCTATGGAATTTTGGGGCATCACCTCCAAGAAAACAGGTTTTATTCAGTGGCGGCTCGTGGGGATTGAAATTGGTGAGGCACAGCATACAAAAATAAAAGTTTGAGGAGACCTAATTAAAAGTCAATTAATGCATAAATTCGATATCAATAATTAATCTATTCTTCTTATGGCTGTAGCCACTCTAGGGATTTTATGTCTAAGTTATACTCATTCCGGTCGTACCGGTCAATTAGAAAACAAAACTTACGAAAAACCCCAGAGAGCCAAATTTTCGTACAGACTGTGGTTTTTACCATTATAAATGAAATGTCAAAAGTCCCCATCGATGCCATGTGTGTTAAAAAAGTTATTCGGGGTCAAAGGTCAAAATATGGTTTCTCTCGTAAACGGTAAGTTTTATCGAAAACTTCTCTCTACCAAAGTTGTAGATCCTTAAATTCTGTATAAAAAACATTGCAATAATTTTTTTCTAAGGGCTACCATTCCTGAGATATCGCATATAGAGACAGGATCTGGCACTGCCTCGTCGGCTCTTCATTGAGCTGGGTGCAGCCAATGATTTGAGTGTATATCTTCACACTGTTTGAGCTTTTTACAACTTGTGCCAGTTTACTAGCAATGGAGAGGCAGTCGGAAATGGTGCCTCTACATCGTTATAGCTAGTTGTTGAGAATTTATGGAGTAAGTTGAGCTCATGGTTCTTTTTCGCGGTATTTTTAAGTTTTAATTGTCTCTTCTAGTATTTGATTAGCCTACATTTCCTAATTTAAAATACACATTTTTAGTTGAATTACTTGCAGGGAAAATTAGGTGAGGCACTGCCTCAGTTGCCTCCAATGACGAGCCGCCACTGGTTTTATTACAGCAAAAAATTCCTAACTGAAGTTTTTTTAAATCTTTCCCGCCAGTTTGACACACAAAATATACTGTCAGTAGTGTTCAGTTAGTGAAGCGGATGCTAAAGATGTATTGTACATGATTGAGAAAACTAAAGAAAATTTTGCGAAAAACATAAGTTTTAGTTTCATTTCCAAGAAAGTTCATATGGAGCAGAAAAATAAAAACATACTGATATTTGGCGATGGCGCCCAAAATCCATAGCCGAGACATGGTTGCAGAAAGGAACTAAAAGTTGGGAAAAAATATTTTATATATTTATTTATGACACTAATTTTATCTTTCTTAAGAAATTTATATAGAGTTAATTATGTTTCTTTGCATTTTTTTCATGTTCAAAATGTTGATGTTTTTGGTTTTTCCAATGCCTGCTTTCAGCATTTCTGCTTTAAGCAACCGTATCAGTCTGGCGGGGGGAGAGAGTCGGTTTATCAACTTGAGGCACCCTTAGGGCAGACTCCTTCACCTCAGGGAGAAGGGGAGTTGACTGACAGGGTGGACCTCCGATACCTATTTCGAACCACTTGGGGAACATTGTAAAGCCACTCGATTAATTCGGAGGTGACCAGGACTCGACACGCACTTAGACTGACCGGTATAGTCACAGCGCGTTTTCATGTCCCACCATGTTCCCCTGCCAATGTTGTGCACGCTTGCTGCAGTTTTGACAGGCTCTGTTCATATGGATTCAACTTGGTATGGTCGTAGGATATACGGTACCAGCAGCCTAATCGAGGCGATTATAATACCGGGGTTAAATAAATACCCTAGGATTA